>CM070034.1:175901189-175914116 GCA_036250615.1 Ptychadena robeensis
TGTCTTTGGGGTCATCTGAAGGCAATTGTCTATGCTGTGAAGATACGAGATGTGCAGCACTACGCATACTGGAAGCCTGCGCTAGCATTTCTCCTGCGGTGTCGCTATCAGTGTGTGAAGAGTGGGAGAAGAGGGTCGCATTGACAATCCAACACAATGGGCAGCACATTGAACACATTTTATAAGTGGACAGAAACTTGTAAATAATGCATAAAAAATAAAGTTACGTTAAAACCGAGCGCACCATTGTTTTTCTTGTGAAATTCCCAATCAGAATGATGTGTCACATGACCCTCTTCCTATTGAAAAAACAAAAGTTGGATTTAAAATGTCCGACTTCAAAATGGCCACCATGGTCACCACTCATCTTGAAGTTTCCCCCCTCACATATACTAATGTACCACAAACAGGAAGGTAACATCCCCAACCATTCCCATTTTATTAAGGTGTATCTATATATAAACGGCGCGCCCTGTAGAGTGATCAACTATTGTCTGAACCTTCTATTTTAATAAATGGAATGTATTTCATACGTACTCACTATTTATAGGACATGGTTTTGTGCTGCTAAAGTCCCCGAGTCCTGTGCTCCTCAAATCAGATGGACACATTGTCCAGTGGTAGTGCAGCGTGTATGGCTCGGAAAAAGAGTTTACACTGACACGATTGTGAACTTTAGTTTGGACACCCCAAGTCCTTACCATTGGGAAGCAGTAGCTGAGCAAGGTCTTGCATTACAGTGAACAGTCCAGCTTGCTGACACCTGGAGAGGCAGCGCAGGAAGGCTGGGGGAGCCTCATCCCAGTTCTTCAGAAGGTAACTCAGGGCCGACAGCGCCACCTCCTGGGAGAAGTGGAGAAGTAACTGGAAAGCAAAACAACTAATTAGAAACTAATTGTCACATTTATTTTATAGCTTTATTCATTCTTACCACTTAAGGCCCCCATACACGGGTCGGATTCCGGCCGGATTCCGGGCCGATCGATTCCGGGCGCGTGCACGCGAAACGATCATGCCGGAATCGTGTGCAGCCCACCTTGTCCGATCGATCACGTCCGATCGTTCAGGGGCCCAGAATCGGATCCGACAGAGAACCAACATGTTGGTTCCATCAGATTGATTCTGTCCGGATCAGGGGGAGTTGCCATTTGTGAGGTGGACAATCGGACACGGAATCGTCCCGGAATCCGTTGGACAAGGTGGTATGCAGCGATCGGATTCTCTTAATTGGCCGATCGATCACACCTGCGATTCCCGCCAGAATCGCCGGAATCGATCGGATAGGTGATCGAGCGGCCATGGAATCCGAACGTGTATGGCTGGCTTTACTGTTATGCGGGTTGATAAATGAGAATCAATCCTATTAATCATTTTAGAAAAGTTAATGCAAAAGGTGGAAATATATCTATGAATAGGTTTATGATTTTAGCATGTGCCGTTTCCTCTATGATAAGCCATCCCCATCAAATAAGCCACCGCCCGATTCTTGTCCCAAACGTTAAAATTCGTCACCTGACCGAATCTCCCATTTGGGTGCTGAGTGGAGCAGGAAGTGACAACAAAGGGCCGTGCCTCTGTGCCAGGAAGGACAAGTAAGCTGCTGATCCCTGCTGTAATGGAGTCTGTAACCCGGCCGTACCGGTAGAACCAGGGCTGTGGAGTCGGTCAATACATTTCCAGACTCCGACTCCTCTGTATTAAATATGCTAATGTATCCATCCATTGAAGGAAAGGAAGGTGACATACATTAACCACAGAACTACTGGCCAGGAAACCAGCACTGTACTGTAATGGCCAATTAAAGCAGAGAAAGGGAGTTAGGCAGAAGATGCTGCTGCTTTTTCCTTAAGCTAGGCACCACGCTGTGAATGGTTGGGGATCAATTGAACGGAAATCAATGTGCACCACATGGGCACATCGATTCCTGTTCAATGGGGACCCGTTCTCCCCAGCTTGCAGTGTGTGATTTACAACACGCCACAAGCTGGGGAGAAGCAGCCTGTCTCACACAGCTGCCTCACTCACACAGCTTCCGAGTGAGGAGTGCCGGCTCCTCCGCTTCACACTGACAGCCGACGGCTGTGGAGGAGGCAGAAGCCGCAGCTGTTTCAATACTTTCCATGAAGACTCATTTCTTCATGCAAGGTATTGGAGATTGAACTTTCTTTCCAACATGTTGAAACCCTGTTTAATCAGGTTCCTTCGAGCCGGCTCTATTGATCCCGCCAGAAGGAAGGCACACACGTTTGTAAACAGATTAGAGAGTACAATCAATAACCGTGAGTGCGCAAGTTAATTGATTGTACTCAAATCTTTTTACAGATCTACCCGTGTGTGCCAAGCTTTAGTGTTCTGATCTTCTGCTGAAGATAGGGCAGTGGAAGGTTCCATGAAGAGGCGGGGTGAAAGGGCACTTCCAACATGATTCATGATTTCCCTGGAATCCCATAGTCATGTGTAAAGTTGAAGCTAACAATCTAAGTATTTGTCGCCTCAGCTGAATTACAGCGGTTTTCCAAATGTTTTACAGCTTCAGTCTTGAACTATTGGCGATCCATTCCCGTCACTTATACAAGCGTCTCTAGTCCGGCAACAAACATTTACTTCATTATCAGCGAGAGTTAAGGCCGCCATACATGCACCAAGCGGCGGCTGGTTTTGCCGCCGACCGATGGGCGTGCATGCTCGCCGATCAGGGGAGCCCACATGGGGCGACAGATCGCTGACGCCCTACAGCTCAGCCGGCCAGAGAACATACATGTCTGATAATCTCCGGCCGATGCTGTTAGCTTCAATGAAGACGCTGGTCTCCACTGACACTAACGGCTAGCACACAAAGGGTGCCCGCCGATGCTGTCAGCTCTGGAGAGCAGAGTGATGACGTCATTACGCTGCAGTCTAGCGCTTATCTGAGCTGGTCTGTCGGCCCCCACTCGGTACGTGTGTGGAGGCCTTTAGGCTCGGGTCACAGTGGGCGCTGTAATGTTACGCGCTGCATGCACTTATTCTTATAGCAGAGAAGTCGCTCATTATGACAGTTTGTTAATTGCGACATTTAAAGTAATTTTTTTTTTTTTTGAAAACTAAAAAAAAAATGCAATTCCAATTAAAATTTAGTAGGAGTCAGGGTCGGTTCATTTTTTTTTCGACTCCGACTCCAGGGACCCAAAAATGTCTCGGACTCCTCGACTCCACAGCCCTGGGTAGAACCCCAAAAAAGTGAGTCAGTGAAGGGGACAATGATTGGCAGAGAGTGATCAGAAGGGGACAATGATTGGCACAGAGTGATCAGAGGGGGATAATGACTGGCACAGAGTGATCAGAAGGGGATAATGATTGTCACAGAGTGATCAGAAGGGGATAATGATTGTCACAGAGTGATCAGAAGGGGACAATGATTGTCACAGAGTGATCAGAATGGGACAATGACTGGCACAGAGTGATCAGAATGGGACAATGAATGGTACAGAGTGATCAGAAGGGGACAATGAATGGCACAGAACAACCAGAAGGGGACAATGAATGACACAGAGTGATCAGAAGGGGACAATGAATGGCACAGAACAATCAGAAGGGGACAATGAATGACACAGAGTGATCAGAAGGGGACAATGACTGGCACAGAGTGATCAGAAGGGGACAATGAATGACACAGAGTGATCAGAAGGAGACAATGACTGGCACAGAGTGATCAGAAGGAGACAATGACTGGCACAGAGTGATTCAAGGGAACAATGATTGGCACAGAGTGATCAAAGTGGACAATGTTTGGCACAGAGAGAGCAAAGGGGACAATGATTGGCACAGAGTGATCAGAAGGGGACAATAAATGGCACAGAGTGATCAAAGGGAACAATAAATGGCACAGAGTGATCAAAGGAAACAATGTTTGGCACAGAGTGATCAGAATAAGACATCCCCCTGAAAATAAGACCTAGGGCATATTTTGGCGTTTTACAGCGCCTTATCATCGGGGAAACACGGTATTTAGCTTGATAACAGCCTGTTGACGGCTATGGATTGGAGGGATCTCAGAGCGAGTTGGGCAGAATCACATGGAGTTATTGAGGAGCATTTCAGTGCCAGCAGCATATACTTTGCCAAAGCATACTGGCAAAAAAGAAAAGAACTAACAAACCACAAGTACCATAATGCCAATGTATTACCTGCCGAGGGGGGGTATTGGCAGTGCTTGGAGGGGTCTCAGATGAACACAGTTGCTGATAGGCGTCAGTGTACTGATCTGCTGTACACACTCCATACTCCTTCTGCCACACTTCAGTAAGTTTACTCATGAACGTCTCCTCGCTTCCACTGACGGACCATTCATGAAAACATGGCGTGGACAGTGTCTTCCAATCTACTGCAGTCTTCTCTGCGATGCGACTGGACAAAAGTTCGCTGGTGCACAGCAGCAGCTTCTGTCCCTGTAACACAAATCACACATCTCAAATGTTTCCATCCTGGACAGCGGCACTTTCAATGTAACAGTCTCATTTGCCAATATCCCAGCCACAGAAACGTTACCATTTTTAGGCTAAAGTTGGCCATAGACTGTAAGATTTAGAACGATTTCGCTGCAGATTGACCGCAAATCGAATGCACCCACCTTAAATTGGCCAGCGTCCCCATCCACCTTAAATCCAGCATCTCCCTCCAAAGCAAATGCCGGCACACAAAGGGTGGGCAGCGGATTCTCAGCAGGAAAACGAAGTGTCTATGGCCAATTTAAGTCATGAGTTATACCTTTACCTTGTTCCCATGCCACCACGTGGTAATGTTGTGGCCAAAAGATTCCACTAGGACAGGATGGTCAAGTTCAAATACACAGTGGAACAAATTTAAGAACTTGGACAAAGTCACAGGCCAACCTTAATATTTATTGTAACATGTCGACAACGTGTAGACATTGTAGACAACTTGTTTCTTCTTCAGATATAACAATGAACCTTTTCAACCCGCTGGTGCCTTTGCTCTCCCAGCAATAAGCTTACGAGGAGGGGGGGGGGGGCTCTCCATCTTCCATCTGTGCTACATTGCTTATATTAGTGGAGCCCTGCTATATAACCATACAGTGGCAGAGCCAGATGAAAGAGCGGCCAGCCGGCAGCTCAAACCATCTAGCTCTGGCTGCAGTGTTCTCCCCCAGATTTTTTTTTTTCAGCCGGGCGCGCGATGACGTCATGACGCGGATGACGTCATCGCGCCGCCTGCACGGGTCCGGCGGCCCCTCTGATATCTGCCGGCCACGCAGCCACACAAAGTCCTCTGACAGGCGGCGCCTCCCCATTCTTCAGGCGCGCCGCAGCCACTGAAAGACCCGGGCCCGCGGCTCCTGGTCTTGGCCCGGGCCGGGTCTTCAGTGGCTGTGGCGCGCTCCTGAAGAATGGGGAGCGCCGCCTGTCAGGCTGCCTCGCCGCGGGGACTTGTGTCCCCGGGCAGGGGCCAAAATCTCACGTGCGGGCGCGCCCGGCCATCTGCTTTGGGGAGAACACTGGGCTGTGTGTGTGTGAGAGCTGGACTCATGCTGCCAGCTCTCAGACACACAGCCAGAGCACTATGTATTTAGTAGTCTGGTGGATCTTCTTCTCTCCGGCTCTGTATTACGGCTGTGAGCTTGGCGCTTGTGTCAAACACAGTGGCAGATGAGACACCCAGGAGGTGGCTCTCCCATCTGCACTGTATGCAGTTCGGCTAAGCTGCCCAGCTGAAATACAGCTCTGCCATCGGGGATGGAAGAGGTCAGAAGCAGCTTCCCAGCCTCCTTAACTCTGCTCTGCCAGCCTGAGCATGAGCTCCGGCGAACAGAAAGCCAAAATATTTTCTGCATTGGACATTGACGTCTGATGTAAAGGGTGCGTCCTATACAAAGAAACATCTTATGGTCAAAAAATACGGTAAATTTCATGTTTTCTATTCCGGTCTGTCTCCCGTCAAGGCCACTTGGTTGGTTTTCCTAACCTGGACAGTTGCTCTGAACCTCTTGGGTTCCTTTCTCACTAGTGCTACAGTTATCTTCTCCCTAGCTTCGATGGACATGCAAATTACATTTAGGTTTGGGAGGGTAGAACATACCCAAGGGGTGGCCAGCCCAAGTGGAACTTTTCAGGTGAGTACCAATAAAGTTAGTTCCGATCGAGAGATAAACTTAAATACTTATTTTTTTTTTCACAGCATTAACACAGAAGATTGAGGTAGTGAGCACATTTCACCATAAATTTCACAGTCTAGCGGGTTGTCTCTATGGGAGGTTTTAACCCTACGTTAAAATCACAACATTAACGTTACTGATTGCCTGGATGCGTAGATGGTTCCAAAGAGTAAATACACACAATGTTGTACTCCAAGCTCATCCGACGCGTTTCGTCCTTCAATGGACTCTTCAGGAGATCTCTTGAGATTTACCCTAGAGTCATTAACATGTTATAACCATCCTATTTGCCATCAATGTTTATATATAAGCTTCAATTTAATTAACTTGGGGTCGATTTCATCAACATGCAAGAGTTCATTGCAAACTCACCCATACTTACATCCCAATTGTCTAAAAATCTGTCTTCATATGGTCATGGTGTTAACTTCCTCCCCACCATCTGCATTTTTACTTGTCCATGCATTCTTTTTGTGCAGATTAGCGTTTATCTCAGAAACATCCATTGAATATTACAACAGATGGTAATGCTCTCAAGCTAAGAATAATAAGTCATGGCTTTTACGCGACAATGTCTGTGATGTCATGTACAGAGGATGGTCACTCTCTGGTGCACGCCGCCTGGGTCTCCCACCATTCGTCCAGGATTAGGTCCTTAGGGATTTTACACCTTGTTTTGCACCCTCACGGGCCCAGCGCTATCGTGTGGAGGGAAAGAGTGTTTGTGTCTCCCTTGTTCACTCCAGTGTTTAGAGAGCTGCCCAGTGCTACTAATATTCCACCGAGAGTTTAAGAAGTGTCTCCCACAAATAGTGATTGAAAGTAAGTGTTTAAATTTGAATATTTAAAGTGTGCCCGACTTTGCCCCAACAAAGAGGTCAATTATTACTAGTGTCCCTCTCACTCATTGATTAACACTAACCTGTATTTTTTTCCGTCCAGCGGTTCCACTCGTCCAGTTCCTGATATTGTCTCTTCCGTCTTCAGATATAAAACATGTCGGCGGTACATCCTCAAGTCTATGCAAGTGAGGGTAAAAGATATGCTTTGGTCAGAGTCCCAATGGAGTTAACGGGGATACTTTCACAGGCAATCCGCTCTAGCAGTTAAAGATATATTGTATAGTCGTTCAGCATCCTACCTTTGAGACATTTCGACCACATCTCGGTCCAAGGGTCTTAAAGGTGATCTACACCAGGGAGCTGTCAGGTCAACCGTCTGTCTAGGGTCTATTTGTATTGATCTTCCCTTTCCCGCAAACGAGGTGGGGCCCCGTCCGCCCCCCCTAACTCTGTCAACGCTGTCAGGCAGTCCTTCCGGCGCAACAGGAGGGGGCTTCCGGTTGCCCACCGCCTTGGGCGGTGCCGCATGCGTCTCATAGTGAGACGCATTTCGCCCCCCCTCAACCACATCACGTCCCGGTTGAGCATCATGCCCAATGGAGTACATGGGTGGAGTACCGTGTTGCCGTAGCAACGTCGGGACTCCAATCTCAAATACCCAGCAATGTCCGGTCCACCTCCGCCGCCCCGCCCCTCAGTCCACAGTCTCTGTCGCTCACTACTACCTCCGGTCCCCCGTCAACCCCCACCCAATGCTACCCCCCTGGGATCTGAGGTTACAATTACCTACCGGAAAACCTGTGGGACCTACCAACAGTGTAGTGGACCATAGTAGGCGTGTAGCTAGTGAACGGGGGTGTGAGAAAGACCGCATCCTGCAGAACTTCTGTGGGGGAATGACACTAATAGACATTGTGGGGGAAATCTAGTGGGAAAGTGAACGGGGTATGTGTGTGCAGCTCAATAAGTGTTAGATGGAATCACAGGTGAGTTTGACCTGTAAAACTAACTAAGCCCATATGTGATGTGTAGTGTGAATGGGAATTGGGTGTAGTAGAAAGAGGATGGTGTGAAGGGCTATGATAATGTGTGAGATGGTGGTGTAAATGTTGTGCTAATCAATTGGGGAGCCAAGAATTATGTTGGGACAGTGCAGAGATTATGCTAGGGAAGAAGTGTATTGCCACCTGTAATATACACACCATAATTACAGGATAGGGTAGGGAGGTGCTAGTCACTGCAAAACCTAAAACAACAAAAAACAAACAGAAACGTGCTACAGGGGATTGAGAAAAGCCCCAGAAAAGGAGGGAGGAAATAGGGGGGGGGGGGAGTGTGGAAAAAGGGAAGGTGACTACCGGAGGGGGGAATGGCCAAAGGTGTGGTGCATGTGGATGGTGAGCATAAGGGAAAGGGAGTAGGGGACCAACCTAGAGAAACCCAGGGAAAAGGGAACAGATTGAAGGGGGAGGAAAGAGTACACAGGTCCCCCCCCCATGCTCAAAAAAGGGGGAGGGGAGACGGATGAGTGCATTGGGGGCCCATGGAGGCCGCGATCGGAAATTCCCTAGGTGGAAAAGGAAGATGTTAAAAGGTCACCCCCAGGTGGGGGTAGATGAGGAGGGAGCGGATCCCCTGTTTGGAATTTGGGAAACTCCCCGCCCATCGGTCGCCCGTACGTAAATGCACAACTTTATATTGGTGTTCGCGATCCATCCCAGAGTCCCAGAGCGAGATGAAAATACCCAGGCGGCACCAAACCGCGTCTTGGCCATCCTTCCCTAGAAGGGTCACACAATCAAGAAATCAACAACACATGTGCTTGTAAACAATGGGTCCCAATGGGTCTCACTATGAGACGCATTGTGCCCGCCCAGGCGTGTGGCAACCGGAGCCCCCCAACCGAAGCCCCCTCCTGTTGCGCCGGAAGGACTGCCTGACAGCGTGACAGAGTAGGGGGGGCGTACCGGGGCCCCCACCTGTGTTGGCGGGAAGACTCAATACAAATAGACCCTAGACAGACGTGACCTGACAGCTCCTGGTGTAGATCACCCTTTAAGACCCTTGGACCGAGATTGGTCCGAAATGTCTCAAGGTAGGACTGAACGACTATACAATATATCTTTTAACTGCTAGAGGATGCCTGAACGATCCCCGTTACTCCATTGGGACTGCTACCAAAGACCATATCTTTACCCTCACTGCATAGATTTGAGACTGTAACCGCCGACATGTTTTATATCTGAAGACTGGACAGAGACCATAATCAGACTGGACAGTGGACCGCTGACGGAAAAATACAGGTTAGTGTTGAATCAATGAGTGAGAGTGACACAGTAATATTGACTCTTGTTGTTGGGGAAAGTCGGGCACCACTTTAAATATTCAAATTTAAACACTTACTTTCATCCACCTATTTGGGAGACACTTCTAAACTCTCGTGGAATATTAGTAGCACTTGGGCAGCTCTCTAAACACTGGAGTGAACAGGGAGACAAACACTCTTTCCCCCTCCACACGATAGCGCTCGGCCTGAGGGTGCAAACAAGGTGTAAAATCCTAAGACCTAATCCGGACGACTGTGGGAGACCCAGCCGGCGTGCACCCGCAGAGAACATCCCTGTACATGAATCACAGACATTGTCGGTAAGCCATGACATTATTATTTTCTTAGCTTGAAGATTACCACTGTATGTATATTCAATGGATGGTTCTGAGATAAACGTAATCTGCACAAAAAGAATGCATGGACAATAAAAATGCAGATGGTGGGGGAGGAGTTAACACCTCGCCATATGAGACATTTTTAGACAATTGGGATGTAGATATGGGTGAGTTGCAATACTCTTCAGTTGAAATCAGACCCCAAGTATTAATTGAAAGCTTATATATACATTGATGCAATAGGATGGTTTAAAACATGTTAATGACTCGTAGGTAAATCTCCAAGATATCCCTAAGAGTCCATTGAAGGACGAAACGCGTCGGATGAGCTTGGGAGTACAGACAATTGTGTGATATTTACTCTTTGGAACCATCTACGCATCCGGACAATCAGTAACGCTGTAATGTGTGATTTTAAACGTAGGGGTTAAAACCTCCATAGAGACAACGCGCTAGACTTGTAATTTTGGTGAAATGTGCTCACTACCTCTCAATCTTCTGTGTATTAATGCTGTGAAAAAATAAAGTATTTCGAGTTTAATCTCTCGATCGGAACTAACTTTATTGGTACTCACCTGAAAAGTCCACTGGGGCTGGCCACCCTTGGGTATAGTTTCCTACCCTCCCAAACCTAATTCTTATCAAACGGAGGGTGAGTTTAGATGGCTACCGTTTAATCCCCCCTCCCCCTCTTTTTTGAACAATGCAAAATTACATTTTCACAACATTTCAAAAAAGAGATTTCTGAGCTCAGAGTACAGGACCACACTCTGCAACCAAAATCTATATATTGCATTTATGTTTTAAAAGCATTTTAAGACGACTTTCTGTGCTGACTGTATGGATCGAGTGCTGGTGAATGTCATTATATTGTTAAGGTTGGTAAAGAAGGCATTATAAATATTATTACATATCCAAGGTGTTATTTACCAGCAGAGTGGAATGAGGTTGTAGACACTGCTGGGCCCCAACCCAGTTCTTCACAGTGACATGTTCCTGTGCACAGCGCAGGGCGAACGAGGCGGCCAGGTCCTTCTCTCCTGCCAACAGCGCCAATTCAGATGCCGTGCCCAGAGACAGCACATCCCCTTTCTTGGCCAGGACCTTGGCTGCATCGTAGGGAGAAGATGCCCCTAAGTAACTGAGAGAGAGGAAGAATAATGTCCATCAATAAATGAATGATCCACCGTATCAGTCATGTTTAAATATACAATTTATTTGTTCAATCTGATGAAAATGTTTTAAAGCCTACATTCAGGCATTTGTTTTAAGAGAGAGGGATAAAGCCTTGCTGTCTATTAAAGTTCTAGATACATCATGGCATTTAAACAATGTTATTCAATGGAAGGTATGTTAACTATTACTTTGCCTTGTGTCTAGGTCCCCCCTGTGGTAACATTCTCTCTCTTTCTAACTTGCACGCACACAACCCTATATCTTGGGGGGTGATACCATGTTCAGGGGCTTTGTAAGTAGGCTTGGAGGTAGACACAGTGACTTGGAGGTAGTGACAGTTTCCAAAAAAAATATTCCATAATTTCTAGGAAAAATGTGTAAAACATCTGCTGCTTGTTTACATTTCACCAACTGAGTCCAGCTCCACTTTAAGTGGGCTTTTTCAGCCCGAACTGGATTTGGCTTACAGAGAGAGTAAGGGGATAAACAGAGCTCAGCCGATACTGCAGAGATCTCCTATTGAAAAAAAAATATATACATTTCTGACAGCAGGAGGGGTGTCTTTTTAGAGACAGCCCCTCCCACTGTGTTACATATCGCCTCGGCAATATGTCACAAGCTGCAAGGATATATGGGAAATCTCTCCCAGATGCCCTTGTGGCTTAGGTAACCTCTCTTCACCCAGCCGACAGCTCCATGGACGCAGCCTACTGCCCCCCCCCCTTCCTCCCTGCAGAGGAGCGAGACACCCCTCCTGCTGTCAGAAATAGTTTTTTTTATTTTCAGTCAGGGATCTCTGCAGTATCGGCTGAGCTGCAGCCAATAATGCAGAGTGACCTAACAGGTTGTAGGTCCGCTTTAAGACCTGTACCTTTTGTACTCTTTTTAAGACCTGTGTGCTTTGTTTACAATCCACCAACTCCTACAGACCCTGAACTAGAGTCAGACACTTACCACTTGGCAGCCATGGCATAGTGTCCATCATGCTCCAGCACTGCAGCCCAGCTGGTGTATAGTTCCCGGAGGACTGGGTCATCTGGGAGCAGGCGTGCTTTGGCTACAACAATGGCTTCCCTGAAAAGAAAAAAAGAACAGGTATTAAAAAGCATGCCACGGGCGTTCAAATTATTTTCTGCCCCCGTACACATCCCAGGGATGTGCTTAAAAAAGCGACGTCAATTTTCATGGTCATATATGATGTCATCAAGGCTGACGCGCCGTTCTTTGCAAAAAGAGGATGGCTGGGGGCTTTCGCTGGGTAGGTGAACATACCCGCAGTTAGAAAACAAACTTACCCTGAGTTAACTTCAGCTAAGCGCCCAGGAGCTTCATCATCCCAGAAGAAACAGGATAACAACAAGTCTCTGGAAAAGTCACGCTTTCACCTGACTCGGATCGATTATGAGAATGCTGTTTAATACGCGTACCTGTAGAAATGGTTTCCTTTCAGCAGTTGCACAGCTTCATAAACTTTATTAATGGACAGGAGGTGGGACGCTGCTTTGGTGTATTGTTCCTGAAAACACAGCTGCTTCACGTAAGATTCCACTGCCCATACCCAGACCTTGTATCCGGCTGCAAAGAGGAGAGACAATGTTATTAGGCTATAGCAGTTCTTTAGAGGCCCAAAATTACAATATACACAGGGATGCACATAAGCAGTATGCTGGTACGAAAAATGGTCTACAGCCTAGCTCTGTGTACCTTTATTATCGTTCCTATGTGCATCCACGTACTACACAGACAGGGGAGAGATGCACGCAGCTTCCTTCCCCCTCCTTCCTGCCGTTGCTCTCTAGTGACATCCGGTGGCTGAAGCTGATATTGCAGATTGAGTTGAGATTACAGCTCCACACAACTTCACTTGTATACTCATTTATACACAAGTGTAAAAGTTTTTTTTTGGCAATTTATACTGTTTAACATTTACAATTTATGCAACAAAAAACAGCGATCCCAAAGTATACCGTTACACATAAAATGATTCGACCAACATCCCGAATAGAACTGCGAAAGAGAGGGGAGAGGGACTACAATGTCAGGGATCAGGGTCCCCTGTGACAATCACTCCTGAGCGTCCGTCTCACAAAAAAT
>CM070034.1:176083375-176093553 GCA_036250615.1 Ptychadena robeensis
TCGCGAACATTAAATTCCGGGTTCGCGACATCACTACTCCTGAGTAGTCAGGGCTCAAAAACATGGAGAGACTGCCGGGCCGGAGCAGTAAGCAGTCTCTCTCCACCACCTTCTGGGGCAATCCAAAAGGACTGGTCAACCTGTACTAGTGAACAAACAACACGTGGAAGGGGAGTGGGGGGACGGACTCACACAAAAATAAATAAATAAACAAAGTGTCTCGTGACCAGCACGGGATGGGCCTAGCGGCCGGCTATGAAGATTCCTCTGGTCGAGGCCAAAAGGCCGTCCCCGGGAGGAGGTTGCTAAAAGTTGTCCTTAAAGTGAGATGTGTCGAATGTGCCATAAAAGCTGGTCCCCCACCAGTGATTTTATGGCACCTCCGGGTCCCAACCAGAGGCACATGTCACCGAGGCTCAACCTCGGCCCCCGGCCAATCACAAGATGTAGCAGCGCTGTTCGTCTCAGGAGGCTTGGCGGTCGGTACTGACACGCATTCTTTGAAAAGGACACGGTTTCCCAGATCCATCGGCAATTACCCAACATGGCGGCAGTCAGCCAGCTCGTAAGACCGATCGGCGCCGCCCCGTACCGCAGGTCATGCTGAATCAAAGAACGTCTGAGTTACCCCAGAGTATCCCGATCAACGGAAAGGAGTACAGAAGTACTCCCCAGGGAACTAATAAGAACAGATACTACACTTCATCTTAGCCAAAAGGCAAAGAAGCGAGATGAAGTTTTGAACAGTGAAAAAGAGATTATATACCATATTTTTCGGACTATAAGACACACTTTTTCACTCCCAAAAGCATGACCACCCACGCCAGTATCGTTGCCCTCGCGGCAAGAGGATTAGCTGGGGGGATTAGGGAGCTGTCAGATGGTAGATCCACCCACGGACGGATCTCCCATCTGCTCTGTATTGCTTATATCAGCAGAGCCCTGCTGATATAAGCAATACAGCAGATGGATATAGAGGAAAGATGCCAGCCGGTGTCTCTTCCATCTATGTATGCCTGTGTGTGCAGCTTCCACATAGCCTAGAGGGGAGACATGAATGCAGATTCCCCCACACCCCCCTCTTCCCTGTGTGTGAGGAAGAGGACAATATGCTGTGAAGTGTGCTCTCTAGTGACACCAGTTCAGTTGTGGCTGAAGTTGGTACTGCAGAGTTTCTTCCCCCTAATTTATTTCAACACTTCAAATATTTTTTTTCTGATTTTCCTTCTCTAAAAACTGGGTGCGTCTTATGGTCAGGTGCGTCTTATAGTCCGACAAATACGGCAACTGATTTACAATAAACAGAAGCTGTTCCATTACTTTAAACCAACCATCTGTCAAAAACAAATACAAAACTTTACCTGTAATTAGTAAATCCAGATTGAGCTATTGTTCTCCTCCCCCATTTAGGGATTGTGCATTTCGATGGGCTCACCCCCACTGCCGCAATTTTTTAACGCATCCTCATTCATTCTTCATTGGCGCGATCTTAAACGTGGGCGAAAATAGCTCCAGAAAACATGCCTGATCGATCTGATCGTTTGCTCGGAAAATCGCTAGCGATCAGTGGGGACATAGCCTTAGGCCAAGCGATCAGGAGTGCCCATAGAGAATGAATTGGGCTCGTTAAAAATTGTGTCTCAATTAATTGAAACATGATTTTTCAACGCATCCATTATGGGCGCAATCAGGGGCAATTGGCCGCAACCACCTGTGATCAAAAACTTGGTGAGCCACGTTTTAGATAGCGGGCCACACCACGGCTGTGGGGAAAAGGCCATTCAAATGCATGGGTGCGATCACCTCGACACAATTAAAATCGCAGGAGATCGTAGACGATCACCAAAGTGGGGACATAGCCCTAAGCGATTGGTATTGAATATGTGGAACAAGTGTTGGAGAATGAACCCCATCGCCCATAGTCGCCTTGCCATTACTAGTTATGGATGGTCGAATTTTTCGACTTGCTAACTTTGTGAGCTGAAAAGCCCACGAAAATGGAATGACCACCAACATTGCTGGAGATGTAGAGAAGGGTTGGAGGAACATTTGGAAAAAAAACTTTGCTCTAGCACATGTCGTTTTTGCATAAATTAAGTAAAAAAAAAGTCAAAATTCAGATTTTCGAAATTTTGACTTTATTTTGAACTTAATTTATGCAAAATCTATTTGTGTTAGAGACACTTTCTTTTTTGGAGTATACCCCCCAACCCTTCTCTACATCTGCAGCAAGTTTGGTGTTGATACCATTTCAGGGTGCCCAAATAAGTAATTACAGTAGAAATTCGCGAGGGGTCTTGTCAGACCACTCGAACCACCGTGTGTGTTAAAAAACATCCCTTGGTGGTCTGTCCCTTTAAGTTGCACTAGTGTAATTTGTTGTGTCACCCGATTGTACAGTAAAGAAGAAAAGAGGGTAGAAATCACCCTCACCGCATGCTCTCCAATATCTTTGTCAATTAAGTCTAAGATAGTGATCCTGTCAGTCCCACAACTAATGCCTGCCATACACACGCCGATGTGTGCAGGCAGACTACCCCCGATGTCGCTCCGGGAGGTTAACGTGATGACGTCATCACGTTAGCCTCCCATTGCATACTGGGGCCCCACAATCGGCCAGGCACCCTTTGTGTGCCGGCCATAAGCAGCGATGGAGACGCCGTCTTCATTGTTGCTTATGGCAATCGGCTCCCATCGGCTCAGATTTTCCGACATGTCGGATCTCTGGCCGGCCGACGGCGAGAGCGCGCATTAAAATCCGGCCGTTTATCGGTATGTGTATGGCCAGCATTACTGGCTTCAAAACACCTCTACGGCGATTATATTTCGACTTGAGTATAGATGGTGCAGGTTTATGTTCATTGGGAAAGCTAATTATGCCCTAGAAATGGGGGGGGGGGGGCGGGCACGGGCACTGGTGACGCCGGATGAGATGGACGGGTGTCGCGAGCGCTTCCGGATGGAATGCGCTACATCCTTACAGGTAGGGGGAGGGGGGCCACGAACACACTAAGGAGTAACTGGGCTATAAGGATCAGTTTGTTTAGTTTACACCTATACACTGCGGATACCTCCAGGGAGTTATTGTAACAAACACTATTTAACCTCCCTAGCGCACTGCTGAGGTCCAGATTTCTGTACCAAAACTGCACCATAGACTTCAATGGTAAATTTTTCTTTATGTCGTAGGCCTGTAACTTCCCAAAATATGTCCGTACAAGGGTCTAATGGACATCCTGAATATAATAATGCTTGAAACAAACAATTATGTAAAAAAAAAAAATATTTTTAATAAAAATAATGAAAAAACAAAAAAAAAATTAGGACGCAAAACTATGCTGCTCTGTACTAAATATCACCTAAATAAAAAGTCTCTGGTGCCCCAGATGTTCCCATTTGCACTTAACCGTCTCTAACCTGGTGTGATAAAATCACACCAGGGAAGAAAGGGTTACTGCAAATGGGCACATCTGGGGCATCAGGGACTTTATTCTGGCGATATTTAGTACATAGGGGGAGTTTCTACATAGAAAACTGCTTTCATTCTATTTACTGTACAAATCTCCCGCCGCCTCCCCGAGTGACGTCATCACGTCACTCGGAGCGGGGGGGGGGGGAGAAGGACACGAGCAGCCGAGGAGGCATGTCGCATCGGGGACACGGGGACAGCGTGAGTAAGCGCTCTCCCTGAGCCCCGCATTGTACTGGACGGCAGCACCTCCTCCAGTGCGATAGCAGCAGTTGGAGCGCTGGACGAGGTGCTGCCGTCCATAACGCTAGGGTGGTTAATCACATATATGCACATTCCGATCACATTTCACTACAGATACATACACACAAACACTACATCCACTCACATACACTCACCCATACACACATAGTATCACACATGACATTACAGGCTGTTACAATCCCTGGACACATCACATACACGCGTGGTCACCATTTAGTGTGGGTATGTTCGCATCAGCACCTTTCCATTTACACACTTATACATTTACACTCACTCATTCCCACACATTACACTGGACCTTGGGGCGACCCACCACCATCTGTGGGGTGGTCCCACCTAACCTATATATAATATCTCCATCCGTAGGTGGCTGGTGCTCGATGCCGAGCCCCCACTGGGGTCCCCCATTACCCCACGAACCGCCTCTGCCCGGTTGCGGCGTTGAGTGGCTGGACAACCTCGTGGATCTCAATCGGTTGTAGATGGGAGTCCATTATTGTCCAATTGAACCAAAATGTACAGCTTGCTGTAAGTAAATTTCTATGTTTACAAAGTCTTTCTATAACTATGCTTAGACATCTAATTATATACTAAAATTATATTGTTTGACCCTGTTAGATAAAGACAACATACGTAATACCTCCTGAAGAAGCCAAGTCGGCGAAACGCGTCAAGGATATGTTGTTTATAACTCTGCACAATATTTGGTATCATATACCCTGTCCATTATTGTAACGAGATATGTATGTTTGATTACTCCAGATGTTTTACTGTATGTAATGTCTATTGCTATAAACCATCTATACTAGAGGGTGATACCTTTGACCACTTGACAAGCCAATACTCTAAATAAATTGTTTTACATATTATTTGTCTATAAGACTGTGACTATTCATATTACTAGTGCCTTAAAAGTCCCCCACCAAGTCCCTAGTAGTAGTAGTGTGGGGAAGTGTAGGGGTCAATGCAGAGTCATTTACCCACCACTCCTCTACTTTCTTTCAAAAATGTATTTCTGGGATGTGGCACACTTCACATAATTGGGTAGCTAATACAATACTTTTTCCACACATACCATTGTGTCAGGGGTCCGCCTACCTCTGGCTCCCCTCTCCAGCGCCAACCGCTGCTTCGCCCCGTGCGCGCATGCGTGGGGGTTTCATGGGGCACAACTGAGCCCACCTATATCTAGGTAAGACCATTACTCTACGCCACTTAACCACTGGGATCAATATATACCCAACACCCCTAAATGGGGGGAAAAATACCTTTAATAAGACCTATCTCCTCCTTTACGCTCTCTTGCAGCACCCACGACAACTTACATACTATGCATATGTCCTGATGAAGCGACAGAGGTTTCGCCAAACGCATTGACTGCATGAATTATGTTTACAATCTTCTGAACAACAACCTGGATTTGGTGTACCACAACAATTATGCTTGGACTCTATATAAACTTTGATTGATTGGACCATTTGAACTTTATTGAACCCCTTTTTTTTGGTTATATACAGTCCACCTGGGATAGGGATATGGATACATGGCTTGAGGCTTTAAGGTGCAAACGTTCTGTTCTATTTATATGATATACAGTGTTCTCCCCAGAGCAGATTGGCCGGGCGGCTTGCCCGGGAGATTTTAGTCCCCGCCTGGCTCACAAGTCCTCCGTGGCGAGCAGCCTGACAGGCGAGCAGCCTGACAGGCGGCGTCTCCCCATTCTTCAGGAGCGCCCCCCATTCTACCAGAGCCGCGGGCCGGAGTCTTTCAGTGGCTGCGGCGCGCTCCTGAAGAATGGGGAGACGCCGCATGTCAGAGGACCTGTGTGCTGCCGCTGGCCGGCAGCCTATCAGAGAGGCCACCGGACCGGTGCAGGCGGCGCGATGACGTCATCGCGCCTCCCGGCTGAAAAAAAATTCTGGGGAGAACACTGATATGTAAATGTGGCTGTTGGTGGACGACTGAAATATTTGTTTACTTCATAGGGGGTGAGTTTTTTTTCTTTTTCTGGTGACATTTTAACCAAGACGGGGAGGGATGAGAAATCCAACATTTCACAGGTACAGTTAGGCTGGAACTCCACCATGTATTTTCAGTCTGCATTGATTGTGGGGAAAAAGACATTGGCCTCATTGTGTCCCCGGTTCTTGGGTGGATAATCCCCACAATATGGTGATTGCATGCCCATTGAACACAAATAGGCAAACATGCGGGTGTGTGCACGTCAACAGGATGTCCCACAGTACATGGGAGGCTGACAACTGTACGTGGCAAAGATACACTGTAGTGTAGTCACACAAGCTGAGTGGGATGCTGTCCCCTTTAAGGCCGTGCCCCAGAAGGCTTTGCAGCCAGAAGAGAGAGCACACAGGAAGAGGAAGCTCAGTCCAGAGCAGGGAGTCCTGATGAGACAGCAGCAGTCAGGCACACAAGCTGGCTCCAGGCTTCCCATGCTCACCCATCTATGCTGGTGTGCGTACAGCCCACGGACCAAATAATACGTGCTATTCTCAGACCCGGCTGCCAGGCATTCTGCCACATTCGCAGCCACCTGCAATACCCTCTTCAAGTGGGGTGTTGTGGACTGTGCCCTGCGGTAGCAGCTCCCTGGATCAACAGCACCCAATCCAGCCTTGGTCAGGCCCTGCGACTCCAGATACCCGGATGTGGAACCCGGATCTCCCTGCGCTCTGTCTGAGAAGACGACCTGACCCTGTGTGAAAGGGGACAGGTTGAAGCTCAAACCTCTAAACACTATGACCTTTCCAGCATGCTCTCTCTAGACCAGGGGTCCTCAAACTATGGCCCCCGGGCCAAATCCGGCCCTCCACAGAGATCTAACCGGGTACCCACCATGCCCCCCAGTGGTGCCCAATGGTGTGTGTGTGTGTGATTTTTAGGGAGTAGTGTGTATGCTATTGATGTGTATTACCGGGGGTTTGTGTGTGTGTGGAATCTATTTTGGCTGCACTAGGGGGGAACAATACAATATGCGTATATGACTTTGCTTCCACTACATCTGCCAAAAAGCAGGGTTTGGTCCCCCTTCATTGCCAATGGACGTGTTCTGCATTTGCTATGCGCATACAACGCACAGCACTTCCATTGACATTGAATGGGGGGCGCACTGCAGATGCAACGTTTTTTACCACCATTTTTACAAGCGCAGTGGACACAAGCCAGTACATATACTCCGGGCCCCAACACTCTCTGGTACCATGAACTGGTCCCTTGTTTAGAAAGTTTGAGGACCCCTGTTCTAGACTAGAGATGCTCGAATTTTTCGACTTGCTAACTTTTAGAGCTGATTGCAAAGCCCCTAAACATGGTATCATCACCAAACTTGCTGGAGATGTAGAGAAGAGTTGGGGGAACATTTGACAGAAAAAGTATGAATAAATTAAGTTCAAAATTAAAGTCGAATTTCCGAATTTTCGACATTTTGACTTGACTTTAAACTTAATTTGTGCAAAAACTATTTGTGTTAGAGACATACTTTTTCTGTCAAATGTTTCCCCAACCGTTCTCTACATCTCCAGCAAGTTTGGTGATGATACCATGTTCAGGGGCTTTGCAATTAACTCGAAATCGTCGAATATCTGAAAAAAACTTCGATCCTCTCTATTCTAGACATCAAAGTATGCACAAGAACTTTAGATGCCTGAGGAAGCACTCCATGGGGCGAAACGCATAAGGCCTTTAACTACTTTAAGGCTAAATTTACAGGTCGTTTCCGTGCGGCTGCGTAAGCATCTGGTTGTTTCCGGCGCTGCTGCGATCTGAAAGAACAACCGGGTCCCGCGTAAACGACCTGTCATGAGCACCACCAACATCTGACCTGCCACCTCCGCTGCCGATAATAGGAAGCAGATACTGAGGTGGTAGGTTTACTTTAAAGTCTAAAAAAATGACATTTTCCTACAACCCTTCTCTGTATCTCCAGCAATTTCTGTGATGACACCATGTTAAGGGGCTTTGCAATCAACTCAGAAAGCCAAACATTTCGAGACCATCTTACGTATACAAATCTAGAGATAAGATGAATTGATATTGAAGAAAACATATTCTGCGGCAAACATGAGAGTAGCAAAACAGATTTCCTTTTCTCCTAACTTCAGGGTCCACTATCGTGGCTTCTTCTCGTCCTTCTCCTAGAAATCTAGAGATAAGATGAATTGATATTGAAGAAAACGTATTCTGCGGCAAACATGAGAGTAGTACAATGAGGCCTAGCAACGGGAGATGGGGACAAACCCAATCAACCCGGATGCAAGAAAGCTCCCCCTGAGAAAATCACGGGCAAGGGGACTTTAGGGGCTCCAACAGGTATAGGTAGGTCAACAGATATATAGATAGATCATAACAAATTTATTTATAAAGCGTGGGCCACAGGCCCTAAAAAGAACAAGTGGGTCAATATCTGGTTACAGCTGTACACACACGTTTATACATAAAACACATCAAAAATCTGTGGTGGTTCTATCAGTTGGCAGATGTTATTGTTCCCCACCCGACGCGCGTTTCGTTTAGAACTTCATCAGGGGTATTCAGGGAAATCAATCATAGAACCAACATAGGCCTGAAAGGCCGAATGGTAGTGACCACCGGGTTGGACCCAAATCCTGTCCAGGAACGGGGGGCCCCAGGAGTATCAGGTGACCAGCCAGAGTGCGTATTATAGATTGTAGATAAGTGGTAGCCTTCAGGTATGTAGCTCTGAGCAGACCGTTTGGTAGTAGTAGTAGGGGTCCCGTCCTTCCAGGGGTTTGGCTGGACACATCTGATCTGCCCTATCCGACCTGCCACCTCCGCTGCCAATAAGAGGAAGCAGATACTGAGGTGGTAGGTCCTCTTTAAAGTGTGAAAAAACTTAATTTTCCTACAACCCCAGCTCCAGCAATTTTTGTGATGACACCATGTTAAGGGGCTTTGCAATCAACTCAGAAAGCCAAACATTTCGAGACCATCTTACGTATACAAATCTAGAGATAAGATGAATTGATATTGAAAAAAGCATATTCTGCGGCAAACATGAGAGTAGGAAAACAGATTTCCTTTTCTCCTAACTTCAGGGTCCACTATCCTGGCTTCTCCTCGTCCTTCTCCTATCTGGGGCTCACGTGGTTACAGATAGTGTATTTTATAAATATGGAAAGACGATACATTGTAGCCAATTTCACTACATTGCAGATAAGGGAAACCAATTTTAGCATAGTGGTAATAATTTCATACCGGAGCTGGAGATGTAGTATCGCTCAGGAGAGGACACTGGGACATATAGAGGGCAGTCTACTGGTTACAAATAAATAAGGAAAGAAAAGTGGACGAAGACAGTTCAGTAATAGCAATTGTCACTGAATAAACTTGGGACGACCTAGACAATTGAATTTGAGTGTATAAAGGGAATGCATTAAAAGTAAAATTCATGTGACCGGTAAACGTCGGGGACACAGTTGTTGAATATATAAGTAAACCCCGACTTTATTCAGGATTTTATATTCCTTCTTAGGCACTAAGGGTGCTGACCATGAAGGTGTTACAAAATCTTTTTGTAGCCTAAGCCTGCTTTACATTTCTCAATAACTAATGTGTTCTTTGGACTTCATGGTGTTGTTGCTCCCAATATTCTCTTAGACAACCTCTGAGGCCGCCACAGAGCAGCTGGATTTGTACTGACATTAGATTACACACAGGTGCACTCATCAGGCAATGTCTATGGGCAACTGACTGCACTCAGACCAAAGGGGGCTGAATAATTACGCTGCACACCCCACTTTGAAGTTATTAATTTGTAACAAATGTTTGGAATCATGTCTGATTTTCCTTCCACTTCTCACGTGTCACCACTTTGTATTGGTCTTCCAAGTGGAATTCCAATAAAATTGAGTCATGTTTGTGGCTGTAATGTGACAAAATGTGGAAAAGTTCAAGGGGGCTGAATACTTTAGCAAGCCACTATATATATTACAAAAGCACAGTTTATCTACACTATGTAATGCACTTGGGCACACAACGCCAGATATCCTTTTAACAGAAGAAAGCATAAAAAAACAACCCCTTGCAGCACCCCCTCACCTACTGGCCGCCTAGGCAACACATCATAAGAGTCCTGTGAATGCCGGGTAATTCTATGACCTCGGCTCTCCAATAGAAATACACTGAAGAAAACTCCCCCAGTGGCCACTCACGATATTGCCCCCTGTGTTAACCCCTGGAAGCCTGGTGAATAAATATGGAGTCTTCATATGATTCCAGGTAACAGCAGGTAAGTATCATACCAGCTCAAAGGTAAGAATCATACCAGCTCAGAGGTAAGTATCATACCAGCTCAGAGCTAAGTCAAACTTTAATTTTACATATGTATTTTTAACATATTGAGTACAGTATTTTTCAGACTATAAGAGGCACCTTTTCACCCCCAAAATCGGGGGTGGGGGGGGGGGGG
>CM070034.1:176149268-176163039 GCA_036250615.1 Ptychadena robeensis
ATATGTCCGTGTCATGTATGTGGGGGATTTTTTTTTTGAGTTTACTTCCGCTTTAAGGTCTCTGTGTTATACTAAGCACTGCTGGAGATGTAGAGAAGGGTTGTGGGAACATTGGGAAAAAAAGTTTTTCTCTAGCACATGTAATTTTTGCATAAATTAAGTTCAAAGTCGAAATTTCAACTTTTGAAATTTTGACTTGACTTTGAACTTAATTTATTAGAGATGGTCGAATTTTTCGACTTTCTAACTTTGTGAGCTGATTGCAAAGCCCCTGAACATGATATCATCACCAAACTTGCTGGAGATGTAGAGAAGGGTTGTGGGAATATTTGAAAAAAAATTATGGCTCTAGCACATGGAGTTTTTGCATAAACTAAGTTCAAAGTTAAAGTAAAAAGTCAGATTTTTCGAAATTTTGACTTGTCTTTGAACTTAATTTGTGCAAAAACTCTTTGTGTTAGAGACATACTTCTTTTTCTGTAGTATACCCCCAACCCTTCTCTACATCTCCAGCAAGTTTGGTGATGATATCATGTTCAAGGGCTTTGCTATTAACTCGTCGAAATGGTCAAATTTTGAAAATCCAAAAATCCTCTAAATCCTACCTGTGTGTGCTTTCCTTCGAGCGGGTTCAATAGTGCCTGCTCGAAGGAACTCGATTGAACAGGGTTTCAACATGTTGGAAAACCCAGTTCAATCTCAAATACTTGCATGAAAAAAAATCTTCACGCAAAGTATAGGAACAGCCAGTTTTGCCTTCTTCACACAGCAGTCCAGCTGTCAGTTCTGACTCTGCCCAGGCTCAGTGTGAAGGGGGCGGAGTCAGCACTCTTCATCCTGAATCCGGCTGCTGCTACGGGGAGAAGCAGGCTGGATGGATTTCTCTGCCCAGCTTCTAGCCTGTTCGGATTCACACGCTGGTAGCTGGGGAGAACTGCTACCCGGAGGTCCCCATTGAACGGGAATCGATGTGCCCATGTGGTGCACATTGATTTCCGTTCAATTAATCCCCGATCAATCACAGCGTGGTGACGTCACCATGCTGTGATTGATCTGGGGTCGATTGCACGGGAATTTAACCGTGTATGGCTAACATAGATTCCTGGTGGTAGGTCCGCTTTAATTGACAAACTGGTCAGATAATTGGAGGAAATGCTGAAATGTTCTAACCTGACCAATCACGGCCCTTTATGGCCAGAATCTTCCGCGTTCCAGATACCGGAAGTGACGTGAATGAGGGAGTGGGAGATTAAAGTCCCCTCCCTCCAATAAGTTCCTGCCTAACTTAGGTCTTGTTTCCACTAGAGCGATCGGCCGTGGATGGACGCGTTTTTAAACGCTTCGCCGCGTCTGCAGCTGCTTGTTCCCATTGAAACTCATTTGGAAATATCCATTTAGCGATCGCGCGTGGATGGGCACAATCGGGCACGGAATGCGATTTTTAGTCTCTCTGTCATGTCTAACTATCTCCTATAGTTTATCTTCAGTCTCTTACCTTCTCCTGTAGTACAGCCAGGTCCATAAATATTGGGACATCGGCACAATTCTATATACCTCAGCCTTAAGCTAGCCATACACTGCACGGATTCCCTGGCTGATCGATTCAGCACCGATGGATTCCGGCGATTCCGCCGGCATCCACAGGTGAGAACTGGCTCCCTGACCGCAACGCCCCCTGATCAGAGCAGAATTGGACCCGAAAAGACCAACAGGTTGGTTCTTCCTCGGATCCGATTCTGTGCCCCCGATCCATCGGACGCGGTCGGACGGGCAAGGTGGGCTGCAGGGGATTCCGGCACGATGGATCCGCGTGCACGTGCTCGGAATCCATCGCGCCGGAATCCGGCACGAATCCGTGCCGTGTATGGCAGCCTTAACATATTATGTTCTAGTGAGCCAATCCTTGGTGAACCCCGAGGGAGCGTGTACATGGCGTACCATTGAGGTGTACCTAGATTGATATCAAAATGCCACCGCGAATCAGACCAGTCGTTGTCGCTCTTCTCTTCACCCCGCTCAGTATAATACCCGGCACCAATTATTCCGGCTGGAAGATCATTGGCATAAGCAGAAGGTTACATGAGAGCATGGTGGAAGTGAGTATGTCATTATAGAAGCTAATATACAACCTCAGGATTCTGGCTCGCTGCCCTGAGCTGCTGAGCTGCCAACCTTTCCGTGTTCCCGGGCACTGCGCTCGCTGACCCCCTGCTCTGGAATTGCAGACAGTAATGTATGGATTTTCCAGCAATGTTTACATCCCTCTAATCCTTTTGTACCTGTGCCCTAACCGCAAGTAAAGGTAACGGTGTATGTGCCATTTAAAGGGCCAGTCAATGCAAAAGTTGTGTGCCTATATAATTGGGAATTTCCAACAGTGAAATGTATCATCACCATTGACTTAGGCTATGTCTCCACTGCGTTGTGTGATCCTTCGGGAACCCCTGTGTTTAGCGCAGTGCTTGGGAGTCCCAATGGAGCACATACATATTACCTGCTCGGCAGATGCTCTGTTCTCACGGCGTTCAGCCCATCCGCTGATGCAGGAGTTAACATAGTGCAGTATGTCAACCTCCAGCCGGCAGATTGGCATGGCATGTAATGCGTTTGTGTTCTGTTGGGACCCCCTCCAAGCACTGCGCTTAACACAAGGGGTCTCGACAGATCACACAACGCAGTGGAGAATAAGGCTATGTTTCCATTATACGTTGGGACCCCTCCGCTAAGAGTATTGCACATAGCACATAGACTCGGCGGATGCTCGGTCTTCACTGCGCTGAGCCACTCCACTGATGTAAGGCTCAACGTAGTCGAGTACTTTGAGCCTCTGCATCGCAGATGTGCAAACAGTGTCCGCCGGCAGGCAATGTCTATGTGCTACATCAGGATCCCCACCAAGCAATACGCTTAGCGGAGGGGGTCCCGATATAAATGGAAACAAGCCCTTACTAAGTGTACTGTGTCTATGTAGAATGATTGTCGCCCTAGGACAGGACTACAGAACCACGCCCCTCTCCTCTATTGGCTGGTGGGCTGAATGCCTGAACTGAGAATGCCGGATGACTAGCAAAGTGTCTTTAACAAACCTTCAGCAAGTTGTGTTGACCTTCTTCTGCCAGTATACCATGGCTTGTTGAATGAGAACCTTCGTAGAGTTGAATTTGGGGATTAAAGTAGACCTACCACCTCAGTATCTGCTTCCTATGATCATCACCAGAGGCAGATCGGAGGTAAACAATACTTACCTGGTGCAGCAGCGCTTTGCACCTCCTGTGACATTGAGCAGCGGCAGGCTCTGTCCCCAATGGGACTTGGGAAGGTAGACGTCACCATGTCCCCTTGTGCAATGCAGCCAGCCAGATCTAAATCTGGGAGCGCCGGAGGGACAGAGCATCGCCAGCTTGAAATCTGGATTGGTGGATGTAGCGAGACCAGAAGATGGACTCCAGGCATGTCGACGCAGGAGCAAGGAAGAGGGAAAGGTAAGTATGGGATTTATTTCTACAGGGATCTGTTTGCCTGTATCAAGATGCTCAGGGGCTTTGACATTAACTCAATTAAAACAACATTAAATAAGACCACCTCTACTTACCAAGTAGCAAACCCAGGTTGAATGGAAATCAGAGAACATGTTCCAATGGCAGATAAAAATTTTTTCCTAATAACATCAAATGATCCTGTGAGGACCCCAGCTGTACCGGTTACTGCCTGCTGGTGGCACTGTACTTGCTCTTGCATGGGTTGGTCCCACAGTCACCAGCAAGTGGCTCCCTGCAAGCGTGGGCTGTGTGGAGCACACCTGCCTCGTTAGCCTTAGGGCTATATAGGTGTGCTTCATCCAGACACGCTTGCTGAGCATTCATTTCATTTCCATAGCAATCCCTATCTGTGTTTGAACCCTGGACTGATTGCTGTTTTCATTTCATTGTCCCTTACTGAGCCTGGACCTGAACCTTTTACACATGTGTTTTGTTCCTGTATTGTGAGTCCAATAAACCCTTTTTGTTACCCCATACCTCTGTCTGGATGTCAGTGTGTGCAGCCTGTCTGGTCGCCCCCTTCTCTGAATCCTGACAGATCCTGTCTCTATATTAAAGTGAAATAGGCAAGCCATGAAAGAAATGTGTAAATGTATTACTCTTGTCACCCCTGGTACCACATACTACTCCCTGCATCCCCACAGTCCTCCAGATCTCTCACTGGTTTCTCTTGATGCATTTATGTCACTGTAAGTAAGCAGTGATGAGGAGGTCAACATGTAAGTACCAATGAAAAGTCATGCAGTGTGAGTGGATCCACTCCCAGGTTCTTTGGATGCTCGATGTACCCCCGTCTACATGGCTTCACACATAAATCGTTCCTCCTCCACTCCCAATAAAAGATTGTCCAGATAGGGGATATTTACAAGGTTTACTAGCAGGGCAGGGTATATACAGGCATTCTCCATCACCCAAATGGTAGGGATGGGGCATACAGCTTCAGGAACTACAGTTGCAAACACGTGCCTAACCAGCCTGCTGGGAGTGGACAGAGGTAGCCGCAGCTCTCACACAAGATGTGGTCAGTCCAGGAGGTGAGGCTTGATCCAGTTGGTAGGCCTCAACTTTGCTTCGGAGACGCACAGCGATCCACACAGGATGCAGGAAACTCTTCTCTCCTTCTTCCCTCTGCTCACTCTTCTCTCAGAATGGCCCAGAATATTCTATTCACTATTTTATAGACTTATGCCTGCCATACACACGCGATGTGTGCAGGCAGACTACCCCCGATGTCGCTCCGGGAGGCTAACGTGATGACGTCATCACATTAGCCTCCCATTGCATTCTGGGGCCCCACAATCGGCCAGGCACCCTTTGTGTGCCGGCCATAAGCAGCGATGGAGACGCCGTCTTCATTGCTGCTTATGGCAATCGGCTCCCATCGGCTCAGATTTTCCGACATGTCGGATCTCTGGCCGGCCGAGAAGTAGGGCGACAGGCATCTGTCGCCCCATGTGGGGACATGCCGATAAACGGCCGGATTTTAACCTGACCGACGGCGAGAGCGCGCACGCCCGTCGGTCAGATTAAAATCCGGCCGTTTATCGGTATGTGTATGGCCAGCATTAGGCCAAGGAGTGGCCAATATCAGTAACTGGGCAGATTATTGGTGTTGACAACAAGTCAACTAAACATCTCAACCCAACCTCCGAAGGAGTTGGTTTACTTACAGACTTCATGGATGTCTTGGTTTGGTAGGCCAGGGGTGTCCAAACTTTTTGCAAAGAGGTGAAGTGAATTGTAAAGTGACAATGTGTAGGGGACATGAACTGTTAACATGAAATGAAAATGAACTATACCATGGGGCAGATTTCTTCCTTCGCACATACTTGGCCATTCATTAACACTGATGAAGATTGCCCCTAGGTATGCTGGGACTTGCAGTTCTCCCAGCTATACATACACATTTCACCTAACCCCATTTCCCTGGCTATTGTAAAAGGAGAATCAGTGAGATAATTCCCCAGCACTGCTCACCAGGATCATCTGCATAATGAAGCAGTACAGGCCCAGCACAGTGTAAACCCCTGACTGTACCATTTATGGTGGGGAAGGGGGGGGGGGGCTCATTTTCACTGACATTGCAGCTGTAGTCATTTTTTTGCTACACTTAAAGCAAGTCCTTCAGCCATATGTGCACAAAAAAACACACTGGTTAGGAAGGGCCAGTGGAAACGTGGACATGGGCCGCATATGGCCCCTGGACCTGACTTTGGACATGCCTGTGGAAGGCAAATAGATTTTACACTTAAGGTACCCACACACGGGTCATTTGTTCTTTTTATTCCCGATGCGTCCCCATCCAGAGTATCATACGAGATCAATTGCGCAAAGTGGTGCACAAAGATTCGCTGCTCAATCGACAATCGCTCGAATGCAAAGTGTTGACACCACGATGACATCACTATGCCCAGCTCGATCATTCATCAACCCATTGTGACAGACTGGCCATGTGTCCATCTGTGAATGGACCATCAGGTGGTGTCCTGGAAGGAGTTCAGGAATTATTTGCCCAGCATCATTGGGTTGCTGAGTTTTGGTTTTTGTTACAGGGCTCCCGGACTCTGGGATAGGAAGGATGGAACTGGGTGGGCCTCTCTATTAGAGATGGTCGAATTTTTTTTTTAAAAATTGACCATTTCAACGTTTTCGAGTTAATTGCAAAGCCTCTGAACATGGCATCATCACCAAACTAGCAAAGTATGTCTCTAACACAAATAGTTTTTGCACAAATTAAGTTCAAAAGCAAGTAAAAATTTTGAAAATCGGAATTTCGACTTGAACTTCATTTATGCAAAAACTCCATATGCTAGAGCTAAGATTTTTTTTTCAAATGTTCCTCCAACCCTTCTCTACATCTCCAGCAATTGTGGTGATGATATCATGTTCAGGGGCTTTGCAATCAGCTCACAAACTCAGCAAGTCGAAAAATTTGACCATCTCTACTACCTATTCCCCCAGGAACACCCCAAGGGTTAATACCTGTTTGCAGGTGAGTGCAGCCAGGTTTGTCTCCACAAAAGGATCAGAGACCAGTGTGTTAGTGGCCTGATAGAAGCTGGAGACACAGCTCCTGATTGAAGTTGGAGACACAGCTTTTGACAGAGTGGAGACAGGGGGCACACAAAGAGTGTGGGGCCCAGGCTTGTGGTTACTGGGGCAGCTGATACAGGGGGCTCACAGGGAGTGTGAGGCCCAGGGCTGTTGCTGCTGGGAAGCCAAGGACAATTTATGTGGAACAGTGCAAAGCCAGGTGGCTCTGCATTTCCTAGGACTTTTTGTTTCTTTATTTGTATTGCCTTTAAACCCTTTTCTGTTGGCAAATAAATACGGGCAGGAAGCCCTAAAGGAAAACGATTGTGTGGATTGATGTTTTGGGAGCACCGTTTGGAGCTGAACCCCCACACTGCGTATGAGGTAGTAACTTGGGTAATCTAAAGGTGGCCATACACAGGTCGATTTCCCACACGATTCCTGGCCGATCGATCACCAGGCGCGTGCACGCCGATCGATCGACGAGGAATCGAGTGCAGCCCACCTTGACCGTTCAACCCCGCCCGATCGACATGGCCCCCAAATCGGATCGGCCAGAGAACCAACCTGTCGTGTTTTCTGATCGATCGGGCACACATCAAGGGGCGTTGACATTTGTGAAGCGATCGATCGGGCACAGAATCGTCCAGGAATCGGTGGCCTAAGGTGGTAGGCACAGGCTTGTATGGTCGATCGATCGACGCCTGTGGCTTCACCGGAATCGATCGGAGCGTCGATCGATCGCTCAGGAATCGACACGTGTATGACTAGCTTTAGCCGAGCGCCCGGTCTCTTAATGTTATTCATGATACTGGGACGCCAGGGCTTGCCGGAATTTGTAGCTCCTCTCCGGACGACTGCCCCGCCTTCCATTCCGCGTCTGAACTTTCAAAACCCAATTGCACATGAAATGGTGATTTTTGCGCCGGTATGAAATTACACGTATAATTGTGTTTCTGAAATCACATGCTTCGGAATAATTGAGTAGAATTATGCATCTAGCCTGCGCTGGAGCGTCGCTCTGTATATCATTTCTCATGTAATTACGTGGTATTTTGTGCGAGGATTCCGGTTTATGATGTATAATTACATACCTGCGCGCCAAGTGATAACGCCGGATTGTGCCGCTTTCACTTGTTTGTTTCCTGCATTGTCGGTGATTTCCTCAACGGAGACAAAACTCATTGATTAGCTTGTGTTCAGCAAGTACTGTCTGCCGAGGTTTCCGCTTCAAAACGTTTACCGTGATATCAGGGGGGGTTTCTTCGTCTTCTTTTAATGTTTTTTTTTATTTTGAATTGTATAAACTGTTTTTTTAATTTGGAAAAAATAAGGGGTGGAGGACTATATTGATCAGACGGTGGAATAGGTGCCACACCTCTAAGTTAACAGAGAAGAGAACACTGGGCCAATAGTGTGGGGTTGTTAGCAACTACCACATTTCTTGGGACTCAGTGGGATGTGTGAGGCTTTAAAGGCACCAGAGTAAGTTAGTTAAAAACCATAATTTATTTAGACATTTAAAACATTTTAGATCTGAACAGATACAAGTACACACGTCAGGTCAGAGCCGCACCATACATTGGGATGACCTTCATGAAACAAAACGACGTAATAGAAAGCAAAAAAAAAGGGGGGGGGAGGAAAGGACAACAGGAGTACTTGCTGTAAACCTTGATGTTATAGGATATGGCAGACTACCCCCGACATGTTTCGCCCCAACTGGGCTTCTTCAGGGAGGATGCAAGTCGCCATCACTGCTGCGATGTAGAAATACCAAGTTGTCCAACCATGGAAGGTAGGGTGAAAAACGATATGGGTGTGACGGAGACCCTTGGACCAGAGGCCACACACAGGATGACCCACAGGGGGAGGACAGGTTGGTCCCCCCTGTACGGGTGTCTGGGATCCCAGATGGGATGCCAGAAGCTAGAACCGAGACGGCCACCTGAGTGCTAGGTTTCCCAAATGGAAGGGAGAGTTGTCTCCTTGTATTCAGGGAAGGTCAAAATCGACCGTCAGCAGGGTCCGTCTCCTTCTCAGTGAAGGAGACGGACCCTGCTGACGGTCGATTTTGACCTTCCCTGACCCCCAGATCTCATACCTCAGTAGTGTGACCCCCAGATCTCATACCTCAGTAGTGTAACTTTTCTCATGTCAGATTTTACCCTTACATATACCTACTCTGATTTTCGCCCCCCCAGATCTCCAACACCCTTAGAAATAAATTTTGTTTTGGATTAGTAATTTACATTCCCAGTGTCACCCCCCTAACTGCAACCTAGGTCAGTAGTGGTGGTGAGTGCCCAAATGGAAACACATAACCCACTTGTTATCTTAAAGTTGGAAGTTTATTTTGCTGTGTCTTCACTGCATCCACCGCAGTTGTTTTGGGGTCTTTTGGTGTTGCTGAGCTTACCGGTGCGTTTCTTCATTATAAGAATGTTCCAACCAGTTGTTTTGGCCACGCCTAATGTTATACCCATCTCTCTGATGGGTTTGTTGGGTTTTTTTCCCAGCCTAATGATGGCTTGCTTCACTGATAGTGACAGCTCTTTTGTTCTCATCTTAAGAGTTGACAGCAACAGATTCCAAATGCAAACCGCACACTTGAAATGAACTCTCGACCTTTTATCTGCACATTGTAATTGGGATAATGAGGGAATATCACACACCTGGCCATGGAACACTTGAGAAGCCAATTGTCCTATTACTTTTGGCCCCTTAACAAGTGAGAGGCACTTAATTTTCAAAAAAAATTTTTTAAATATGAAATATTTGAAATAGTCACATAGCAAGTTATTGTAAAACATTCTGATTGTGTCAGATCTGCAGCATTTTGGGGAAGATAATCTCCTCTGATAACAATGACATCCTGAGCTCTCGTGTGATCCAAGCGTGTGGCTACTTGAGCGGAGGAAATATGGTTTTGCTATAAATTTATGTTTTGTTTACTTCATGCTTCGCTCGCTCTCTATGGCACCTGGAAGATCTAATCAAATTAAGTCAACAGCAGCAGCATGTTTTATTGTGTGACTCCAATCCAGAAGTGAGATTGCATTCTGTGGGTATAATGGGAGAGAATGGTGATGACAGCGAGGCATGTAGTGGTATCATATCCTCAGATCTATAGAATAAATAGGCAGATAGGTGCGCGCTGGTGTAGCCAATTGTGTTTAATATAGAAATAAAAGATCCTTCTCTTAGAAACACTTGTGGATTATTGTTCCCATAGAGCTTTAACTCATACACCTTACAATCTTTATATACAATCTCTGTACAATCAACTTTTCTTCTACCAAAACCATGTAATATGAGGAGCTTTCAACCTTCCAATCCCTATGTATTCTATCAGGGAGGGGGGGAACCGGCACTACATAGCGTGATTATACCTTCCATCACTATGTCTTCTATCAGGGATGACCCGCACTACATAGCAGTGATATATCCACCTTCCCAATGCACATGTATTCTATTCGGAGGACCCAGCACTACCTCGCATGATATATACCTCCAATCACTAGTGTATTCTCTATCAGGGAGGACCCGGCACTACATAGCAGTGTATATTAACCCTCCCAATTCACTATGTATTCTTCGGGAGGACCCGGCACTACTAGCAGTGATATATACCTTCCAATCACTTGTTTCTATCAGGGAAGACCCGCACTACATGCAGTGATATATACCTTCCAAACACTATTGTATTCATCAGGGAGACCCTGCACTACATGTCAGTGATAATATCACATTCCAATCACTATATAATTTGTCAGGGAGGACCGTGGCACTACATAGCAGGGATACAATACCACCTTCCCAATCACTATGTTTCTAATCAGGGAGGACCCGGCACTACATAGCAGTGATAATATACCTTCCAATCACTAATGGTATTCTATCAGGGAGGGACCCCCGCACTACTACAGTGAGATACCCATCCCTCCAAATAACTATGTATTCTATCAGGGGGACCCGCACTCTACATAGCCGTCATATATACCTCTCCATCACTTATGTATTCTATGAGGGAGGACCCAGCACTTACATAGCAGTGATATATTACCTTTCAAATCAACTATGTATTTCCATCAGGAGGACCGCAGACTCCATCAGCAGCAGTGTTATTACCTTCCAATCACTATTATTCTCATAATCACGGAGGACCAGGCCACTACATAAGGCGTGATATATACGCTTCCAATCCCTTCCCGTGTGTTCTAATCAGGGAAGGGACCCCGCACTACATATCAGTGATATCTACCTTCAATTACTACTATGTATTTTATCAGGGACCCGGCACTACACGAGGCATGATATATACTTCCCATCACTATGTATTCTAATCATGGAGGACCTGGCACTTAACAAAGCATTATATATACCTTTCCCCAATCACTATGATATCTATCAGGGAAACCCGGCATACATGCAAGTGATATATACCTCCCATCACTATGTATTCTATCAGGGAGGACCCCGGCACTACATAGCAGGTGATATCTACCTTCAATCCTATGTGTTCTATCAGGGGAGGACCCGGCACTACATCAGGTGATATATACCTTCCATTACTACTGTATTTATCAGGGAGGACGCCAGCACTACAATAAGCCCCGTGATATATCCTTCCATTGACTACTATGTATATTTGATTAGGGAGGACCCCAGCACTACATAGCCGTGATATACTACCTTCCAATTACTATGTATTTAATAATTAGGGAGGACCTGGCCTTTACCACATTTTTCTCAGCAGACCACACAACACAATTAAATTGGCCGGCACCACAGAACTGTCAGAGCACACAGGGTACACACAATCATATCCTTCATGGTCACTCAACCACATCAGAGTGTAGTGAAGGAGATTACTCTACCTGTGTGTATAGTAGATGTAAGATGTATGTTGACCATGCCACCATGTGTCTATCTCATGTATAGCAGCTGCTGAGATTTCCTGAGGTGAGGTTATATGGCCTTTTCTTTTCCTCTCCCCCTCCCCCCTCTTTTTGTGTTTAGGGTTTTCTGCCCAGTAACTGTCTATCCCCCTCCCCGGGGCAGAGGTTATATATATATAATTATTATATTGCAAGTTTTTTTTTCTGACTTTTTTCTGGCTGTAAGCCCCAGCTTACTTGGAGCGTGGTGCTCCCTGCCTATCGTCAATCCCCCACACCGTCGTCAACATAGCAGTCAGCGGTGGGGCGATCGGCAATTGATAGGGGTCTCCTTTGGAACTGGGCATCTCTTTCCTTGGGATGAACCCTCTGCTGGGATGTTGAGGAGCTTGCACAGCTGGCATCATGCTGGTGGCCGACAATCCCTTCAGACAGGGCGAGGCAGAGTGGGGCAGCGTCGAAATGCTTGACCAAATTAGGTGCTCAGCGATGAGGCTCGGCGGTGGCTTGGCGAAAACGGATGACCCGGGGATGGCCGGCTAAGCAAGCGATGGATCGGCAGTTGGTGGCTTGTCAATAGCGATGACTCGTCGGTTGTTGTGTCAGATGTGAGCCTGCCCTCGAAAATAAGCCTCCCACCCTGCGCCACACCGGGATGCAATGACCTTTTTGGGGAGCAGTTAACTCATCTACACACTCCTCTATGCTTGGGCTGTGCTATGTACCCCGTTGAAACAAAATATCAGGCCTCCCAGTGTCACAGTTCACTTCAGTCATGGACGGGGAGGCTCATCTCGACATGTCCCCTGTCTATGGGCGGGGAAGGCTCATTAGAGAGACACATACCGGAATATCTTCTTGGCCTAGACTTATAGAATGAAGAATGTGGTCATGTTTACCACTTTGTTGAGTCTTTGTTTAAACTTCAATAATGTAATGGTGAAGAAAATGAATCATCTGAATATTTTTTTTCAGCCCAAATTTTCAGTCTACATGCAGCTCAGTGTACTAATGCCAAAGTTCATTTTTCAAATGGTGACTATATAAGGTTCATGGACAAGGGAGGCTGTTAATGCTCAAACTCAGACAACGAGGCCCAGCAAGGGTCCCTTACTATAACCAACTGGTAACAAGCACTGAACTACTCCCAACAAAAATACAGTCCACAGAAAGATGCCCCCTCCAAGAAGGTGGTAGTATGGATAGCAAAGCTGCCTCACCTCTCCAGTATGGCCAGGGGCAACCCGAGTAGCACAATTCATGTCAGCGGGTGCAGGGTACTGGATGGCGCTGCACAACCAGCAGTGTGGTCTTGGACGCAGCCCGTGATAGGACTGACGGTGCACCCCCACAGTACGGTAACCTGGCGGACGCAGGCAGAGCACCAGGGCGTGGCGTAAGGTGAAATTCCGTGCTATTATAATGCTCTCTGGCTGCACCGCACGCACGCCGGAATGAGAACAGGGAAGGATAAGCCTTGGCCGAGAAACCTAATCTGTGCCGCGGCCATTGCAACCCCCTAAAAACTCGTACCCTGCCCATGGTACCCCACACCCCCATTCGCCAAGGAAGAGTCGCGAAGAGACGCCAAATCGACAGGGGAAAGTACGCATGTACCACGATCCTCTCTGTACTTCCTGACTGAGGCGGACTTTTTTGTCGCCTCACTCCCTGGGGCCCAGAGGCATCTTGCTCCAGGGTTCGCTAATAATAAATAATAAATAATAAATAAAACAAGTAACCAAAAAATGTACTTATTCACTTTTTTACTTTACTTTAAACCATCCCATCGCTTAAAGGTGCTCAAAACCAAAAAATTGTCATTTAGCAATCATGCCTGATGCCTGGGGGCCGCGCCATTTTAGATTAGTGTTTGATGATTCCAGGCTTGCATTCGTTGAGCGCTGCAATAAAATCTGGGCCACTGGGGGGCGCCAGATACCTCGTGTGTCAATGGACCAACACATGAAAGGTAAGGGAAAAATAAATAAATCACGTGAATAGCAGCTGGAGATGTCGTATGGCCCACCGCGGCGCTTGAGGAATGTGCTCATACGGGTAGGAGGGGTTGAGTGGACAACTATACAGATATCTCCACACTGTCACAATTTTTTATTTTTTAGTGTACATATTGCGCCAATTAGTCAGGGGTATTTTTGGCTAGCCACGGGGGCAAAGTTTTTGTCTGGTGGGGTTAGGTGCGCTTTAAAGGGCCTCTACTCCCATCTGTAAACCCCTCTTTAAGTTAACAACCAACAACAATGCTGTGGACTTCTCTGTCAATTGGCTTGGTGCAAA
>CM070034.1:176243118-176254664 GCA_036250615.1 Ptychadena robeensis
GGTAGAACAAAATTTGATTGTATAGAAATTGTATGGAAAGATTGTAAGGTGTATGGGGGGGGCTTTACAAAAACAATTGATGCCATTTTAGTTGCATTTGGTTCTTTAACAAGTCCTTGTAAAGGTCACCATACATGTGCAGGATTCCATGGCCAATTGATCACTCACCCGATCGATTCCGGCGATCTCAGCGGGAATCGGAGCTCCGATCAATCAGCCAATTAAGAGTATCCGATCTGCATACCACCTTGTCCCACGGATTCCGGGACGATTCCGTGTCCGAACACTTAATTCCCAAATGGCAACTCCCCCTGATGTGTGCAGAATCGGATCAGAAAGACCAACATGTTGGTTCTCTGTCGGATCCGATTCTGAGCCCCCGATCAATCGGACGCGAACGATCGGACAAGGTGGGCTGCACGCGATTCCGGCACGATCGTTTCGCGTGCACGCGCCCGGAGTCGATCGTGCCGGAATCCGGTGGGAATCCAACACGTGTATGGGGGCCTTAAGATTTCATTCTGAATACAATTACAAATGTACACTGAATTCCCTAAAACCCTTTACAGCATTGGGGGGTGAATAATTTTGAACACAACTGTATACCAGTAAACAATGTTGAAGCATGATATGAGGAATATCCACCATTGCGAATATCCGAGCGCACATTTGCGAAATATTGCGAATTCTCGAATGTCGGATATTCGGCGAATATATTCGAATTCTGAATATTCTCATTCAACACTAATATAAAACTGACCCGTCGTTGTAAAATGCTGCGGCAGATTCTTTCGCAATTCGGACCTCCCTGTGACGCTATCGTTATAAAATAAAACATTGACTATATTGGCATCTGGAAGAAACGTAAGCGCATATTCTCCTTCGCTGTAACCAATTATGTACGATAACGTTCATCAACAAAATTGCATTAAAGACATTAAACTGCCAAAACCTTCTTCCAATCCATCGGGAATGATTTATATTTGTTTTTTCTACGTTGCCGTGAATATCAAATTTATGACGTGTTTGTCAAGACGGAAAATACTATCCACCCAAAGCAGTAACCACTTTCAGAATGGTTTAACCCTTTGTGTAACTCCATGAGACTGGTTTATAAACTCTTCATGGATGGCTGACGGAAACAGAAATCCCCCCCCCCCCCTACACATCCACCCTCTGCCTTCACTCCCTCTGTCCTGGACAATATCTCTCAGTACCTATCGGTATCTCTCCATGGATGGCTGACAGATTCCTTAAACTTAACCTGAGTTTGGCTAGGTTTACACGGCGTGGTGGGCCCTGTTGGCAGGAATGGGCTTAACACTGGGGGTGCCGAAAGGGCCCACCATGTCGTGTAAACCTAGCCAAACTCAGGTTAAGTTTAAGGAATCTGTCAGCCATCCATGTTGACGGAGCCCATCCATCTTACATGCCTACCACACCGGCTGTGTCCACGATGTTGAGCCGGGCCGCTGGTCAGAAGGCTAACGTAGTGCACTGCATCTACTTTCAACGCTGTGAAAACAGCTGGTGGGATAGGCGTGTATCTGGATGGGCTCCGTCGACATTACCATCAAGGAATGTGATCAACACAGGGGGTGTTGAGGGAGCCCATAACATTGTGGAAACCTAGCATAAAGCAGAAATTTACCCCGTGATACCCAAATCTATGTCTCCACAACCAGCCTTCACTCCCTGTATGCTGGACAACATCTCTCAGTGTCTTCATTAGTGGTGGCCTAACTGTCCACAAAGCAGACAGTTCTGCCACGAAGATAACATGTTCGCATTTGTTCCCCCGGTGAACAGTACTGGTGTTCGACCCGCCCTGTTCACCGGCGAAAGAAGGTGACTATTCTTCCCCTGGATCAGGAGCAGAACGTTCCGACCAATGGAAGAATTCTTTCAGGAGAGAACGAGAGAGAAGCCAGTCTCGCGGAGGGCCTTTTAAGACGCCGGACCAAGATGCCTAGGTGCAGGGAGAAGATAAAAGATTAAGACCAGGGTGGGTGCTCTTGGAGGAAGGAAAGGAAGGAGACAGCACACGCAGCTTTGCTGGTCCAGCCGAGGCCTACCTTTCCCCGCAGTTACCGGCGTGCCTACCGTAGAGTGAAATATCACGCCCCACTGCACTACTAGAGATGGTCAAATTTTTGGACTTTGTGAGCTGACTACAAAGCCCCTGAACATGGTATCATCACAGAAATTGCTGGAGATGTAGAGAAGGGTTGTAGTAAAAAAAAATTTAAAAGGTATTTGCTCTAGCACATATAGTTTTTGAATAAGTTAAGTTCAAAATCAAAGTTGAAATTTTGATTTGACTTAATTTATGCAAAAACTATTTGTGTTGGAGATAGTTGTAGTTGTAGTATACCCCCGACCCTTCTCTACATCTCCAGCAGGTTTGGTGATGATACCATGATCAGGGGCTTTGCAATTAACTCAAAATCGTAGATTTCAAATTCAACCATCTCTAAACCTAAAGGCCCCCATACACGTGTCGGATTCCCACCCGATTCCGGCACGATCGATTCCGGGCGCGTGCACGCCAAACGATCGTGCCGGAATCGCATGCAGCCCACCTTGTCCAATCGATCAGGTCCGATCGTTCAGGGGCCCAGAATCGGATCCGACAGAGAACCAACATGTTGGTTCCATCAGATTGATTCTGCCCAGATCAGGGGGAATTGCCATTTGTGAGAAGGACAATCGGACACGGAATCGTCCCGGAATCCGTTGGACAAGGTGGTATGCTGCGATGGATACTCTTAATTGGCCGATTGATCACACCTGCGATTCCCAGCAGAATCGCCAGAATCGATCGGGTGAGTGATCAATTGGCCATGGAATCCGACTCGTGAATCACATTTCAGAGCACATTCATACAGTCCTTGAAATTGGCAATGTGAATATATAGGGATTGATTTTCATTTCCGATCCATTAAGAAGACTCTAGTCTAAATAACTGCTGTGCATTGATTGCGGTGTGTGGTAGCACGATCCATTGACTTTCAAAACTAGCCATGTGGGTGGTTTGCTGTCACGACTGACAAGGTCAGCAAGGAGAGCAAAGGAAAGATAAACTAGGACACCCAGCCTGACTCTCACATATAGAACTGACGGACTTGTGATCTCCTCCTCTCCCATCACACTGAACCATGCCCCAGAATATAGGACGTTCCTGGGGGTTGAGGTGTCAGGTAGACCTGGATCCATAAATAAAAAATAACTTAAACACGCATGTGATTGCAAAAAATATTCTTCTGCTCTTCGCTAGTGATGGGCGGTGAAGGATATATACAGCTGCCTCCCTTCATTTTGTCTATCTTGCATCCATTTCGGTCAAGCTGAATCTCACGTAGAAAGTCGCTTATTAAAATTTGGCATTTTCTTGTGTTCTCTTTTTTTTTTTGAAATCGAAGTTTTATTGAAAACAAAAATACAACAGCAAGCACATATAAAATAGACAGGCCAACAATACTGGCGAGTGTTCGGCACGCAGGCACACAATAGACAACAGCGGTCTCCGCGCCCCACCAAGTATATCAGATTGGCCAACCCAACAACCCCCTCCCGGGCGCATCGCCAGGGCAGCCCCTGCAATACGGCAGTAGGGGAGCGCAGCGTCCAGCCATCCATAGGAAGGGGGAGCTAACTCCCAGAGACATTCCCGACATAGGGAGCAGGCCGAACAGCACAATATAACTAAATAACTAGCAAAACACAACCGACCCCCTCGCAGAGGGTCAACACGTCACAAACAAACATCCACCCACACATACGACCAACCCCCCAGAAAGGGGCACTACAGACACGACACACACAGAGTACAAAAGGAAGAAGAGGGGGGGGGACAAGGGAAAACAGCCAGCCCAAATCCAACCACAGAAACCTCATAAATGTTCTCTTTTTTTAACTACCTAAACCAGTTGAATCTAGTTTTGTGTCTTCTCATTTTTTTAATGATACTTTGTGAAGTTTCTCACTGGAATATTTCCAATTGTAGCTTGGGGGACAAAATATTCCCCTTTATGTTTAACCGAGCATGCGTTAAAATGTCTTATCTGAGGTATAAAGGAGCTAAGCAAAATATCTAAATACAAAAGGATCCCAGGGTATAGAGCCGGGGTACTCAATAGGTTAACCCCGGTCCGGATCCAGACCCAAAAAGGGTCACATGTGGACCGGCGGCTGCTGCTTGCCCCCGGCTCATTCCTCTCCTCCATACTCACTGTGCGTGATGTTGCAGGCGCGCGCCTGTATGCCTGCAGGTGGGCGGATCAGCACATCAGGTGCCGCTCTCCGCCTATCAGCAGGCGACGAGGGGTATAGGCATGCCGGGCTCCGCCAAGTTGGCGGATTCTGGACATGTAATGAGAACCCCCTCCTGTACGCCTGCAACAGGGGGGCGGATCGGCACGTTGTGTGCCGCTCTCCGCCTATCAGCAGGCGTAGAGGGGTATAAGCATGCATAGTTTGAAAGTTTGGCGATTGCCTTTTTTTGGAGTTGGAGTTTGGAATTTGACCGTCACTTTTCCGGACCTCAGACTGAATGGAAATTTGGTAAGTGGACCTTTCAAATTTATATTTGAGTAGCCCTGGTATAGAGGAAATACTCTAACCCCAAAGATGTCCTCTCCTCTCGGTTGTAGATGTTTCAATCATAAAGAAGGTTGTGTCCACAAATCCATTCAAAGACATAAAAGAAAGTTTATTAAATGTCCATAAGAACAGCTAGATATTCCAATCGAGGTACAGTAGGTACAGTTGACACGGCGCCTAATGGATCACCAGACCTTGTTTTCATCACCTCTCCAGAAGGCTAGGGGGAAATAAGGTGACCGATAGTGAAAACGAATCGTCAAGCCACCCGATGTACGTTTCGTCTAGATCGACTTCTTCAGGGGGTAACGTATTAAAGATGTTTTTATATAAAAAAAAAGTACCAAAGTGGAATATAGGAGGAAGGCAGCATCCAGGAACTGTCCAGAGAACGGGGAGCTCCTATATAATAGACCAGCAAGACTTCTAGAGGGTGACCCTATGTATCTAAGGTGTATCTGGATATGAAGTGGCAAATAGGGATGGTCGAAAAATTTGCAGTGCGAATTTTTAAGTTGAAATTTCGACTTTTTGTCGAAAATCAGCCTGATATTTCGACTGAAATTTCAACTTAAAAAAGAACTTTGCTTTTGATTTGCCGTGCCGCTATTTCGCGTGCGAGTATATCCATTTTATTTAAAATTTTCGCATGCGGGAGTGATTGCAAAATTCGCATTGGCGAAAATTCGCATGGTGCTAGCTAACTTTGACTGCTATGTAGTGGCTGGGTCGCTCCCTGATAGAATACATAGTGATTGGAAGGTTATATTCACTGCTATGTATTGCTGGGCTGGGTCCCTCCCTGATAGAATACATACAGTGTTTGGAAGGTATATATCACTGCTATGTAGTGCTGGTCCCCTGATAGACTACATAGTGATTGGAAGGTCTTATTACTGCTATGTGTGGACGGGCCCCTCCATGATAGAAACATATGATTGGAAGGTAATATATCACTGTCTATGTATTGCTGGGTCCTCCATGATAGAATACATAGTGTTTTGGAAGGTATATATCACTCTGCTATGTCGTGGCTGGGTCCTACCTGATAGAATACATAGTGATTTGGGAGTTATATACACTTGCTATGTAGTGACGGGCCCTCCATGAGAGAATACATCGTGTTTGGAAGTGTATATATCACTGCTATGTAGTGCCGGTTCCTCCCTGATATAATACATAGTGATTGGAAGGTATATATCACTGTCTATGAGTGCCGGTCCTCCCTGATAAATACATAGGATTGGCCGGTATATATCACGCTATGTAGTGCTGGGTCCTTCCCTGATAGAATACATAGTGTTTGGAAGGTATATATCACTGCTATAGTGCTGGGGTCCTCCCTGATAGAATCATAGTGATTGGAAGGTTATATTACTGCTATGTTAGTGACGGGCCCGCCTGATAGAATACATAGTGATTGGCAGTATATTTCACTATCACTGCTATTTGCGGGTCTCCATGATAGCATACATAGTGTGAATGTATATATCACTGCTATGTAGTGCTGGGTCCTACCTGATAGAATACAATAGTGATTGGGAGTATATATCACTGCTATGTAGTGACGGGCCCTCCTGATAGAATAACATAGTGTTTTTGGAAGGTAATATACGCCTTCTATGAGTGCTGTGCTGGGGTCCTATCCCTTAGAAATACATAGTGATTGAAGTATAATCACTGCTATGTAGTGACGAGTCCCTCCATGGAGAGAATACATGGTGATTGGAAGGTATATATCACTGCATGTAGTTCCCCCTGGGTCCGTCCATATAGAATCCATAGTTTTTGGAAGTATATATCACTGCATGAGTGCTGGTCCTCCCTGATCGAATACATAGTGATTGGAGTAATAACCAACTGCTATGTAGTGTCTGGGGTCCTCCCTTATAGAATCACAGTGATTGGAATGTTATATGCACTGCGGATTTTAGTGCCTGCGGTCTACCTATAGATACAAGTGATTGGAGGTTATATCACTGCTAGTCGTGCTGGGGGTCCTCCCTGAGAGAATACACAGTAGATTGGAAGGTATAGTATCAACTGCTATGTAGTGCTGGGTCCTTACCTGATAGAATCCAATAGTGATGGAAGGTAATATATCACTGCTATGTAGTGCTGGGTCCTCCCTGTATAGAATACATAGTGTTGGAAGGTATTCACTGGCTATGTAGTGTCCGGGTCCCGCCCTGTAGTAATCATAGGATGGTGAAAGTATATATCAGCTGTATTAGTGCTGGGTCCTCCCTGATAGAATAGTAGTGATTGGAGGAGGTGGGGATCATGTCTATGTAGTGCCGTGTCCTTCCCTGAATAATACAAGTGATTGGGGAGGTAATATATGGCAGGCGTGCTGATGAAGTGCGGTTGATGGGAGGGAATATCCGATGAGGGGGTGGAGTTGGGGGAATGTATATCACTGCTATGAGTGCCGGGTCCTCCCTGATAGATACATAGTGATTGGAAGGTTTATCACTCTGCTATGTGTGCTGGGTCCTCCCTGATAGAATAATTAGGTTGGAAGGTATATATCACTGCTAGGTAGTGCGGGTCCTCCTGATAGAAAGCATAGTGAGTGTGGAAGTGTATATATCCTGCTATGTAGTGCCGGGCCCTCCCTGATAGAATACATAGGTGATTTGGAAGGTATAATATCACTGCTAGTGTGTGGGTCTCCCTGATAGAAACTGTGATTGGAAGGTATATTCACGGCGTTTGTAGTGCCGGTGTCCTCCCTGATAGAATACATAGTGATTGTGGAGGTATAGTCACTGCTATGTGTGCCGGGGTCCTCCCTGATAGAAGACATAGTTGATTGGAAGGTATATATCCTGCTAGTGTAGTGCGGGTTTCCTCCCTGATAGAATACATAGGATTGGAAGGTATATTCCTGGCCTGTAGTGCCGGGTCCCCCTGATCGAATCCTAGTAATGGAAGGTTATATCACGCTATGTAGTGCCGGTCCCTCCCTGATAGATACAGAGTGAGCTGGAAGGTATATTTCACTGCTATGTAGTTCCGGGTCTCCTGATTCGAATACCTAGTGATTGGGAAGGTTATTCAATGCTATGTATGCTGGGTCCTCCCGATAGAATACATAGTGATTTGGAAGGAATATACACTCATGTAGTGTCCGTGTCCTCCTGATAGAATACATAAGTGGATTGGAAGGTATATATCACTGCTATGTATGTGGGTTTCTCCCTGATAGGATACACAGTGATTGAAGGTCTATCTCACTGCTAATTAAGTGCCCGGGTCCTCCCTGATAGAATTCATATGCATGGAAGGTATCTAGCACTGTCTTATGTAGTGCCGGGTCCCCCCCTGATAGAATACATAGTGATGGAAGGTTATATCACTGCTATGTAGTGCCGGGTCCTCCACTGATATAATAACATAGTGATTGGAGTAAGGTATATATCAATGCTATGTAGTGGCTGGGTTCTCCCGATAAGAATCATAGTGACTGGAAGGTATTCCACTGCCATTTAGTGCCGTTCCACCATGATAGATACATAGTGATTGGAAGTTATATACACTCAGTGTTCTGGTTTCTCCTGATAGGATACACAGTGATTGGAAGGTATATATCACTGCTATGGTAGTGCCGGGTCCTCCCTGATAGAATATAGTGAATGGAAGGTATATATCACTTCTATTAGTTCCTGCCGCCTGAACTAGAATACATATGATTGGAAGGTATATCTCACTGCTATGTATGCTGGTCCTCCCTGAATATAATCATAGTTATTGGAAGGTTATTCACTGTCTATGAAATGCGGGTCCTCCCTGATAGAATACATAGTGATTAGAAGGTTATAATCAGCTGCTATGTAGTGCCGGGTCCTCCCTGATAGAAATACATAGTGATTGGAAGGTATATATCACTGCTATTAGTGCCGGGTCCTCCCTGATTAGAATACCTATTAATTGGAAGGTATATAATCACTGCTATGTAGTGGCCGGTCCTCCCTGATAAATAACGAGTGAACTGGGAAAGGTATATATCCTGCTATGTAGTGCGGTTGGGTCCTCCTGATAGAATCATATGATGGAAGGTATATATCAATGCTAATTTAATGCTTGGGGGTCCTCCCTGATAGAATACAAGTGACGGGAATGATATATCACGGCTATGAGTGCCGTGTCCGCCTGATAGAATACATATGAATGGAAGGTATATATCACTGCTATGTAGTGCCGGTTTCCGCCCTGATAGAAATACATAGTAATTGGAATGTATTATTCACGCATATAATAGTGGCCGGGTCCTCCATTTTATAGTGGTTTTTCTAATGGGAAAATACGTCTCAATCTTTAAATACTAGAGCCCAGATTAAGAGATTTTACACCCGTATATCTCTGGCGGTGGCGCTGCATCACAATTCAGTAGATTGACGCCCATTGGCCGTGTCCCATCCGCAAACAGCGGTTCAACTTTTTAAAAGTCAACTCCACCTGTTTGTGAAAACTTCGAATTCCCCTGTTGGCAGGGAATGGATGGCTAACATACCGGAACTAAAAAATGAAAAAAATGTGGTAATGCTAAAAATATGAAACTTGTACAGTTGTGTATACATGATAAAGTGGCGTTTTTGTACAGATTATTAATGAATGAAAAACTCTCGTACTCCCAACGCTTTCAAAGCATCCCTCTCAACAAAATCTCCCCTGGGCAATACCATTTCAAGCCACAATGTCCACTAGTGAGCACTTGCTTTCCTAGTAGCAGCACATGATCATTTCTCTTCACACACATCGGGGAGGAGAGGGGCCGAGGGGGATGCTCAGTCCTCCTCCTCTCTGCCTGTGATTCAAATACCAGAGGCGGTGTCAGCCACGCACAGTTGCTGGGAGCCAGGGTCCGGCAGCAAGAGTCTCTCCAGGCCCCCCCCCCAGCGGCTCGTTGGCCCATGGCACCAACTGACCCCTGGTTTTTCCTTGTTTTAAAATTTGTCTTATACCCGGAATATACTGTAACGTTATAAAGTTACTCTGCAAGTTCTCTCATCCTCGAATGCACCTTGCGCCAAGCGTTTAGATTAATTCGCGCTGTATCTCTTCAATGTCCATTTAGAGGACGCGCTGGATGATGTACGGGAGTGCTTCGCACAATGTGTTCTCACTGCAGTGTTTAGGATCACAAGAACTTGTTAAATTCCTTTCCGAAACCATTGATTAGAAACGGGTCGCACGGCTGAATACAAAACTTTGATCGGAGTTTTTAACAGGAGTATAGGTTCAGCGCCAGGGAACGTAAAGGACCTCAAATGAATCCCTCCATTTCCATAAAATATATTCACTTCATTACCGAGCATTGGTTAGCGCCCTAATCAAATTTAGCCTCAGACTGACGAGGGTGCATTTCATCCACAACAGTTCACTTCTGCTTTGTTTACTCCGGCCATAGACGTCTCGATCCATGGCCGCCTTGTAGAAGACTCCTCGGGGTGAGGGTCACCACGCTGTGAGAGTCGCTATCGAAACTGTGTAGACTCCTCATCCACAGTAAAGGCTAAGGCCATACACGTGTCTATTCCCTGAGCGATCGTGCTCCGATCATTCCGGTGAGCCACAGGCGTCGAGTCGATCGACCAATCAAGTCCCCCCCTGTGCCGACCACCTTAGGCCACCGATTCCTGGACGATTCTGTACCACCAGTCGATCGATTCACAAATGTCAACTACCCTCGATGTGCGCCCTATCGATCAGAAAACCCAACAGTTGGTTACCTGGCCGATCCGATTTGGGGGCCATTTCAATCGGTCGGGGTCAATCGGGGGTGGGGGTCAGAGTTGGGGCTTGTTCACTCGCCAATCGTCGATTGATCGGCATGCACGGCGCCCGGTGTCCACCAGTAAATCGTGTGGGGGAAATCGCCCCTTATGGCCACCTTTATTGCCAGGTATTCCACATGGAGTACCCCATAGTCTGTGTATGATTGGTGGTCTCGGGCTGATCATGGTGATAAGGTGTATGGGCTGGGAATAGACACATCATTTTGCATTTGCAGGGCAGCCGTCAGAATCATGGCCCCGTACAGCAAAAAGTCCGGATCCTGACATGACTTGTTGTTGAGCGGGGGGTGCTAGCCCACCCTGTCCTTAATCGGTGCAGCAGCACATCGTACATAGTGGCAAGTCCAGCCTGACATTTAGCAGATGCCTGCTGTACTGAATCAGGCAGCACGCCGGGGGCCCCGACTTGGCTGACCGTCGCGCCCCCCCTAGCTAGGCACAGCACTGGAGTTTCACATGATGATCCTGGGAGAGATTGTGGACCCTCTTTTCCATCACTAATTCCAGAGTGCCGGTATCTGGTCTCCATTTTGGGGGATAAGAGATTGGCGCCACTATTCCGTCTCAAGGCTGCCCCCCAGGGTGGTCACACGAAGTCAATCCCAGCACTACCCCCACCGTGTTTTCGCCTCCTCCCCTCCCCCGAAAATAGGACGCTGTCTGTATAATTTTTGCTCCCAAATATGCCCAACGTCCTATTTTCGGGGGAATGTCCTTAGTTTTTCCATGAAGAGAATATGACCTGGGGTATCAGGGTGGGGGATCACTTAAAATGACACAGGGGGGATCAGCGGAATAGGGTGAATCATAATGGCACAGGATACTCTAGAGGGTGGATTACCATTTTTAGTACCCCTTCCTGATCCTCCTGTTCAATTGTGATTGCCCCCTCTGATCCCCCTAGTCCTTTTAATTGACCCCCCACCCTGATACCCCAGTGCCATATTCTTCTTCATGGAAAGATAATACAATCCCCCCCCCGAAAATAAGACGTAAGGGCTTGAAATATAAGGGCATCCCGAATATATAGTACTGTAACTCTGGCGGGGATCAAGGGAATCACAATGACACCGAGATCAGAAGGGGTTACTCACACGGTAATCCCCCTCTGAGTCTCCTGCGCCTTGTTGATTCCCCCGCTGA
>CM070034.1:176303557-176313825 GCA_036250615.1 Ptychadena robeensis
TGGGGCTTGTCCAGGGTGATTTGTTTCCTGGTAGAGAAGGTGGGGGACTTGCTGGAGTTGTAGAGAAAGGTTGGGGGACATGCTGGTAGATGTAGAGAAGGGTTGGGGGACATTTGATGGAGATGTTAGAGAAGGGTTGGGGGGGACATTGCTGGAGATTGGTAAGAGAAAGGGTTGGGGGACATTGTGGGAGTTGTAGGAAGGGTTGGGGGGGACATTTCGCAGAGAGTAGAGAAGGGGTGGGGGAACATGCTGGATGGAGAGGTAAGAGAAGGGTTGGGGGACATGTTGGAGATGTAGAGAAGGGTTGGGGGGGACATTGGCGGAGATTGTAGCGAAGGGGGTTGGGGGAACATTGCTGGAGATGTAAAGAAGGGTTGGGGGGACATGCTGGGTTGTATAGAAGGGGTTGGGGGTACATTGCTGGGGAGGTGAGAAGGGTTGGGGGACCATTGCTTGAGGATGTAGAGAGGGTGAGGGGGACATTGCTGGAGATGTACAGAAGGGTCTTGGGGGGACATTGCTGGAGATGTCAGAGAGGGTTGGGGGGACATGCTGGAGAGTAGGGAGAAAGGTTGGGGGACATTGCTGGAGATGTAGGGAGAAGGTGGTGGGTGGGACATTGGCTGGAGATGTAGGAGAAGGGTGGGGGGGACCATTGCTGGAGTTGTAGAGGAAGGGTTGGGGGGACATTGCCTGGAGATGTAAGAGAAAGGGTTGGCTCTGGGACATTGATGGAGAGGTGGAGTGTAGAGAAGGGTTGGGGGGACATTGCTGGAGCTTGTAGAAGGAAGGGCTTGTGGGGAACATGCTGGAGATGTAGAGAAGGGTTGGGGGCGGGCAATTTGTCTGGAGATGTAGAGCAAGGTTGGGGGGACATTACTGTATATGTAGAGAAGGTTAGGGACATTGCTGGAGATTGTAGAAGAGGGTTGGGGGACATTGCTGGAGATGTAGAGAAGGAGGGGGGACGGGGGGTGACATTGCTGGAGTTTGTAGGAGAAGGGTTGGGGACATTGCTGGAGATGTAGAGATAGGGTTGGGGGGGAACATTGCGGAGATGTAGAGAAGATGGGGTGATAATGATGCTGGAGATGTAGGAAGGGGTGGGGGGGACATTGCTGGAGATGTAGAGAAGGGTGGGGGACATTGCTGGAGATGTGAGAAGGGTTGGGGACATTGTGGAGACCTCCCCTGCAGTACACGCGCAGGGTTGGGGACATGCTGGAGATGTAGAGGAAGGGGCCTGGCGTGGAGGGCACACCGTATGGTGTGCGCGATGTAGCGCACCCGCCCCCCGCACAGTGTGTCTCGGTTCACCCGGGTGGGATTGTGACAGACACACATTCACGACTATTGTATGAGAAGGGTTGGGGGACATTGCTGGAGATGTAGAGAAGGTTGGGGGGACATTGCTGTGGAGTTGTAGGAAAGGTGGGGGACATGCTGGAGTGGAGATGTAGAGAGGGTGGGGGACATTGCTGTGAGATGTTAGAGAAAGGGCAGCGCGGGGGACATTGCTGGAGATGGGATGAGAAGGGTTGGGGGGGGACATGCTGGCAGAGGTAGAGAAGGATGGGCGGGACAGTGCGGAGAGTAGAGAAGGTGTTGGGGGGACATTGATGGAGATGTACGAGAAGGGATTGGGGGGAACATTGCTGGACCGATTAGAGAAGGGTGGGGGACATTGCTGGAGATGGCGAGAAGAGTTGGGGGGACATTGTGGAGATGTAGAGAAGGGTTGGGGGGAGGAGGGAACATCTGAAAACAATAAGTTTTGCTCTAAAATGTCAAAGTTTGTGTATAAATTGGGTTTAAATCTTCACGCTCAGTGATTGTAAAGCTCTGCTACTATGTACACTGATTGTTCTATTATAGCTCATACAGCAACCATTCAACATTTTCCAACTTATGTGAATTTTTGACCTTATGCGAATTTTAGCTTTATCTAATTTTTGAGTTTTTTATGCGAATTAATTTTGGCATGATGCAAACTTTTCGACTTTTCAACTAGAAAAAAGTCGAAATTTCGCCCAGTAGTCGAACGAAATTCGATTGCGGAAACTCGAAAATTAAGTAGAACAAAAATTTATTCATTTCGGACCATCTCTAGTGCCTAACATACAATGTTCTAGGCTGGTGCAATATAGAATGTGCCAAGGGGTGCCTACATACAATTATTCTAGAGGGTGGATGTGGGAAGGTGCCAAGGGGTGCTTACAGACATATTCAGCAGATTCTAGGGGTGTGAAGATATGAATGTTCCAAGGGGTACCAAGGGGTGCCTAAGTGAGTATATATGATATGGCAAGGGGTGCCTACAACAATATTGCTCGGGGTGCGTATATATGAATGTTTTTTATGCCAAGGGGTGCACTTAATACAATTATCTAGGGGGTGCGTATACATTGCATGTCCCAAGGCGTTTGCCTACATACAAGGTTATAGGGTTGTATGTACGAAATGTGCCAAGGGGTGCTCATACTATAATATTCTAGGGGTGTGTGTTATGCATGTGCAAGGGGTACCTACATACAATATTCTAGGGGTGTGTATGGTACAAGTGACCAAGGGGGTGCTCATAACAATATTCTAGGGGCGTGTGTGTCATGAATGTGCCAAGGGGTGGGCCTCAACATATACTAGGGGGTGCTTAATATATGAATGTGCCAGGGGTTTACCATACTACAAGTATTCTAGGGGGTGTGCGTATATTGAATGTCCCAAGGGGTGCCTAAGTACAGTATTCCAGGGGGCTGGTACATTTAATTTTCCGCACATTTTAATTAATGTTTAGGTTTCTCTACACATAGATCTAAAATCACATTAAGCCGTTTGAAAGTCTGCGCCATTATATATTAAACATCAAATTAGTTCCCGACACAAAGGCCTGGAATTCGGGACCACGCAGGCACAGCGTACACACTCGCTCTGCTCTCCTTACTGCGCTGGATGGAGTTTCCGCAGCTTTGTGTGTCTCATAAACGTCAAAACCTTCTAAGAACCCTTGACGAGGCTCCATACGGGCCTTCGGCGCTACAAGCTCCAAATCTGTGTCTCATTTATTCAAAAAACCCACCATTTCTAATATTGAAGGGTTGTAGCAGGAATGTAGGCGTCCCTCGAGTATACACTCACATCGAGATCGCTCGGACTTTGCAAATATGCCAGAAGCACTGTAATTTCCTCCACGGTTGAATGAATTCACGTCAAAAGCAGTTCTGGAACCTTGCAGCCATTTTAAAATGTCACTCAGTTTAAAATATCAGCGAGACCGGAACCTTGACCAGGATGATAGTTTCGGAGAGAATAAATTAAAGTCCTCCGGTTTTCAAGTTAAGTACCAGGAAATTGTCATTGACTGGATGTGTTGTTAGTCTAAACTTATTTTTTATTTGTATACAGAATAGAAAGATTTACGGAGGGGCCCGGCACTAAATAACAGTGATATCACTCCTTCCAATCACGATGTATTCTATCAGGGAGGACCTGGCACTCATAGCAGTGATATATACCTTCCAACTCACTAGTATTCTATCAGGGAGGGACCCAGAATTACCTAGCAGTGATATAACCTTCCACCCTCACTATGCATTCTATACAGGGAGGACCCGAAGCACCACATAGCAGTGATATTACTTTCAATCAATAGTATTCTATTGAGGGAGGCCCGCACTACATAGAAGTGACGAGTATATACCTTCCAATCACTGATGTCCTTCTATCAGGGCGGACCCCAGCACTACATAGCAGGATATAGACCTCGCCAACACTCATGTGTCATTCTATCAGGGAGGACGCCCGGCACTACCAGCAGTGATATTTACATTCCAATCTCTATGTATTCTATCAGGGAGGGAACCCCCGGCACTCCCATACAGTGAGATATGACTTCCAATCAACTCTGTATGCATAGGGAGAGACCCCGGCACTTACATAGACAGTGACAGAACCTCCAATCACTATTGTATTCTATCAGGAAGAGGACCCAGCACTACATAGCAGTGATAGATACATTCCGATCACCTTAGGTATTCATCAGGGAGGACCCAGGCACTACATAGCAGGAGATTACATGCCAATCACTTTTTTTTATGTATTTCTATCAGGGAGGGACCCGGCACCTCACATAGGCAGTGATATAACCTTCCAATCACTATTGTATTCTACTTATGGGAGGACACGGCACTACATAGCAGTGATATATACCCATCCAATCATATGTATTTCTATCAGGGAGGACCCAGCACTACATAGCAGTGATATATACCTTCTCAATTCACTATGTATTCTATCAGGGCAGGACCTGCGCACTACATAGCAGTGATATTTATACCTTCCAATCACTATTGTAATTCTATCAGGGAGAGGACCAGGCAATTACATAGCAGTGATATAGACCTTCCATCACTATGTATTTCTATCAGAGCGGGGCTTATTCATCCAATTGCCGAAAAATCTGCTGTTTTAATGAATTGACATGGCCCTAAGGTTGTAGCAATGATAACTCCAAAACATGCTGACACCACTTTGGAAATGCGACATGAATTTGGATTGTTGTTCATTACAGTAGAAAGCTGTTGATATACGTCTAGAATAATATAAGAAATTCCAGCCAAGAATAAAAGAATATGAGAAGGACAGACATGACAGAATGCAGGACATGGATGGACACTTGTTCTTGTAATTGTGAATCGAATTTCCCTGGAAAAACGTTTACTGTCATTCAACGGAATGAGCCGCTCTACGGACGGCCGGCAATGTTGAAGAGACGCCATACGTTGGCGGCTTCACGATGATCCAACGTTTTGTAGTCGCGCGAAGGAACAAAGCAGGTAATAGCTCGCCCCCGAAATATAATATGAAACCTCTCTGAAGATCGGATGAGATAACCTTTAAAACAACAAAGACAGTCGCCTATAAGGCGAAGCTGCGAGGAAGAAATCTCCCCTCAATAACAGGAACAGAGATGAGCGATATATAATCTCCAGGCTGCCTATGTGCCATGAACCCCATCATTTTCTCCCGACCTTGAAAGAAAGAAAACACGATTGAGACCACTTTTGTACGGTACAGATCATTATCTGCAATAGATGAAGTTTTGGTGTGGCTCGTTCGGCACCAGGTGAGTTTCTCCTGCTATGCGAGTATTAGGCGAGGTCATAGGGACCTTGTGGGGCCCATCGTGCTCAACCCCTAATGGCATTATTTCCATGGCGGACACAATTTGACCACCACGGAGGAGGGGTTGGGTATGCACCACCCCCCCCCCCCTCCGCTCAACAACTCGACCGGCCAAACAATACCATCACCCCCCTGCTCAACAAGTTGGGCAGCCGAACGATAGCACACAGGACCACGTCCCTTTTGATAACTCAATCATCAAGGGTGCCCTATGAAATAACTTTGAATAGGGCCCCCAAAAGGCTAGAAACGAGCCTGCTTGGCACCATGAAGGAACGCCAGTGTTTTTGGAAAGTGCCGTGTGGTGCTATTTACTCTTAAGGCCAACGCAGCACACAGTCATGCATTGCAGCGCACCCCAACACACAGTCGCGAAGTACTGTGGTATGGTGCCATTAGTTCTATTAAATTGGCTTCCCCGCCACAGCGCTGAAATCTGCAATACTAACAGCTGTATAGTGTTGATCCGGTATTTTCTACTCGCAAATTTTGATTGCGAATATCGGCACTTTGAGAATGAAAATCTTGCTATTCTGATGAATGGCACAGTGTCCACTCTGCGTTATCGAAGCGCTGTGTTAAATTTGCAGAATGTCGCGTCTTCAATGCAGCAACGTGCAGCGCCGCCGCTGACACGTACAATGCAAGACACAGAGAAGCAGCATCCAATGCTGTGCAATGCCCAAAAGTCGCAGGAAATCTGTCTGCGAATCGTCAGCAGCCTGTCCAGCGCAGACACAGCAGTGGACACATGGCCTAAAACTACAACTTTACATTTTGGAAGTTTAGTTCATTTTCTGTCCCGGTACATTCTTCATTTCCAGCTTCATGGACACAACAGAATGTACGCACGGAGACAGCCCGCAAGGTAGGCGGAGGAGAGCCTGACCGAGTGGGCTGTCAGGAAAAGATGATGTCAGAGGAGGGGCGGGTCTTCCGGAAGGAGGACCCGAGGTTAGAAAAAGGGGTGGAACAGGAAGGGGGCAGCCATTTTCCTAGCAGCGTCCCACCCACCCACCCTGTGTTTTTGGAAGTTGTAATTTATGTTCTGTTTGTATGTCGCAGCGTGGCGGGTCCTCTTCAGTGCCTTGCATGGTAAAAGTAACATTAGTGGTGATGAGCTGGTATTGAATGGCTGTCACCAAAATCGTTTTAAAGGGCAAAGCCCCATGGTTTAGAAAATTCCTGGTTTAACAGGTTTTGTTTTAAGGACGTACCCACTGAGCTAGAGGAGAAAAAGGGCTAGTGGCTGGTACAGACGGTATAGTTATTTTTAAGTGATTTATAAGTTATTACTGGTTATATATATTATGTGAAGAATTATTTATGCTAATTGAGGAAGGCACTGTTTGAGGGACCTTAATTTTTTGATAAGCTGTGGCCTTTTATGTATGCTTTACATTTTAATACATAAAAAATTCCAAAGAGTAACCTGTTGTTGTGTCGGTTATTGGGGTAAGGGGTTAAATGTGGGTTAATATCGGCACACAGGTCAGCCCTACCTTGGTCAGGTAAAATAATCTCTCCAAGGTGCATATATCCTACAGTGATGCCCATCAGTCAATTGGATCCTCTAAGGCTTTATTTCCATTACGTCAGAACCCCTCCGCTAAGCATATACACTCAGCGGGAGGTCCTGACGTAGCAGATAGCCTTACCTGCTTGGTGGAGGATCTGTCTTCACTGCGCCGAGCCGCTACGCCGATGTAAGGCTCAACATCCTTCAGCCTCTGTACCGGCGGATGTGTAAACAGACCATCCGCTGAGCAGGCTGAGTCTATGGGATACGTCGGGACCCCTGCTAAGCGTATACACTTAGCGGAGGGGTCCCGACGTATAATGGAAACAAGCCCTAACAAGAAATACCGTATTTCTCGGACCAATAGACTCACTTTTCCCCCAAAAAAATGTGAGAGAAAAAGTTCCTGTGTCTTATGGTCTGAATGTGCGACCACCCTTGTCCACATCTTGACTCCCCACCAGCTCTCCCAGCAAGAAGATTAGCAGGGGAGGTGGAGGAGCTGTCAGATGGAAGGTCCGCCCACATCCGGATCTCTCACTTGTACTGTATTGTTAATATCAGAAGAGCCCTGCTGATATAAAGAGCAGAGACAGATGAAAGAGATCCCAGCCGGTATCTCCTTCATCTATCTCTGCCTGTGTGTGAGAGCCTCACTCATGCAGCAGCTTCCGCAGACACAGGCGTAGAGGGAGACGGGGAGACATCTGCAGCCAATCCCCCTCGGCCCCCCTCTTCCAATCGCGGGTGGTTATGTCCATTCACTTGCATGGGCTTGTCCCCACAAACGGCCAGCCGCGACCCGTGATCTGAATTTTTGATTGCGGGCGGTCACAGCCGATCGCTCCATATAGACGTGAATGGACACGATCAACGTGTGTATGCAATTTTTTTATCGTGCCCATTCATTCTCTATAGATCAGGGGTGATCTTGCTTGGTTACCCATAATGCACCGAGACTGATCGTTGTAGTGGGAATAAGCCCTTATGAAGGATGAGGTGTGGGCCTTGAAGTGCTGCTTGTCATCTAGTGACAAATGACATCTAGTGGTTGAAGTTGGTATTGCATTGATTTGATTCATTACTTTGATCCAATAGATTTGAACACTGGTTTTTCTCCTCTACAAACTGGGCGCGTCTTAAGGCCCCCATACACGTGTCGGATTCGCACCGGATTCCGGCATGATCGATTCCGGGCGCGTGCACGCGAAACGATCGTGCCGGAATCGCATACAGCCCACCTTGTCCAATCGATCACGTCCGATCGTTCAGGGGCCCAGAATCGGATCCGACAGAGAACCAACATGTTGGTCTTTCTCATCCAATTCTGCCCAGATCAGGGGGAGTTGCCATTTGTGAGGTGGACAATCGCACATGGAATCGTCCCGGAATCCGTTGGACAAGGTGGTATGCAGCGATCAATTCTCTTAATTGTCCGATCGATCACACCTGCGATTCCCGGCAGAACCGCCGGAATCGATCGGATAGGTGATCGAGCGGCCATGGAATCCGACTGTGTATGGCTGGCTTTTCTCCTCTACAAACTGGGTGCGTCTTATGGTCCGAAAAATGCGGTAGGTATTTTCCTTATGTGTAGAACATATCAGAGTACCGTCCAGTCATTCCTCTTTCCTCCAGAATGCTTAGCAGAGAACCAACCCACTTGTTTGTACAGAATTTAGCGCTTGTAATGAATATTTCATACATTATACTTTCACAAAATTCCATTCGCTCCGGCGGCTCCGATGCTTTTGGTGACAGGAAATCCGAGAACATTCACAATGAAGAGTTCGCCCTGACCCGACGCCGATTTCTATTTACCAGGAATTGATCAATGTCACACTTTGTGATGGCAGAACCCGCGCCGCATGCTCGGCCATTTCACAAAACGTCCTCCTGAAGCACGGAGTCAGATTTCAATGATTCAAATCACGGCCATTCTATATCGCCAGTGTACGCCCGTCAGACTCTGGTAAAGATTTCTGTGCCCGGCGTTGGATATCCATCAAACTCTATAACTGGCTTCATACATGGAGTTGCCTGGGAGATGAAGCCTTTATCTCAGGGTCATAGAAAGTGTTCTTGCTTTGATTATCTAGTGGAGGACTCGCCAGTGCACATCGAATATCCGGCATATCCAGCTATTGTGAGAAGGTGTTGGTTAACCTGTATGCACCATACAGGTATAGAGTCGCCAATATAAATAAGATCTACCACCTGGGAGGTCACTCAGCATTATCAGCTGCAGCTCAGCCGATATTGCTGACATCCTTGATCGTAAAAAAAATCTTCTTCTGACAGCAGGAGGGGAGCTTGTTACGAGTGTGCCCCTCCCACTGCATTACGTCGTGCCTAGGCAGCCGAAGTGGTGTCTGGGAGATCTCTCCCAGGAAGGAACTCGTCAGCAGCTGATCCCCCTCTTCACACACACCTCTCCCCCTACAAGTCTCTGCAGCTCCAAAAGAGAAGAGACAGGAGGAGGATGGGAGTAAAGGGGGTGGGGGGTGGGGGGGGGGTCAGTGTGGGTGGAAGTCTGCAAGGAGCCAAGATGCCGGCATAAGAACTACAAGCAAGTAAAGTGAGTATAGTGTTTTGTTTTTTGTGTTTCCCAGGATCTGAACTGCTGACAGATGAGTATTGTGTCTGTTTAATGTATGTGTGTTGCTTTATTTTGAGTTTAAAACCGCTTTAAGCTAAGCACACACAGGTAGATTCCTGTGCAATCGACCCCTGAACAATCACAGCGTGGTACACACAAATCATATACACACAACTCATATACACACAACTCATATACACACATCATATACACAAATCATATACACACAACTCATATACACACAACTCATATACACACAAATCATATACGCACAACTCATATACACACAATTCATATACACAAATCATATACACACAACTCATATACACACAAATCATATACACACACGAAACATGTAAACACACAACTTCTTTCTTATAAGACAGAATAGGAGAGGGTACGGTGCGCTGTTATCTCCCTACCTGAATAACTATATTCCAGCATTATGATTATACATGTTGTGTCTTCTTCTCGATGGGTGGGGGGGTCGGGGGGTCGTGTGGCAGCATAGGATGATGAAAGTAACGGGGAGGAAGTGATAAATTCTTGTCATTGTGCTCACCAAGCAAGATACCTCCAAAAAAACTGATGATACCAAGTCCAAGAAGCGGCCTCCAGGGAGGTGAAACCCTCCAGTGACAGGTTCTCCACACAAACCTGCTGACTCCACAAGAGGTATTTGTGAAATGATGACAAAAATTGCTGATTTTCAGCGATATGAAGATGGGGGTGCGTTACAAAGAAACACATTACACATATAAATGTATGCAGAATAGTGTACGCACAGAATTAACCCTATAATAGTAATATACAATTGTTGGAGGGAGATCATGGACAACAAAGCCTAAAGGCCCCAATACACCTTACAATCTTCCCATACAATTTCTGTACAATCAACTTTTGATCTACCAAAACCCTGTAATATGAGGACCTTTCTAATCCTTCCAATCCCTATGTATTCTATCA
>CM070034.1:176336673-176351009 GCA_036250615.1 Ptychadena robeensis
GTACAACCCTGACATTTTCTGGCTTAGTAACTAACCCCTGAGACTACCTGCAGGCCAAATATCAACCTTTCGTAGTCATATTCCAGCTGTCAAATTCCAACCTGCGATTTCTGGGGCTCCCTAGTGTAGACCTTGGCTTACTGTCGCGGTGGTATTAGTGTGCCCTGATTTGGGGTGTATTGTTGCATTCCCTTGATGTGTTGTTGACACTGTTATTATTGTTTTTGCTGTTTTGTTTTTTGAGAAAATAAAAAATAAAAATAATTCTAGACGTTGATGCTTACACACAATTAACATGTGAAGATGTTTTTAATATTTTTGGGTTCAACTTGAACTCCAATCATCCAAAATGTATTTTTCTTGTATGTTTGTGTTGTACAGAATAGGGAAGGTTTAGTACAGCAAGCTTTTTACTGTTACTGAACCATTACTCTTCCTGTCTGCCAGGGAGATTTCTTCTCACCTAATGTCCCCTTCGCTGATCAGGGATTCCTACTAAAACGGTCACCGATCAGCAGGAATCCTCCGGACGAAACCCAGAGTGTACTCCAGAGGGGAGACAGACAGCTCTGGTCACAGATACAGCAACAGGACAGGAAAACATTGGAAATCTTCAGACAGACAGACATCAACAAAAAGGACATTCAGACATTCCAAAAATAAAAAAAAATACTTGACCCCTGAATTATCCTTGTCCTTGTATATGAACCCAGGTGTGATTAGTAGAGATGGTCACATTCTTTTTTCAAAAATTCGACCATTTCGATGATTTTGAGTTAATTGCAAAGCCCCTGAACATGGTATCATCACCACACTTGCTGGAGATGTAGAGAAGGGTTGTGGGTATAATACAAAAACAAAGTATGTCTCTAACACAAATAGTTTTTGCACAAATTAAGTTCAAAGTCAAGTAAAAAATTCTAAAATTGGAATTTCGACTTTGACTTTGAACTTAATTTATGCAAAAACTACATGTGCTAGAGCAACACTTCCTTTTTTCAAATGTTTCCACAGCCCTTCTCTACATCTCCAGAAATTTTTGCGATGATACCATTTTCAGGGGCTTTGCAATTAGCTCACAAAATTAGCAAGTCAAAAAATTCGACCATCTCTAGTGATTAGCGTGGATCTCCGGGGTAGGATTCTGCATTCACTGGTCTATGCGTGCCTCGCTGACATATATAGAGAAGAAGAGAGAGGGAACCGCTCCAAAAATAAATCATATATGAATGATGTATGGTTTTCATTAGAATAGAAAGCATCTCCCTGGGAAATCTTTTCACTCTCTGTACAGCTAGTTCTTGATGCCATCAATGTTCCCATGCTACGTAGCAGGTATTGCCTATGTCTGAAAGGATTCGTTTTGTGCTAGAGAAGGTCACATTTTTCGACTTGCTAATTTTGTGAGCTGATTGCAAAGCCCCTGAAAATGGTATCATCACTATATTTACTTGGAGATGTAATTGGGGGTTGGAGGAACATTTGAAAAAAAAAAAGTTTTGCTCTAGCACATTTTTGCATAAATTCAAAGTTAAAGTCGAAATTCTGATTTTCGAAATTTTTACTTGATTTGAACTTAATTTGTGAAAAAACTATTTGTGTTAGAGACATACTTTTTTTGTGTAATATACCCCCAACCCTTCTCTACATCTCCAGCAAGTTTGGTGATGATTAGAGATGGGCGAACATCGCCATTTACTGTCCGCGGGCGGGTCGGACTTTTAAATAAGTCCGCCGTCCGCCCTGTTCGCGGACACATTCAAATTCCCCGCCCCTAGGCGGGGATTTTGAATCGGAAAAACCGGATGTGACGTCAGTGACGTCACATCCGGTCCTTGGACCGCAACCTGGAACGCATAGTTCCTGGTTACGGGCGAAGGACGTGACGTTACTGACATCACTTCCTGCTCCAAGCCGGATTTTTCACTACAAGACCGGCTGCATGCCCGGTCTTGTAGTGAAAAGATTCTTCCTCCGGCACGATCTCGCAGGTTCTGATCTTGCCGGAGGAAGAATTTAGATCTTCTTCTCGTCGGCGAACGGGGCGGGTCAAACACCTGTACTGTCCGCCGGCGAGAGGATGGGCGAACATGCTCGTTCGCCGCCGAACTGTTCTCCGGCGAACAGTTCGGTCCATCCCTAGTGATGATACCATGTTCAGGGGCTTTGCAATTAACTCGAAACCGTCGAAATGGTCGAATTTTTTTTTTAAAATGCGACTATCTCTAGTGGTGACTCCATAATGTTCTGGCCTATGTTTGACAAACACACCACCGTCTCACTCATTAGTAGAGATGGTTGAATTAAAAAAAAATATACAATTTTGATATATAGTTAACTGCAAAGCCCCTGAGCATGGTATCATCATCAAACGTAATCTGCGTTTTGTTTGGGGATGGAATGCACACACAGAATTTTCTTGGTCCTAGTAAAATCAAACAAACTTAATTTCGGAATCCACTCCACTCAGCTCCACCCAGGGAGCATGTCCTCCACCCTGACGGATCAGGTACAGAGGGGGCGACCAGGAAGGCAGCACACACTGAGTTCCAGACAGAGGTGGTGGTGGCAAAAACAGATTTAATGAAGGACTTACAGGCAGAAACAAAAACAGGTGCAAAAGTCGAGGGTACAGGGGTGTCCAGGGTTCAGGGACAAGAAGCATGAAGCCAGGGAAAGCATGAAGTCCAGACCAGCAAACAGCAACAATGAACAGCCAGCATGGTCTGGATGAAGCACACCTAAATATCACTAAGCTAACAAGGAAGGTGTAAGCTCCACCCAGCCCACGCATGCAGGGAGCCACCTGCTGGTGACTGTGGGATCAACCCATGGATGGGCAATCACAGTGCCACCAGCAGGCAGTGACCGGAACAGCCAGGGTCCTAACACGCGTTTACCCCCAAATGTTCAGGGCTTAATCCAGCACCAAACTTGCAGGAGATGTAGAGAAGGGTTGGGGGTATACTACAAAACAAAGTATGGCTCTAACACAAGTTTTTGCATAAATTAAGTTCAAAGTCAAGTAAAAATTTTGAAAGTTGAATTTTTTAATTGACTGAAGTTAATTTATACAGAAAACTACATGTGCTAGAGCACGGGTGTACACAGAGAATCTACTCTAATGTATTGACCATTGACATGACCACCCATGGTCATGTCAATGGTCAATACATTAGAGTAGATTCTCTGTGTACAGCAGAGTATACTGTTATAACATTGATTAGAGAAACTTTGCACATACAGCTCCTGAAGTAGCAGGTTTCAGTGGACGTTGCAATGTTTTTGTGATTTTATTATGTGTGTAATATCAGCGATGCGTGTGGAAATTTGTAATGTAACATATTGGGTGGAAATATCTTCCTATGTATGTTTTCACATTTATATGTCAATAAAAGTTCAATAAAATGTATTCCTGTTAAAGTCCTCTTGATCCAACTTATGGAAAACGTTTTCCTTCCCCTTTTCTACATACACTGCATGTGTATTCTACATGTAGGTTTGTAACACCTGGCAGTGTGAGTGGGTGCCACGACCAGATGCTCGGTGTACCCCCGTCTTAACTGGCTTGACACAATATGCATTCCTTATACACTCCAAATTGTCCACTTTTCTACATAGGGGACATTTACAAGGTTTACTAGCAGGGCAGATTTTTTACAGGCATTCTCCATCACCCAATGTAGGGAGGGGGTATACAGCTTAAGGGACTACAGCTCCGAACAAATGCCTAACCAGCCTGCTGGGAGTGATCTGAGTCAGATTGGCTATTAGGTACGCCTAACTTGTAAGTATCGCCTCTTCTCCTCTTCCCCCTTGGACCTGTCAGTGGGGGATCGGCGGACAGGTGAGTTCCTTTGGTCTATGCATTAAGTTCGATTTCAGGGGCCACAGGTGGAGGACTAAGGCGGGGCGCCAAAGAAGGCTCAAAGGGCCGCAGGTTGGGCACCTGGGACATAGTGTGTTAGAAGCCTCCATGTTTTTTTTTCCTGGACTTGAATAAGCTTACTGACTTTGAAACAATTAACAAAGAGAAGTTCATGCTGGCAGAAAGTGTTAATGAAGTTTTAAAGCAAAGACATTTGTGCAAAATGTACCCTAGCTTTAAAGCCTGAAAAACGAGGGGGGGGATAATTGTTTAAGCAACCACAGGAGGGGCTACAAAGGTCACCTGACCCTGCAGGGGGCCTAGACAGGTGGGATGGCCACTCCCAGGACCAAAAACATGTGAAAAAAGCTTTGCAAAGTGCTGAAGTTGCATTCAGAGCTTCCCATTGAAGTCAATGGGGTCGTTTAACGACCGACCCTCTGAATGCGACAGAAGATGTACTGCTTGATAAACGACAGTACATTTTCTGTTCTTTTTACAACCTCATTGACTTCCATTTTATATTTAAAGCAAGGTCATTTTCTGTCGCTTAACAGACCAGAAAACGACCTTGCAAATAGCAGTGTAAATTTAGCCTAAAGGCACACTCCTGTAAGACCTGAGCATCTAAACTTGAAAGAGCATTGTGGATAAGAAGTGTTGATGGCAAGTTGTCTAGGAAAAGTTCTCATACAAGGGAAAGAATAGAGAAGCACGTGAAGAAATGGTTAGAAACTAAAGCTAGACACACATGGGTAGATCTGTAAAAATATTCAAGTGCAATCAATCAACGTACAAAACCGTGTGTGCCTTCCTTCGAGCGGGAGCTTGCCCGAAGAAACTCGATTGATTGAGTCTCCATGCAAAGTATTGGAGCAGCTGCGGCTGCTGCCTCCTGCACAGCCGTCCGCTGTCAGTGTGAAGGGGGCGGAGCCAGCACTCCTCACTCTGAAGCTGTGTGAGTCTGGCTGCCTTTCTCCTCAGCTTGCAGCGTGTTCTGATTCGCACACGCTGCGAGCTGGGGAGAACGGGTTCCCGGAGTTACCATTGAACGGGAATCGATGTGTACGGAAATTGATGTGCCCTTCAATTGACCCCCGATCAATCGTCACCACGCTGTCATTGATTGGGGGTCGATTGCACAGGAATCTACCCGTGTGTGCCCAGCTTAAAACATGGCCAGTCACAAAGTGGCAGACCAATGTGAAGTCACAGAGCTAACTTAGTAAATTCCCAGAGTTTCCGCCATACTTTCCGAGTTACTGCAAAGTCTAACATTTCCTGTGGAATTAACCTCAGCACAAAGTTTGTGCACCTAGAGTATCATAGAATGAGTTTCCATGGCCAAGTGTCCAATAAACTGTAAGGACTTGTTTCCATGGCTTTTTTTCTCCCTCGTTGGACACGCATCCAACACAGGAAAAAGAAGCAGACATGACACCTTGCATTCTAGTGAATGGGACAGCCCATGCCTCTTTGTTTTCAACGCAGGGCCCAAAATAGTCATCACAGCGACGCGGGGGTGAAGTTCAATGGACGATCCGGAAAAGGTTTTTCTCTGTGCGCCGGTATGGTGCCCTAAACTGTGGGCAAGCTGCCCATAGAGAGTGGGCAATCATTTTTTCAATGCAGTGAAAACAAGCCCTATAGCATTTAACACCCACTAGACCAGGGGTGGGCAAACTTAATAAAGCCTAGAAGTTTTGACTTGGGGGCGGTGCAGCGGCATGAGTATGACACTGTGGGCATATCCTCATGGTGATGACAGAAAGTCTGTAGGAGTTGTCTCCGCTCATTGCAATGAATGAGCATTATTTTGAAGTGCAGGAAATTTAAAAAGATAACAACGTCCCTGTCACATGTTGTCTATTAAACATCACCGCCATCACTAGAGTGGCATGGAATCGGCACAGCTATGGCAGGTCGGCCTTTATAGGCTCTTGGTCCGGCCCCTTTATCAAATCTAAGAAACTAATGTGGCTCACAAGTCAAACAGTTTTTCCCCTATGTACTATATCCCAGTGGGGATATGCAGGCATGGTCCTAAGGAGATCAGTGGACTTGGCGAGCAATCCCATCTGATGCCGCCCCCCCCCTGAAAACAACACTGGTCACCCCCAGGGGGGTGAGGGTATGGTTAGGGTACTGGTGAGGTGAGACTTCTGTTCCCCCATACATCTCCCCTTCAGTGAGAGATAGCACTCCAGGGGGGAAGTGGGTGGGTGTGCTGGTGAGTCTCCTCTACTACCACTCCCTCCCTGGGTGGCGAGCTGTGGGGGAGATGTATGGAATTTTTTTTCGGCCATGCCTAAAACTGCCACTGGGGACATGTTATATGAAATCATACATCATGCCTTCCTGTGTGTTAAGGCTCCCATACACGGGTTGATTTTTCACTAGATTTTTGACCGATCGGTCACCGCATGCGCTCACAAGATCGATCGGCGATCAAACAAGTTCTTCACACCCTGAACGATCCCCCAAACAAAATCGAATCGGACGTTGAACCGACATGTTGGGTTTTTTGTGGTCAATCATTTGGCAATCGGGGTACGTTGGTGGACCCATCGCTCCCTATGCAGCAGCCTTTCCGATCAATGGTTTTTGTGGAATCGACCATGGAGATCGGCTCATGTCCAAATCGACCACAAATCGGATTCCCAAGGTGGTGTTCCATCGATTCCCAATTCGTTTGGTGACAAATTGACCGAATTGACGACCTTTAATCTGATGGACAAGTCTGTCTTTGGAAGATGCCAATAATAATGGCAGAGTGCATTTTCCAACTTCAATGCTTACATTTATCTAAAGATGTATAGGAGTGGTTCTTCAGGGGCGTATCAAGATATTGGCCTAAAGCTAGCCATACACGTGTCGATTCCCGAGCGATCGATGGACAATCCAATCGATTCCGGTGAAGCCACAGGCGTCGATCGATCGACCATACAAGTCTGTGCCTACCACCTTAGGCCACCGATTCCTGGACGATTCTGTTACCAGTCGATCGATTCACAAATGTCAGCGCCCCTTGATGTGTGCCCGATCGATCAGAAAACACCAACAGGTTGGTTCTCTGGCTGATCCGATTTGGGGGCCATGTCGATCGGGCGGGGTCGATTGGTCAAGGTGGGCTGCACTCGATTCGTCACCGATCGATCAGCGTGCACGCGCCTGGTGATCGATCGGCCAGGAATCGTGTGGGAAATCGACCCGTGTATGGCCACCTAAAGGGGTGTTCTGATTGGACACTAGGATTGTAGATAGGCCAACAAGCCGCAGTAACAAAAATACAACATTACCACAGAATAAAGTAGGTGTGCAGGAACATTATAACAAAAGGCGAAGCGCACCAGAATCTCCGAGCTCATTAAATTGCACGAGTGTGATTACATACGGCAGGAATATACATTTCATACTTCCCAGGAAGCTATTTATATTTTTATGTACGGAAGGAGCGACGAGAGAAAGATCACAAAATTGTGTTCCTGCCGTTCTGTTTATCTGTTGAGAGCTACACTCCGTTTCATTTCCCTTCCTATTGTTGTGGAACAATAACTGATTACGTGGATGAAAGGACCCGAAAAAAAATGAATTAAACAGTGTTACACCTTATATCTCACAGAAAGTATCATTTGTATGTACACCGTCCGCACACACCTAATTCAATCAAAGAAGAATAAAGCTCAAGGCCCCGTAATGGCCAACAAATTCCAACCAATTGGCTTGGTTTAGCATTCATGTTAAAGTGGACCTACCACCAGGAATCTATGTTTTCATGAATAATAGGGAGGAATGCAGTGAAGAAACTCAAAAACGTACCTGTAATGAGAAATTTAAGAAGATAACCCTACAGCTCTCCTCACTCCCTGGTTCTCTGAAGGCAACACATGGAACTGGGGGTGCAATATCGCGGGTGGCCACTGGGGGAGTTCAGGGAATTTTCAAAGAAGATCACTGAGAAAACAAAGCTCCCTGTGACGTTCTGCCTTTCTCTGCCTAAAGTGAAACAGGAAGTGAGGAGAGCTGTGGGGGTATCTTCTTAAATAGCTTATTACAGGTACGTTTTTATTTTTCACTGCATTCCTCCCTATTATTGGCAATTCTAGTGCCATTCATGAAAACATAGTTTTCTGGTGGTAGGTCAGCTTTAAGCTTACTGTATGTATAGTGGAGGGGGACAGTGTACAGAAAGATCTACTTGTGTTGGTTGATTTGGCAACACATAAGATTCTAATGCAGGGGTGGGAAAACTAAAGGCCCCCTCACACGTATTGAGTGTAGGCCAAAAGATGAGCGGTGGAGTTTATCATCACACTGCTCTCCATCGCTCGCGGGCACCCTTTGTTTGCCGGACGTTAGTTTTAATTGGGAAACCGGTCCCCATTGAAATGAATGGCATCGGCCAGAGATTTACAGACATGACAGTTCTCCGGCCGAATGAGCTTTGGGGTGACAGCAACCTGTTGCACCATGTGGGCACCCCCGATCAGCGTGCATGCACATCAGTCGCCCCAGGGGCTTAATACCTGGAGCTGGATCTGGCTCATTTAGCTTTCTTTTGCAGCCTTTTGTTACCTCGTTGAAAAGATGCTCCCCTTTGTTTGTTCTCTGCAATGAGTGCACATAATGCCTAGAGGTGTCCAAACTTTCCATTGGGGAGATGTAGTGGTGATGAAGAATGACACTATGGGTGCATCCTCATGGCAAACACAGACAGCCTCTAAGAATTCCTGTATTTGTTTACTATAAGACACAGTTTTTAGAGCAGGAAAACCAGAAAAAAAGATATATATCAAGTGTTCAAATCACTTGGGGAAACAATCCCCTGCAGTACCAACTTCAGCCACAACTGAGCTGGTGTCACTAGAGCGGCTCATTGTACATCTCACATCTTCCTCCACACTGGGCAAACATCCCACTGCAGTACCCACTTGCACCCACACAACTGACTGGGTGTCACTGAGAGCACACTTTAACGGCACATCTCATCTTCCTCACCCAGGAAGGGGGGGGGGTGGGGATGGGGGATCTGCCTTCTTTTTCCCCTCTAGGGCTGTGTGTGTGAGGAGCTGCCAGTGTGAGTGCAGCTTTCCCACACACCTCTCTGCATTGCTTATATTAGCAGGGCTCTGCTGATATAAGCAATACAGTTAAAATGGGAGATTGTGGGGGTGAAAAAATATTATAGTCAGAAAAATCAGTATCTCTGCTCATTGCAATTAATGAGCATTTTTTCTAAGTGAAGGAAATTTAACCTCCTGGGTGTTAGGCACGTGGCACATTTTTTTTAAAAAGCAGGCAACAACATGTACCACCACGATTTCCTGCCCCCCTGGAGGTCCCCTGCATGACTCCATCACCGGAGACGCTGGAGTTGTGCAGGCAAAAGGCAGGAGGTCTATGGTGCCGCCTAACCCCGCATCACCGGTGACGCAATCGGGGGCAGACGGGGAGGCATCGGCAAAACACAACGATGCTCTCAATCGCTGGGCGAATCTGGGGAACGGGTAAGTTTGCCCTCAGTTAACTCGGGCCAAATGCCCAGGAGGTTAAAAAGATAACAACGTTCCTTTCACACATTACACACATCATTAGTGATGCAAGCGATGCATGGAATTGCCACACCTATGGCGGATCGGCCATTACAGGCTCTTGGTCCGCCCCCTTTATCAAATTTAAGACGTTAATGTGGCCCACCAGTCAAAAAGTTTGCCTACCCCTGGTCTTATTCAATAACGTGACCCAGGTTAGCTAAAAGTGAATGGGCCCCATAGCAAAAAAAATTTATGTCCCCCCCATACCTACCTGTCACTCCAATACCTGCTCTTCCAGGAGTGGTGGGCCCCCTTGTGAATATGGGCCCCATAGCACTGCTATGGCTGCTATAGTGGTTCCTACGCCACTGACGTGACCTCATATATCTTTTTCTAAGGCGAATCATAATAGACAGGTCCTCTTCAACAACCATGGACATGGGTATTAGCACGTGCCAAAGAGGTCAAATGCAAGTACATCTAAGTGGCTTATGCTAAACACCGTGATGCTTTTAGTTATATTACCGGTACAAGGAGACAGAGGAAGATCTGCAATCCTTTGACGTGTCGGAAATACAAACATCGAGCCATGGCTTACGAGAACGGCTCTTATAGGCCATTCGAGGTCATCATGTTGCCATTCACCTCATAAACTGAGGAAACAGTGATGCTTCCATGGATGATCAAAAAAAAATGAGAAGCAACCTTAATTAAATAGATAGGCACGCTATGCATTTTATGTTCCCGGGCTGTGTAGTAAAAATATACCGACTCGCCATTAAGAAGATACGCAACTGGGGACGCCAGCATAACATGCTCCAGGGGTGCTCTACCGGAATCAATCATTGTAGGCTGAGTGATGTCTCAGTAAGGAGATCATCAGCGTGATAAGGTCATTCTGAGCAAATACAGGAGCTCCACTCCACTCATTTATGCTCAATGTTAGATGTATACTCTAATTTCCCATAATCCTTCTCTATGCAAGGTTATAAAAATAATAAAAAAATGCCCACCACCACAATACTCAACTTCAATCCAGCTACGTCACCTACTCAAAGTCTTGCACCACGTGGCTTGCTTAAATGGTGATGACCAGAGTCTTCCAACAAACTGGCATTGATTAATAAATACAGGAACATACAATGTTGGTGTGTACTCAGGGTTCACAATGTATGTGTTGTCCACCAGAGACTAAAGCCCCCCATAGACGGGCCGATTCCCGGCCATAGTTGCAGCCGACCAACCGGCGTGCTCGCTCCCGCCAAACACATAAAGGTTGGTCGCCCGCAACTATATTGGAGTCCACCTTAAGGATCCGACCAAAAGAGCCGGCAGGTTGGATCGCACACGGATCCGTCCTGCTGGTTTTCTTTGTGCCCGATCCTCCGATCCTGCTGCAGGCAGTTAACTCGGAGGGGGAGTCTCCTCCCCCTCCAAGTTAATTGGCTGCAGTCTGACAGGAATCGTGTGTGTTGGTGGAACACACAGGATTTCTGTCAGTTCTCTAGCCGAATCCTCACAGCGTGGTGACGTCACCCCGAGGAGTCTGCTAAAAGTCGACCATAGATCGGGACATCTATGGCCAGCTTTAAGTCATCTCTTCCACCACATGGCTTGGTTAAATGGGGATGACCAGTGTCTTCCAACAAACTTGCATTGATTAATAGATAGACAGGAGGATACCATGTTTTGGTGGGTGCTTGGGTTCACAGGGTATGTGTTGTCCACCAGATACTAGGGGAAAATGTCCACTGGTGAATTCCCAGTTTTTTAGTTGTAAGTTCAAAGCAACTGTGCCCAGTAGATCTTCTGACATTGTGATATTTGGCTTTCTTTGGTGGGCCATCTACTTGAAGGAGCACCTGACACTAGGGATCCAAAATTCACGGAACAATACAAATCACGCACACGCAAAATACATAGCTTAAAGTTTTTTCTTCTACCACATGGCATGGTTAAATTGGGATGACCAGTGTCTTCCAACAAACTTGCATTGATTAATAAATAGACTGGAGGATACCATGTTTTGGTGGGTACTTAGGGTTCACAAGGTATGTGTTGTCCACCAGATACTAGGGGCAAAATTAGTCAACTGGAGAGTTCACAGTATTTGAGTTGCATGTTCAAAGTTGCTTTGCCCAATAGATCTTCTGACATTGTGATAGTTGGCTATCTTGGGTTGGCCATCTACTTGAAGCACATGTAAAAAAAAGTAGCTTAAAGTCAGCTCTTCTACCACATCGCTTGGATAAATGGTGATTAATAGATAGACAGGAGGGTACCATATTTTGGTGGGTACTTAGGGTTTACAAGGTATGTGATGTCTACCAGATACTAGGGGTAAAAGTCCACTGGTAAATTCACAGTATATGAGTTGCAAGTTCAAAGCAACTGTGTCCGATAGATTCTGACATTGTGATAAGTGGCTTTCTTGGGTGGGCCATTTATTTGAAGGAGTTCATCTGACACCAGAGATCTGAAATTCATGGAATAACATATATCAAGCACATGTACAATGCACAACACTTGCTCTTCCACCAGGTTGCTTGGTTTAATTGGGATGATTAGCATCCTCCAACAAATAAAACTTGCATCGATTAAAAATGAAACATGAGAATACAACATTTTGTTGGTTACTTAGGGTCTGCAAGGTTTGTGATGTCCACCAGAGACTAAGGTTAAAACGGTCAACTTGGGAATTCAATGTATTTGAGTTGTATGTTCAAAGCAACTGTGCCCAATCAATCTACTGACGTTGTGATATTTGGCTTTCTTGGGTGGGCCATCCTCTTGGAGGAGTGATGACAGTTCACCTGACACTAGACATCTGGAATACATAGCACACGTTCAATACACAACTTCTGAACACGTCAGAGACATTAATAGATGAGACATTAATAGAACCCAAGCCAACCTCCAAAGAAAAGAGTGTCTGTTGGAAACGGCCATTAAAACGACTTGTTTGGTTGGAGGTTCTCTTTGATATAATGCTCAATGTGCACACAAAAAATCCTGGATTAGACACTTAAACGAGAAGTGTGGCGTTCCCTATATCTGTGTTCAAAAGCAGATTGACGCGCTGCCTCCAGGACAGCTGCCATTTTGCCAAGATGTAACTAAACCCAAATGATGTCCTGATGTTTGCCAGCTTGCCATGCCAAAAATACTGATCATAAAACCTGTATTCCTGTAACGATCCTGAGTAATTAATTGTATATTTAAGCCTCTGTAAATATGTTAATGCCAAAATGTGACAAGCATGGAGAATACATTTGGAAACCATAAAGAACAAAAAACAAGGGGAAGGTCGGGGTCAAGAGAAAATACATGAGTACTCCTATATCATGGGGCAGTGATGTTGGATGGTCCATCGGATTGTGAGAAGAGTCTCAAGGGTTTAGAGGCCCCCAACCTGTATATGCAAAAAAGTAGTGAGGTGCTCCTATCCTGTTTCTCTGAAAATAAGGCACCCCCGAAGATACGGTACTGTAACTCCGGACAGGGGGATCAAAGGGGGAAATCAAAATGACACAGGAGGATCAGAAGGGGTTACTAATATGGTAATCCTCCCTCTGAGTCTCCTGCGCCATTGTGATTCCCCCCTCTGATCCCCCCTGTGTCATTTTAAGTGACCCCCCACCCGGATACCCCAGTGCTGTATTCTTCTTTATGGAAAAATAAGACATCCGCGCCACATATGTTCCTTAGGGATCGAAGCTAACAAGGCTCACCCTGTGCCATGAAACGGGGGACAGAAAGGCTCCCACTTGCTCCCCAGGAGCCAAAGAAACCACAGAAAGCCTGCCAGCGGTGCCAAGGGGCAGAGGCTAGGACCCCAGCGGGCGTTGAGTGAGTCCCACAGGGACTGTCAAGGGGGAGGCGAGTGAGGCCAGGCCTCTGTACACTGTTCCCCACCAAATGGGCTAAATGTCTCCTGGCTCAGACACACTCAAGGCAATGCAGAGTAAGACCTCTGACTTGAGTTTATTTCATGACTGACGTGTCTCTTCTGATGCGGCAATGTCAAATCTCATCCTATTATGCAAATATTTTTTTTTTATTTCTTTATTGTTTTGCTGACATTTAGGGTCATTCTGCTTTAGGGTAATGAAAGGATGGAAGCTAAAAAAGCAATAAACCTAAATGGTTAACCCGGGTGGTATTCCAGCTGTAATTACTGATAAACACAACATTTATTTTGGTTTCTACCATCATTTCTACCTGCTTATCCAGCCAGTAACAGGAAAATACTTGCACCATATGAATCATTGAAGGCCTCCATGATGGTGTGAGATACATATGTGATATGTATGTGCAGTGGCGGTTTTAGGCATGTGTAACCTGGGTGGTTTCCCAGGGCCGCATCATGCTGGGGGCGGCATGGATGGGGGGTGAAGAGAGTCCGTAACAGAGTCTCACCTCACGAGCACCCTTCTCCCAGAGTGAGGTGAGACTCTGGGGGGGGGGGGGGCAGCCATCAGAGGGGGTGCCCAGGGCGCCGGTCTCCCTAGCACAGCCATACAGTCAGCCTCCTTTAAGTTAATACCAGGTAACTAGAGTTCAGAACAAAAAGCTACAAACTGTCAGGATCAGGTACAGAGGTAGCGACCAGACAGGCAACACACACTGACATCCAGACAGAGGTAGGGTGTTGTCAAAAACAGATTTAATGAGGACTCACAGACAGGATCAAAACAGGTGCAAAAGTCCAGGGTACAGGAGTGTCCAGAGTTCAGGTTCAGGAGACAGGAAATGACATTAATTAAGACAAGCAATGCTCAGCAAGCGTGTTTGGATGAACCACACCTATATAACCCTAAAGCTAACGAGGCAGGAGTGTGCTACACCCAGCCCACCCTTGCTGGAAGCCCCCTGCTGGTGACTGTGGGACCAACCCATGGAAGGGCAAGCACAGTGCCACCAGCAGGAGGTGA
>CM070034.1:176450486-176461159 GCA_036250615.1 Ptychadena robeensis
AGCCAGGGAATCCGTGCCGTGTATGGCTAGCTTAAAGGAAATCTGACAGAGATCTAAAGGCGCATAGCCCAGCATTAGCCCTTATCCTAGTATATTATGACCCATTAGGGTTCCATATTATTTACGATCCCGTTGCTCCTGAAGACGTACATCTTATAAACAAAAAGACTGTATATTCATCTGTACGGAAACGGGGGGGGGGGGGATTTATTAAAGCTTCGGGGGGGAAAAATCACTGAACTCCAGCATAACACTGTATAGAGAAACAGGGGAGTTGTGTGTGTGTGTGTGTCTGTGTGTGTTTGTATACAAATGTTGATGTTCAGTATTCTGTGCATTTGATATTGGGGTTCAAAATCTTGACATCGTTCCTTCCCTTCCATCTATCTTGATCACGGTAATGAAATCTGGTCACATGCATTGGACGCTTCAGACAATACATTTCAATGTCAATTCATGGAGGTTGGATTAAAATAGTGCGGTCCATTGAGTCACACAATGCCTCGGAGGACAGTATCATTTATCTCCAGGGTTTCCTTTGTCACCGGCAAACAATAGGGCCACCAGGAAATAATATTCAGAAGAGATTCATTTAATTGGCAAACAGACATGTGACCCTTGAAAAGGCAATTTGGGTTCCTGAGGCCTACAGGCAACTGTGATGTCAATCAGGGGCGTAGCTAGAAATGACTAGCAAAAATTTCTATGACCCCCCACCCCAACCTGTCACTCAAATCAATGCCCTTCCAGTAGTGGCGGGCCCCCTTGTGAATCTGGGCCCCATAGCACTGCTATGGCTGCTATAGTGGTTACTACGCCACTGATGTCAATGTATAGTGAGTTCTCCTCTATGGTCCAGGAACCAGTGATCATCATCTTCATGTAGCACTTCAATGATGAACAATAGAAATCACGTTCTTAATGGGGCCCCTAGAGTGGTCAGTGCTCCTCCTGGGGACACTGGAGGTACGGAATGGTCATACACAGTCAGCATTGGAGTTTTTCTTCCATTAATGTCCATTAGTGATGGCGGAACTGTGCAGACAATTGGGCGCGAACATTGAATGTTCTCTCTTCTCATCGGTTAAAAGTACGGGTGTTTGACCCACCAGAAGAAGTCTATCATTCTTTCTCTGGCTAGACCTTTCCACGTCTGGTCCGGCCGGAGGAAGAAGTTTGGGTAGAGATACCCGATCTCTGGTGTTGTACTGTTCAGGTTTTAGGCATGGGCAACCTGGCGGTATCATGTCGGGGGCGTCATGTGGGCATCAGAAATGAAAGATTTCGCCCATCACTTGTGTCCCTAGGACATGGCATGCCCAGATGTCTTCTCCCCTATCCGCATGCTCACCTGGAGAGAAGACTCACCCCCCGCGAGTGAGGGGAGACGAGACTCAGAGATCCAGAGTCTCACAAGTTTTTCTTCACTCCCTTGGGGGGGGGCGGGGGTGAGACGAGACTCTACTGTTATGGACTGAGGGGGGGGCTGTCAGAGGGGGTGCCCAGGGCGCTGATCTTCCTAGGACCGCCCCTGGCCAGGATACAAGGTTGAGGACCCCATACACAGGCCGATTTTAGTTCAAGTCCCAAACAAATGATCGTTGTGTATGTCTGTGGTAATCAATTGTTTGGGGATCGAATGTGGCCACCATTTTGAGAAAGCTAATTTGAACAGGTAACCAAAATGTTGGTAAATCCCTGTTTAATTGCCACGACCGTTGACCAAGGTCCTCATTTAGAGATGGTCAAATATTTCTACTTGCTAAATTTGTGAGCTGATTCCAAAGCCCCTGAGCATGGTATCATCACCAAAATTTCTGGAGATGTAAAGAAGGGTTGGGGGAAGATTTGAAAAAAAAAGCTTTGCTCTATCAAATGTACTTTTTGCATAAATTAAGTAAATTCAAAGTCATAATTCCAATTTTTTTTAATTTTGACTTGACTTTGAACTTAATTTATGCAAAAACTATTTGTGTTAAGCTGGCCATACACCTTTTGATCTCTCTATCAGATATCCTTTAGATCTACCAACAACTATGTAGTGCCGGGTCTTCTGCGATTGAACACAGGTAGACTTGATGGTTTAGAAAGTCCCTCATATCACATGGTTTTGGTAAAACAAAAGGAGATCTAAAGGAAATCTGACAGAGAAATCTAAAGGTGTATGGGGACCCTTAGAGCCATAATTTTTTTGTAATATACCCCCAACCCTGGTGCGCATTGATTTGCCATTCAATGGGTGAACGCTGGAGTGCAGCATGGTGACATCACCACCACATCTGCTCGGTCATTCATCGATCAAACAGGTATTGACCCGTGTATGGCCACCCTTAGGCTTCGCCATAGGCCATCACCAGATATCTCCATCTAAGATGACACTTGCTCATGGTAGGAACTGGTCCGATTTTGAATGTTTTCGAGATACACCAAGCATTTCTCCCAATACATCTCTGTGAATGTCTGCTGATGGGATGGCGTGCGTGCAGAATGAATACGGAGAAGCGTACACAGCTTTCGGGGTTGTTTTGTATTTGGGTTTTCTGTGAGTCTGTACTCACTCTATGCAAAAATTTTGTAAGCATTTGCAATAATGCTCCGTATAATAATAAGATCTTTTAACTTTATTACACTTTCTGTACAAGAATAAAAAAGTGATTTGTATTTAAATGATTTCAACTGCAATCTTGTAAGACCTCTTAATAAAATAACGGTTAATAAGAATCGGCCTCCTTTATTGTATATAGAACGAGTGTGTGTGCGTTGGTGTGTGTTCTTTGTGTTACGTTTGATCATCTTGCAGATTTATTCAAAACCTAAAGACCTGAGATATCACATGGTCCTAAGTATTCAGACCCTTTGCTGTGACACTCATATATGTAACTCAGGTGCGGTCCATGTCTTCAGATCATCCTTGAGATGGTTCTACACCTTCATGTGAGTCCAGCTGTGTGTGATTATACTGTTTGGACTTGATTAGGAAAGCCACACACCTGTCTATATAAGACCCTACAGCTCACAGTGCATGTCTGAGCAAATGAGAATCATGAGGTCAAAGGAATTGCCCGAAGAGCTCAGAGAGCTTCTGCCAGCCAGTGTGTCTGCCACTTACCTAGTGTCACAGATCGCCATGTCACCCAGCAATCTGCAACCACTGTGTCTATGCCCAAACTTCAGAGAACCAGGACTTTCTGTAGATCTGCTCCCTCTGCTGGTGATAAAGATCGTGGTACATGATGTGGCTCCTGCTCCCTCTGCTGGTGAATAAGATCGTGGTATATGATTTGGCTCCTGCTCCCTCTGCTGGAGTAGCACACCACCTACCACACCTGAAAGCCCTGTTGTCCAACTAGATCACCTGACCTGGGTATAACAGGAAGTCTGAGACAACAGGGTGTTGCCTGAACAAAGAGTGTTTTATGCCTCTGACACACAGGTTCTGTTGCTATCGATTGCTTTACCGTCACCAACCCCTGGACCGTCTTCGACCACTCCGTTTGCTGCCTGCCCCGACTACTGCCTGTCTGATTACGCCTCTGCCTGCCGTCTGGATACCACGCCTTCGTTACTCCGCTGTCAGCCATTAACAAGTAAGTGGGACCGCAACCTGGGAGTCTCCCGCAGCAAAGTTCCACCATTCCTTGCGGAATGTTCTGGTAAATACCGGGGGGCTCCTTAGACTCTGCACCCTGGTTTATGCTTGCTTGGTGGCACGGTGGGTCCACTTCTCTCGTGGTTCATCCGTGACACCTAGGAGCGCTGCGGTCCCACATTCTACTGGGTTCGCCCATTGGCCGTCCACTTTGCCAGTGCCCAGAAACTACGACCCCCATCCGTGGCAAATGGAAGGGATCCCCTTTGGACCAGGGCAGTCCTCTGCTCATCTTGACCAAGAGGATGGACTTGTGGACTTCCAACAGGTGTATAGAGTTGTATTGGTAGAGTGTTGTACAGTGTTGAGTGATGAATACAAAACATCTGGAGTTCACCCCTTTATTGGCTACGTCATTAGAGAAGCAGGTTTCGTGAAGTCTCAAATCCATTCTTCAGGCTTCATACTTTTCTGGTTAGGTTAAGCCCCCCGACACGCTTAGATTTCCACCCAATTTTTCAGCCGATCAACCATGGTGCATGCTTACGGCGGGCGGCCAAAAATCGGGTGCCTATCTAAGGCTTAAAGGACTGAATACTACCGGCCAAATCGATCTGAGCAATTACGGACATGTCTGTAATTTTTAGATCGGTTTAATACTTTGGATGGGGACAAGAGCCTCAGTGTTAAGCTGCAGACTGGTTCAGTGTTGTCAGCCTTGTCGGGGCTGAGAACACTGAACCTGCAGGGGCTGAGAACACCTCCAGGCTGTCCCAGACAAGCCCAAAATCCTCATCTCCAATATGTCTCATTACATCCTGTGTAAACTGCAGAACCCAACTCAGGGTTTAGTGAATATGAGGCTTCAGCAGCATGCCAAAATGTGAAAAATTATGCTCTGCCCCCTTCATCACCAAGATAGATGGTCAATGAGATGCTGAAATGTCATCATTAAAGATGATTATGAAATTGGACTAGTTGATTTGTGAGTTAACATATTTTTCAGACTTTAAGACGCACCTGACCATTAGGCTCACACAGTTTATGGAGCAGGAAAAAAGAAAAAAAGTATTTGAAGTGTTGAAACCAATTGGGCAAAAAAATCCCCCTGCAATACCAAATTTCAGCCACTAGATGTCACTAGAGAGCACTTGCCGTTGCATTACGGCACATTTCTCAGTGACCTGGCAGCCTCTTCTCATGGTTGGGATCACTAGATGCTGCCAGCCGGATTGTGACCCGAATTTTTGACCGGGAGTGAAAAATCGTGTCTAAATCAGCAAGGCACCCTTTGTGTGCCAGCATTCTCCATCGGGTCACCCTAGCTGCTCAGGCCACCCTCAGGGCCCACACAGCTTGGGTGCCCCGATGGAGAATGCTGGCACAGAAAGGGTGCCTGGCCGATTGTGACCCGATTTTTCACTCCCGGTCAAAAATTCGGGTCACAATCTAAACGTGTATGTGGGTCTTCAGGAAGAGTTATGGAGGGTCATAGAGAAGAAAAGTCAGTAGTTAGTAGAGATGGTCGAATTTTTCGACTACCTAACTTTGTGAGCTTATTACAAAGCCCATGAAAATGATATCCTCGCCAAAATTTCTAGAGATGTAGAGAAGGGTTAGAGGAATATTTGAAAAACAAAAAGTTTTGCTCTAGCACATGTAATTTTTGCATAAATTAAGTTCAAAGTTAAAGTCGAAATTCAGATTTTCGAAATTTTGACTTGACTTTGAACTTAATTTGTGAAAAGACTGTTTGTGTTAGAGACATACTTTCTTTTGTAGTATACCCCCAACCCTTCTCTACATCTCCAGCAAGTTTGGTGATGATACCATGCTCAGGGGCTTTGCAATTAAGTCGAACCCGTCAAAATGGTCGAATTTTGGAAAAAAAAATTGACCATCTCTAGTAGTAAGTCAAAGAATCAATCTTGCTCCTAAAGTTATCAGACTCAATGTATTCTTAATTGTGAAACTCAGTTGGAAGACTCTTCAGTAGAAGTCCAGTTGCATTGACTTATTGAAAATAAAAGCAATATTTACGGTTCCCCAGCACATTGAAGAGCACATTGTGTTGCCGGCTCGGCCTCCTCGGGGATATAATCTAATGTTCATGTGGCAGCTGAAGATCTGCTCCTGGAATTGTGATCAGCGAGCCCAACAGCTGGTGGTGCAGGTGCTCAATGCTTTATCCGTTTCCAGAACCTCCAGGCCACCCCAGACAAATATATTCCAGAGAGATGTCTCCCCTTAACGTCTGTGTGTATGAGTGCAGCTTCCACACACAGGCAGAGATAGATTGGAGAGATTCGGACTGATATCTCTTTCATCTTTCTGTCTCTTATCTCTCTTCCTTATATCAGCAGGGCTCTGCTGATAAAAACAATACAGTACAGATGGGAGATATGTGGACCATGACAGCTCCTCCACCTCCCTGTATATTCTTGCCGGGAGAGTGGCTGTCGGGGAGCCAAGGCACGTCTGAGTGGCCTCGGGTGGTCGCTCCTTCGGACCATAAAACACATGCACCCCCCCCCCATTTCTTATAGTCCGAAAAATACAGTAATTGGAAACTTCCTGAACATTATATCATCACCAAATTGCCAGAGATGTAGAGAAGATTTGTGAAAGCATCATAAATAAATTCTGTCATAGCACATGAAGTTTTTTCATAATAAAAATATGATTCTGTGCACTTGCATGTGCACTTGATTCTGCTTCATAGCACCTGTGAGTGGGACAACGCAGTAAGCGTAGCACCAGGGCTTTAAATATGGTGCATATGGACCTCAGGGACCTCCACCATCATGATGTACACTCCCATGTAAGGACCTCGGTTGTCCTATTTACCACCTACTGGTGAGGCTGTGCTAGCGCTTCCTATGGCTAGTTCCCCTAGTAACCAGCAGGTGGCTACCTGCAAGTGTGGGCTGGGTTGAGGACACCTGCTTTGTTAGCCTGAGGGCTATATAGGTGTGCTTCTCCCACACACGCTTGCTGAACATTTTTTACTTCAACCTGAATCTGAACCCCGGACATCTGAACCTGAACCCCAGACATCTGAACCTGAACCCTGGACTATCCCTGCACCTGTTTGGTTGTTCCTGTTTATTGTAAGTTCACAATAAGCCCATTTGTTCACCATATGCCTGTCTGGTTGTCAGTGTGTGCTGCCTGTCGCCCACTTCTCTGGATCCTGACACCCAGGTGTAATCTTCTGCAATCTGTTGAGTTGCTGGATGAGATGGAGCTGTCAGGAACAGCAGGAGGGTTAAAGATCCTTCTTAGTTTTTCTGATGTACCGGCCGCATATGGGAAGACCATGTTCCTTCTCTGATCACACTTTTCCCTTCTTCTGAGGTCTTGGTGTTATTCCTAATATTCCTTTCCAAGACCTCAGAAGAAGTGTCCCAAGCCCCCAAACCACCCCTGCTTTAGGCTCGCTGGGGGAAGGCATCTGCCCAGTTGCCACCCTGGGGAACCGCCCATGTTGCCCATGCCTAAGGTCTTGTTTCCATTGATGCGTTGCCGTGCAGTTGTAACCACGCGGCTCAAACCGCAACCACGCATGGCATAGTTTTCGCATGTTTTTGTGCGTTTACGCAACACGATTTTTTTTCCAAACGTGCCCCGAATCCGCATCCGTGTCTGCTATGCCATGCGTTCTCGCGCGTTTTGAAACGCATCCAATGGTTTCCTATGGATGCGTTTTTGGGATGCGGATGCCTTTCAAAACGCTGCAGCTAGCGTTCACAACCGCACCCTAAACCGCATCCGAACGTGCACAACCCCACCAGTGGAAACTACATTGAAGTTTCCAATGGATGCGGTTGTTCGCGTTTGCGGACGCGCGGTTACAAACGCGAAGAAAAGCATCAATGGAAACAAGGCCTAACTGTCTATGAAGAAAGCAGGTTATCGCAGGAAGCTCCTACACAGAGAAATACGTACGGTAAACACACAATCCTCTTGTAGTCAGACAATGTTTGCCTTTCCCGATGTGCCGCTACATGATAACGAGTTTGACGTTTTTATTTTTCCTTTAAATCCTGGGAAACGCAGACGACCCGCCGGTCAGTTTATTACCCGACCTCTATGTCAGCAGAGCAGGTGAAAGATCCGCATGAGCGGTCAGTTCATTCCAGCTTACAGCGGCGTGGGTCAGAGCGCAGACAACCCTCCGGACGTGATGGAGAGCTCCTCATAAATACTTGATGTTGTTATGATAAGATTTCGTACCTGCAAAGCATCGTGTTTACAATAACCTGTCACAGTCTATGGGCACATTGATTTTTCATTCTCCTCCCAACATCTGTTCTCTGAGAACAATAATTCCTCTCCGGAAAGAGAGCGGGGCGTAAAATGCCGGATATCTGTAGCCAATCGGTAGTGGGACGATATACAAACCGCCTGACTTTCTACCGGCATTGAGTGCATCCATGCTGTGTACCTGAATGTCATATCGGATATTTTTTGCTGTTCCATATTTTGATTCTTGTAAACATAGATTGTTTGTTACGAGGCAGGACGGGGGTAGTGAACAGGACACAGACACCGGGTTCAAGGCAACAGTTTTATTCTGTAAGTGAAGAACCGGAACAAGGAAAAGCTTCAACGGAAAGCGCTTCTCATGAAGCTAAAGGCCCCAGCGACTCGGTTCCTCCACTTGTTGGCCTTCTCTGGTGCCCAGGTAGGTAGGTACAGTCCCAGCTATTTCCTCGGAGGACAGCGTCTGCAATGCTGGCGGGAGTCTCCACACGGAGCCATCCACAGTTGGTGCTAGCTCCGTACCAAGTAGGTTGTCTTGCTCAGGAGCCACCTGCACGCTCCGTTCCTTTTTCTCGAGAGGCTTGGCACCTGCTTTCACCTCCAGCTCTCTCTCCCCCAACACAAGCCCTACTTCCTCTCCGGAGACCCCTTTTGTAAGCTCCAGAGCTCCCACTAGTGGCACGGCTGACCCCCTCACACTTTTACATCCTCAGTGAATAGAGATGGTCGAATTTTTCAACTACCTAACTTTGTGAGCTGATTGCAAAGCCCCTGAACATGATATCATCACTAAAATTGCTGGAGATGTAGAGAAGGGTTGGGGGAACATTTAAAAAAAAAAGTTTTGCTCTAGCACATGGAGTTTTTGCATAAATTAGGTTCAAAAACAAAGTCGAAATTCCGATTTTCGAAATTCTTACTTGACTTTGAACTTAATTTATGCAAAAACTATTTGTGTTAGAGACATACTTCTTCTTTGTAGTATACCCCCCAACCCTTCTCTACATCTCCAGCAAGCTTAGTGATGATACCATGTTCAGGGGCTTTGCAATTAACTCGAAATCGTCAAAATGGTCGAAGTTAAAAAATTCGACCATCTCTATCTGTGAATAGTCCGAAGAGTTCCGACATCGGCTGGTGAGATGTAAGCGAACCTGGGCGGCAGTGCCCTCTGGTGGACTACTTGTTAATTTATACTGGAAAAGGCCTTTTTCATTCCATTGGTCTCAATAATAATAATAAATATTTTTTAAATGGAAACATGTTTTCATGTTTGAATCATAAGAATTGCCTTGAAAACCCATCCTGTACTAATAATAATCCTGTGTTCTCTTTACTGATGATGTGGCACTAAGATTCACCTGTTTGATTCATTCCTAGGGGCGATGGTGCTTTCTCTAGATTTTTTCTCATTTAGAAAACTCCACTATCTGACTTTGCACCCCCCCCTCGGCTTATACTCGAGTCAATACGTTTTTTTCCAGTTTTTGTAGATAAAGTACCTCGGTTATACGCGGGTCGGCTTATACTTGAGTATATACGATAGATCAGTTTAGTAATAACTTATCAAACTACAGTTATGCTCCAAAGGGTCAAAAATGAAGTAGGCCATGGCTGATAGGTATGGATCGCACATCCTTCCCTAAAGCTTGGTACATGCCTCTCAATACACGGCCGTTTTGAGGAAGCTCGAGCCAAGCGCCCTCACGTTGCTCTGGAGCCGCCCCCATATCGATCCACAGTGCTTCTGCGGCTGGCAGCCCGTCCATTAAATTGGATGGTGACCCGTGGTCCCTATTCAATGTAATGTATTTTGACCAAGGTTGCAAACACGTTGGAAATCTGTTTGGTCGAGGTTGTTACACTTTCAACCCAAATATTCATACAGACTCTCCTCCATCTAGGATAGATTGTAATTAAATGTTGTTATACATTGGGGTTTTTCTTTATGGGGGATCATGGTAGTTGCAGGCTTCCTGTAAATCCTTGTCTGCTGATAGACCAGCATGCATATAGTTTATGGTTTGTGTTATATGGCATTCTACTTACATAAATGGCAAAGTTCCAACTTGCTGTGCTGAGAAGCTGCAACTGCAAGCCTTTCTGCCAGTTGCTAAAGAGCTACACTGCCCAGCATGCCCTTCTACACACACACACACACGCGCACACACACACATTCAGGGTTACATGCACACACATTACATACACACATTCTGCCTTGCCACACACAGACAATAATCCAATACAGTCTACTTACTATCTGAAGCTTTTTCCTCTTTGTCCTGCTTGTCCCTGCATCAGCCTTCTGATTGGCTGGCAGTGTTAGGGGAGGGGGCTCTGTATACACAAAGAGAAAGAGAACTGGCAGTTCAGAGAGCCAATCGGCTACAGTTCTCTTCTCCCCTCTCTCTGGCTCTGCTGACCAGCAGCTGCGGACAATCTTCAATGAATTGAGTAGCATCAGGAAAGTTGACAATGGGAGGGAGTAAGGAGCAGAGCATGGGAGCCCCCTAGTGGTGTAAAAGGGCCCTATGCACATGAATAGTCTGCATAGTGCAAGAAACAGCCCTGCACTCACCTCCCATTATATTACACTTCAATTGCATCAATCACTATAAACATCTGCCCAACAGTAATATAAGGGGATGGCATGATTTTTTCACTACAAGTAAATGTCAGATCTTGGTCCACACCTTCAGATGTAGAATGAGGACAGGGGCGGTCCTAGGGATACTGCCGCAGAGGACGAGCACTCCCTCTGCGGCCCATTCACCCCTGCCCTCCCTGAGACCCGAGAGAGATCACTGGGGGGGGGGGG
>CM070034.1:176639153-176663663 GCA_036250615.1 Ptychadena robeensis
GGGGCTTTGCAATTAAGTCGAAATGGTCGAATTTTTGAAAAAAAATTCGACCATCTCTAGCCAACACTGCGCAGCAGCAAGCTACAGGACCCACTGAGCATATAAAAGAGTGGTTAGTCGTGTATCCTGGATTGGGTTTCGGATTGGGATCGCCGTCTAGATTGGATCAGGATCGGATCGGCGAGGAACGTCCTTGCACAGTACCTAAACCGGAGAAGGACCACAACGGCGTCACCGGTCTTTTTTTGGTGAGCACCTGTACATAATATTCCTTTAGTAAAACTGTACATATCCCCTACCAGCTGCAGGGACAATCCATTTATTGTGTGACTGCAGCCTTCCTCTGGGTTCCTCTGCCGGCCGTCCACTCTCCAGTGCCCCCCATCCATCTAATCAAATTGGCATCCTTTGGACCAGGATAACCTTTCACTTATCTTGCCCGAGTGGATGGAAGCGGCCTCAAGAGGATATCTACTTAAGCCCCCCATCCACGTCTAAATTTTCCTTTCAATCAACTTAAAAAGATAAATTTTTTGGGTCAGGGAATTGATTGTAATATATGCCAACTGTAGTAACAGATATTTGATCAAATTTTTTGGGATTGACTGAAAGCAGAATTGATTTAAAGGTTCAATTTCAATATAACCGATTAAAATCTTCCCTATGACCGACTTTCAGATTCATAGTAATAGAGAGCTGAGGGGTGAACAGGCCGAGAGTTGGGCGACCTTGGCCAGACGGAGACTGAGAGCAGTCCACAGGAAATGGGGAGTTTTTTACCATGCCATTAGAGATGGTTGAATTTTTTTTCCAAAATTTGACCATTTTGACGGTTTTGAGTTAATTGCAAAGCCCCTGAACATGGTATCATCACCAAACTTGCTGGAGATGTAGAGAAGGGTTGGGGGTATACTCCAAAAAATAAAGTATGTCTCCGACACAAATAGTTTTTGCACAAATGAAGTTCAAAGTCAAGTAAAAAAAATTGAAAATCGGAATTTCGACTTTAAATTTAAACTTAATTTATGCAAAAACTCCATGTGCTAGAGCAACACTTTTTTAAAAAAAATGTTCTCCCAATCCTTTTCTACATCTGCAGCAAGTTTGGTGATTATATCGTTTTCAGAGGCTTTGCAATCAGCTAGTCGAAAAATTCCACCATCTAACAGAGAGCAGTCCCCAGGAAACGTGGAGTTTTGTACCAGCAATGTCATTAGAGATGGTCGAATTGTTTTTTAAAAAATTCAACCATTTGGACGGTTTCGAGTTAATTGCAAAGCCCCTGAACATGGTATCATCACCAAACTTGCTGGCGATGCAGAGAAGGGTTGGGGGTATATTCCAAAAAAAGAAAGTATGTCTCCAACACAAACAGTTTTTTCACAAATTAAGTAAAAAAAAATCGGAATTTTGACTTTAACTTTGAACTTAACTTATGCAAAAACTACATGTACTAGAGCAATACTTATTTTTTTCAAATGTTCCTCCAATCATTCTCTACATCTCCAGCAAGTTCGGTGATTATATCGTTTTTAGAGGCTTTGCAATCAGCTCACAAAGGCAGCTAGTCGAAAATTTTTACCATCTAACGGAGAGCAGTCCACAGGAAATGGGGAGTTTTGTACCAGCAATGTCATACTGACCAATGGCGCAGCGGGTATGCATGCTGGCATTAGGCACCAGAGCTCCCATTTGCCAAGGACATCAGAAGATCAGAGCATGGAGCGCGATTCCTATGGAAAGAAGTTATTTTTATCCTTCCTCTAATCCATAAGAGGAGACTGATAACACGGAGCAGTTGTCATACCTCATTGGTGTGTGGGAGAGGGACTTCAAAGTTCTATAGAGAACAGATAGCCACATGCTTCTGGGCCGCTACAAAAAAAAAAACTTTGCAGACTAAACTTTTGCTCTAGTCATGTAGTTTGTGTTATCGGCAGTTACTCGGGAGCAGGGATGAGATAGAAATGGGTTGCCTCTGCCACAAGGACACAAGCGCATGGTAAACGAGTATTTTTAGAAACTTGTCAATGTAGAAATGTATTGCAAGTAACTCCAGTTAACATTTTCTGGAGCGAGCCGTGACTCTTTACACAAATATAAATCACGGCAGAACAGAAGAACAAACTGTCATAACACATCGTGAAATGTGACGGATTCGCTGGGACGGAGGTGTTATCGTTTCATGATGATAAAATGTTTCCATTGCTAAAAATAAAAATAAACACAATTGTCAGGAATAGTCAGCTGATCAGTCTAGCCCATTTCTTCTGAAATCTGAAATCTATTAGACTGTAAAGGCCCCCATACACGTGCCGGATTCGCACCGGATTCCGGCACGGTCGATTCCGGGCACGTGCACGCGAAACGATCGTGCCGGAATCGCATGCAGCCCACCTTGTCCGATCGATCAGGTCCGATCGTTCAGGGGCCCAGAATCGGATCCGACGGAGAACCAACATGTTGGTCTTTCTCATCCGATTCTGCCCAGATCAGGGGGAGTTGCCATTTGTGAGGTGGACAATCGCACACGGAAACGTGCCGGAATCCGCTCGGACAAGGTGGTATGCTGCAATGGATACTCTTAATTGGCCGATTGATCACACCTGCAGAATCGCCGGAATCAATCGGATGATGAATCGATTGGACATGGAATCCGACACGTGTATGGCTAGCTTAAGCCCAACCGGGCCGGGTCCTCTATTCCTCCTGTGTCATTACCTGTACCTGTGTGTTGTATTTCCACTCTAATGTATTGTACAGCGCTGCGTAATATGTTGGTGCTATATAAATACATGATAATAATAATAATAATAAAATCAACTGAGAGCAATATGTTACTACTACAGTGGACCCTCGAGATACAACCAGGTCAAACTATGAAAAACTTGAGATACAACTAAAATTTTAATTTCAACACACGGCCAAAGTTACAATTTACGAACAGAACCCAATGTTCAGTACAGGTACATTTACATGTGTGTGATTCGTTCATGGTTTCCAGGCGCTCTCCTGTGTCAGAAAGCGGTAATAACTCTTTTACAATTACAGCCAGTACAAATGCTATGGCCTCGGGCTTGCACCCAAGGAACCCAGATGTGACAAAAAACTTCCTCTGAGCCCAGATATATGATCATACACAGAGTGTAAGCAGGGACCCCAGAGGTGTCCAGAAACTTCCTCTGAGCCCAGATATATGATCATACACGGGGTGTGAGCAGAGACCCCAGAGCTGTCCAGAAACTTCCTCTGAGCCCAGATATATGATCATACACGGGGTGTAAGCAAGGACCCCAGAGGTGTCCAGAAACTTCCTCTGAGCCCAGATATATAAGCATACACGGGGGTGTAAGCAAGAACCCCAGGTGTCCAGAAACTTCCTCTGAGCCCAGATATATGATCATACACAGGGGTGTAAGCAGGGACCCCACAGGTGTCTAGGAATTTCCCTCTGTACTGAGGAATTTTCTCTAGAAAAGAAAAAAAGTTTCAAATGAAGTGGTTTTTTTTTTTGTTTTGTTTTTTAACACTTGTTAACATCCCCGTGTATCTGTAAAAGAAAGAAACCACACACCTAATTTCTGATCCCCTTAAAACTCAAGGGGGGCAGAGGGATTTTTTAGGGGTAACGATATCAGGTCAGACTAAGTTAGTCTAATTTGAAAATGAATACATATGTTTTTGGTTTAGACATTTAGTAAATAGTTTTGACGTTCTGGCCATCTGTTGATCACCTCGGATTTCAGGTCTCCTGATATTATACGATCTGTAGTGTTCTGTAGGTCGAGCACTGGATGGCAGTAGTGTCACAAAAATAAAACCCACACCACCTATCCTGGGCTGATCTGAATACTTGCATGCATCTCTTCACCGCTCCCACTTTGTCTTTCACCCCCCATCCTTTTAATGAGGAGAGGTCCCTGTCCAAACAAACTTCTAGTTTAAGAGAAGACGCACACACCTAGGGTTAAGTTGCTAATCTCAGGATTCACAAGTATGAACCAATGCATAATACATCACATGTCCGTGGGGATCCAACCCTCTCAAATTTCAATAGGGTATGTAAGGGTTATAATCGCCATTAGGCCGTACTGCTATGTGGCCGTCCCTAGACCGATCTCACTTGCTGTTCTGGTGACACCGGGCCGAGCAGACAAGGAGAAAATATCCAAGCCAGAAACTTAGACGTTCTAGCATTACCCAGGGCCGCTTCTCCCGCTACGCAAAGTATGCCCATAATCGCATTTGTAGCACCCTGGCCCCCCCGCTTAACAACTTTTCGGGTAGCCCTCCCAACCCTACCCACCAAAAGGGGGCCCCAGACAACTTTTGCATCCTCTAGAAAGAAAAAACTTTACTGTAGCGCACCATTCCAAAATAAGTGTAATTTGTAACACGTGACCAACATCCCTGTGTATACAACAAACAAAAGAGCACCTATTCCTGAGCCCCTTAAATTTAAAGGGGGGCAGAGGGATTTTTAAGGGTAACAATACAAGGTTAGACTAAATAAGTACTTTTAAAATAAACATATAACCTTAGTTCACCGTATCAGAATACATTCATACAGTAACCATACAGTCCACGTGGAAGCAAATGGTGACAAACGGAGACACTGACCTAAACATACCAATACTGTAAGGCAGGCAGGACTGATCAAACGTCATACTGCCTCCATCTTGAGAAGAGGGCAGGATAGACTAAGGCTGAGTTGACACTGTCGTCACGTTTAAAGCTTCCTAGACACTCTCCAGTGACTTTAAAGACGCTTTAAAGACTGAAAAACGTCCAGGGGGGGGGGGGGGGGGGGGGGGGGGGGGTGGTGAGCTTCAAGCAGCCACATGAGGTCACCTGACCCTGCAGAGTGCCTGGAAAGGTGAGTGCCACTGACCCTGCAGAGTGCCTAGAAAGGTGAGAGCCACTGCCAGGTTGTTTTGTGAAAAAAGTTCTACAAACTTGCTGCAGTCACTTTGAGCTTCACCATTGAAGTCAATGGGGTCGTTTAACGACCAAACGACCCTCTGAACGCGACAGAAGGCGTTCAAAAAACGAACAGAGAACATACTGCTTGATTAACACCACATCTTCTATTCTTTAAACAACCTCATTGACTCATTTTAAACCTAAAGCAGGGTCGTTTTCTGGTCACTTAAAAGACCAGAAAATGACCTTGCAAGAGACAGTGTAAACTTAAGCTGGCCATACACTGAGAATAAAATTACGATCCATTAAAACAGACCAATGTATCCCGACGGCGGTATCGGGTTGGAACGTAATATTCGGCAAAAAAGCTACCACATTGAAAATCCAATTTAGGATCGTATTTTTTTTTTTTTTTTTTTACGAGAAGGTCATTGACATTAATCGCCGTTTAAAAAAAATTAAAAATAAAAAAAATTAAAAATCACAATGGCCGATTTAAAGGGGAAGCCTCGGCAGTAATTGGTCGGTAAACACTATGAAAACAGTTTGAAGTTTCCAGATGTTCCCAGACCAATTACCGTATTTTCTGGCGTATAAGACGACTGGGTGTATAAGACGACCCCCAACTTTTCAAGTTAAAATATAGAGTTTGGGGTATACTCGGCGTATAAGACTACCCCCTCTTCCAACGCTCACCAAATAAATATAAAACAAACATCAGATTTGCTTTCAATATGTTAATTTTAATTCTTATGATATGGGCAAACTGCCTGCAAGTCACAGGAAATCCACTGGCAAATGTGCTTGCGCGTGTCATTTTTATGTCCAGCTCAGGGAAACCGCAGTGGACCCATGGCCTTACATATGTCTACTTTGACTTTAAATTCCCAGGTCTCCAACAACCTTAAAAGTCCTATTTTTTTTGTAATTTACATTCCTAATTTCACACCCCTAACTGCAACCTCTCATATTATTGTTTACCTACAGTTATCCAAGTGACATTTATTGTATACATTTAATTCAAAGAATTTTGGCAATCAAAATGTCACATGATACAGTGAAGGTGTTTTAATGTGTTTGAGTTGCAATACCAGTTTCAGCCCCTGGAGCCACAGCCTTTAATGAGCACGTTGGCTTCATCTCACACATTGAGGAGGTGGAGAGGGAGGGGGGATAAGGGGGCGCTTCCGATGTCTGACAGGCAGACTACTCTGGCTCAGAAGTTTCAGCATATAAGACGACCCCCGACTTTTGAGAAGATTTTCCTGGGTTCAAAAGTAGTCTTATACGCCAGAAAATACAGTAATTTTTCAACATGTCCAATTACGACCGTAAAAAAACGGCAATTACGATCGTATTTTATCGGTTGTACCATGTGGACATGTGCGGATTTCAGGCCGATAAAATGCTTTCATTGGGCAGTTTTAATGGATCGTAATTTTAATCTCGGAATGCATGGCCTGCTTTAGCGTAAACGTCACTGTGGACAAACATAAGACATACTTGACGTCTATAATTAATGACCATGCCTGAACAAAAACAGTGGACCAGCGATGGACCAAGAGGTCCTCGTTCCTCATAAATGGCTTACAATTCTGACGGGAAACAATGCAAACTGACTTAATTTTTTTAACCAATACAAATTGCAAAGCCCCTGAACATGGTATCATCACCAAATTTACTGGAGATGTAGAAGGATTGGGGGTTATACTATATAACAGGCAGTTATTGCTTCATCAAATGGCAATTCTACAAGTAGGACACTGGGCACTATAGCGGGCAAACTTGCTATTGCCCCAACATCACCTCTATGGTGAAAACAATGAGACATCAGACATGCAGAGTCTTGTGGTACAGTCACCACTGCTTTTTCTATGGTATATGAACATTAGTCCTTGGTCTGGGTTACAAGCTGCAAATTTGCATAAAGTTTAATTTTCTTGAAAAATAAAGCCTGGATATTGTGCTAGAAGCAGACCTACCACCTGGGAGGTCACTCAGCATTCTCAGCTGCAGCTCTGCTGATATTGCTGACATCCTTGATTGTAGAAAACAAATCTAACAGCTGGAGGGGAGCTTGTTAGGAGTTCTCCCCTCACACTGCATTACGTCGCGCCTAGGCAGCCGAAGTGGTGTCCGGGAGATCTCTCCCAGGCAGGAAATTGTCAGCAGCTGATCCCCCTCTTCACACCCCTCCCCCCTATGAGTCTCTGCAGTGCCGATAGAGAAGAGACAGGAGGAGGAGGTGGAGTGGAGGGTAGGAGAGGGAGTCCGTGTGGGTGGAAGTCTGCAGGAGATGCCAGGAGCTATGATGCCGGCATGACATCTGCAAGCAAGTGAAGTGAGTATAGTGTGGAGTTTTTTGTGTAGCAGTTTTCCAGGATCTGAACTGCTGACAGGTGAGTATTGTGTCTGTTTAATGTATGTCTGTTTTTTTAATTTGAGTGTAAAACCGCTTTAACCATCAAAGTCATCTTACATCATTTTAAGTAGTTTAAAACCCAGCCTCTGCGTTTATTATATGAGTAGACGTTGACATCTTTATTTAAAATCTAGTCATCAATACTCCACATTGTAAGAGCAGTGTAACCCTAAGATTCACTTAAAAAATCAAAAGTTAAGATTTGTTCTCATGATCTGGGTCTTCTACACATTATGTCCTACATTATGACAGTCCAGTTGCTGTAATTTAGTTATACAAGAAATGAAGCCCGGTAACACGATGAGAGCCCCTCTATCGTACGCAATACCAGGACAAACTCCCTTTGAACACGCAAAACCAATAGGGGCCAACTGCAGCGTAAGGACGTCATCTATCGAGGCAGAATGCATGTCTATGGCTACCTTAAGGCTCTGGGGCCAGATCTAGCCCACCTGGCACCTTGATAACAAATGCCCAGGGTCCCCCCTGCTTGGTCCCTGCAATGAGCGTACATAATGCCAAGAAGAGTATCACCAAGGTCTCATTTTCTTTTACCCTCCTGGCAGTAATACTTTGTGATCTTTATTCCCTTTATGGTTTTCAACAATTTTCCTGCTGCATGCCTCCAGCATCATTAATGAAAACTGGCACTTGAGGAATTGTGACACCTATGGCGGGCGGCCATTTCAGGTAGTGGCGTAGGAATCACCATAGCAGCGCTATGGGGCCCATATTCACAGAGGGATCCACTGCTCCTGGAAGAGTGGAGGTTGAGATGGGGGGGGGGGGGGGGGGGGGGGGGGGGGGGGCATAAAAAGTTTCGCTATGGGGCCCAGTCATTTCTAGCTATGCCTAATTGCCAGTTGCTTTAATTTAGTAATTAAAGAAATGAATCCTGGTAACACGATGAGAGCCCCTCCATCGTATGCAATACCAGGACAAACTCCCTTTGAACAAGCAAAGAGATCATGCAACTGACTAAGGTGATACAGGGTCCCAGAAACAATAACGTCACCAAGGAGGTTACAGCCTCATCCCACCAAGCCAATGTGCCCTCAGATCTAGAGACAACACAACCACAAGTTCTAGAAAAGGTTTTTATTAAATATTCACAGCATGCATTGTGGGTGTTCGGCTCTTGTGACAACGCCAGGCTCCCAGGATCGTGACCACCACCAACAAGCCGCCAACTCCTACAGCTGCTCCTCTCGCCCACATCAGGAGATTGGTCTTTCCATCTGGGTGACCTGGTAAAGAGATACATGATGAGATTATTCGTGTTGGCAATGCGTTCCATTACTTGTTTGCATGATGGCATTCGCCAGGACAGCCAATTCCGCATAGCATGAGTAGAGCTTTCACACAGGAGCCCTATAGTCAGACTGACAGGTGTACACCAATGGAAGAGTCAACCTTTAGTGCCCCCCACCCCAACTGGAACAAATATCTAGACATCAACCTTTGTGTTGCATCTAATCACCTAGACCAGACAAGGGCAATCTAAGGGTATCCATAAACGGGCCGATTCCTACCTGATTTTGTAGAAAATCTGGTGCGTCGACCTGGCAAGAATAACCAGGTATCGGCTGCATGTCGAATCGCATGGTGATCCATCATGCTGGTAGATTAAAGTCCAATCCCATTACTTTTGACGACAGTCCCCATGCAAAGTAATGCCTGGCACACAAATGGTGCCGGACAATTCTCTGAGGGACCAACTGCAGCGTAAGGACGTCATTTATTGAGGGAGAATCTGCACATCTATGGCTACATTAGGGCTCTGGGGCCAGATCCAGCCCGCCTGGCACCTTGATAACAAGATGCCCTGGGTCCCCCCTGCTTGGTCCCAGCAATGAGTGTGCATAATGCCAAGAGTGTCGTCACCAAGGTCTTTTTCTTTTACCCTCCTGGCAGTAATCCTTTGTGATCTTCATTCCCTTTATGCTTTTCAACAATTTCCCTGCTGCATGCTCCCAGCATCATGAAAACGGGCACTTGAGGAATTGTGACACCTATGGCAGGAGGCCATTACAGGCAGTAGCGTAGGTACCACTATAGCAGTGCTATGGGGCCCATATTCACAAAGGGGATCCACCACTCCTGGAAGGGCAGGGATTGGAGTGACAGGTTGAGATGGGTAGGGGGGGGGGGGGGCAGAAAAAGTTTTGCTTTGGGGCCCAGTCATTTCTAGCTACGCCCCTAATTACAGGCTCCTGGTCCAGCCCTTCTGTCAAATGTAAAAAACAATGGCCCACCAGTCAAGTTTACCCACCCCTGACCTAGACAGTCACTGTCCCAGAGACATAAGCAACACTCCTGCAGCCATTCAAGTCTCACCTTCTACTCTCCTGGGTATTAGTTTATCTGTCGCAATCAAGTCCCCATCAATGGATCCATCTTCAGCGCCAATAAAACCAGCATCAGTCTCATTCAGCATCTCAAAATCCAAAAGGTCTATAGAAAACCATAAAAAAACCAAACAAATATCATTATTCCTCAAAATAAAGTTGACCTTCATGTCTCAGGATAATCTCAGGTCATGCAACATATTCTAGAAAAGTTCTGTCCTGCGCACGTAGCGTGAAGAGGACTTACCTTGAACTTTCATAGGAGTTTCCCTTTCAATAGACACGGAGTCCTTAACATTTTGGCTCCTTTCAGTGGCAATGAAACGTACCGGACCTTTTGATACCATGATCTCCTCCGATGGATCTCGCACAGCTCGCCCTGGCACAGGAAACACATTATAAATATATTTCACTTGTGAGGATTCTCGTCTAATGACGGAAAGACGACTTACTTCTCCTTGAGCCGCATGAAGAACTGCAGGAGTGAACGGCCGATGGGACACACACCGAGGCACTGCAGTGGAAGTAAACCTGGAGGAGATCGTTGAGGAGGCAATTTGGTCATGTTCTTCAAGATTTAGTGTTCAGCCAAAACATTTTTATAGTTGACGCCTGCATATACACCCGCTTCCCCCGGCTGCTCTAGATCTCGACAGGGCTCTGTTCAAACCAGGGCCGCCATGAGAAATTTCTGGGCTCCATACTAGGTAGTTTTTTGGGGTCCCCTACCACTAGAATTCCCCTTCCCCCTGACCTAAAGGCTACAGAAAAAAAAACTACCTAGGGGTGAACATATCAGAGAAGCTCACTAAAAGTGGAGTACCAGGAGATTGTGTTCTCTACCATATGTAGGGTGGTCTTCCTCACTGTCCTCTGTGTCAGCCTCCTGCATGGTAGATTCTGCTGCAGATGGACTTCCCTGTTCCTGATCAAGCCTCCGATTAGCGGCCTCCATCCACTGGTCACCAGCTGGCTTTGGGTCAAATGCAACCCCCAGATCTCATACCTCAGTAGTCAAACAGTGACTCTTTTTAGGCCAGTTTAACTCCACATTTGCTATTGCATCCACTGGCTTCTGTCATGCCTCCACCGGCCCCTGGACCAGCGGATCTGGGGCTCCGACAGCCCTGTTGGGACATCCGTTGGGGCCCCTTCCGCTAAGCGCATTGCTTGGTGGGGATCCGATGGAGCACATACTGCCTACTCTAGGGATTCCTTTGGCATGGAGGTGCCTTCTGCTTTCCAAACCCTTTACAACACTTTGTATGATTGGGCTGAGCTTCTTGGGAATCATGCGTCCCAACCCCTTTCTAGTTTCCCCAACTGGGGGCACATAGGTTTGTTATCTTTTGTCTATGACATTTGCCCGTGTCAGATTCTTCATCATATGACTTAGTAGGTAGTGTGGGTTTTCACCTCTTTGTGCATGCTTTGTGTACTTCACCTAAAACAAAGTCACAGAAATTCATATTTCCAGATCAGCAGCCCAATCTTCATGGAACCCATTATCCATGTACTAAGATTTCCAGGACAGGGTGAGCACACTTGGCTCAAGGCATTTTAGGAAGAGCACCTTGACAGTCTATGGCAGGGGTGGCCAAACTGACTCAAGGAGTTCTTAAAATTTGACAGAAGTGCCAGAACAATGCAAAGCTAGAGTCCTAGGTTTGAATCCCACCCTGGGCACCATCTGCAAGGAGTTTGCATGTTCCCCATATTTGAGTGGGTTTCCTCCCGTGCTGGTTACACAATAGAAGCTTTTTGGGGAAGCCAATTTACCCACATATATGACTATGGTAGGGATTTAGATTGGGAGTTACTCTGTAAAGCGCTGTGAGATCAGTCTGAGTATATTGTCACATGTCGGTACATGAAATAAAAAAAATATTTAAATATGTACCAACAAGTCAAACACATCCACTACAACCTCCTGGGCATTATGGGCTTTGCATGTCATTTTTCATGGCACAAAAAGCTGCTTCCTGGGCAATTGCTGCTCTCCTCCCAGCTCCCCACACAGCCACATGGAGGTCCATGTTGTCTCAACCCATCCAGATGACGCCAAAGACACAGGCCGTATCCAAGATCAAACTGGGCCCGTACTGGCTTCGGGCATAACACCCAGAAGGTTAAGGACACATTCAAGTAATTTGCCAACGAGGCATTTAAACACCAAGGCTCCTCACAATTCAAAGGGACGCTAAGGCTTCGATGTGTACTTATCCTTTAACCATGGGAACAGGCCTGTGTGGTCACCTCGACTCCACTGTGGTGCGTTGGCTATGCCACACTCCCCTTTCCCCACTTCAATGAATCTGCACATTTCGGCTGTCAAGTGACAAGGTGCAGTATACAGAGCTTGCATCTACCATATGTTGTGCATGCACTACTCCTGCAATAATGCAGACTGCAGGGCAGTGTTGTGGTACTGTACAGCTAGTGTGAAAGGGCCCTTAAAGATTACGCAACACAGACCTAAATCAAGGAGTTGCTGAGCACTCATTAGTCTGAAACGAAATACATAGAGTAGAGTACTACTTGACATTTGTTAGCTTCTGTTTTAATAATCTGATACTGTCATATGCAAGGTTTGGAAATTGTTATTTTAGTTCAATTGTCTGAAACCCGGGCATGTAGTACCAGCGCCCGCCAGCAGATGCCGCACTTGTAACCGGTCAGTGCTCATCACTGCAATCTGCTCGGTAGTGTAGTGCTGATGTCACTGGAGCAGCGTGGGACAGATTGAAGCGCTAAAGGTGGGTTTACATCTAGATTTTTTTGGTTGATTGAATGAAAATCTAGAATGGCCAATTTGTTTCATGGATACATTGTGTACGACCTCAAAAAACAAAACAAATTGGCAGTTGATTAAAGATGGATTTACGCATGTAGTTTTTCTTCAATGTGCATTAAGAGCCCGCGGTCTGTACTTCACCCACCCCTGGTCTATGCCATTTAAGAGGCTTTATATGTAGAAGATAGAGGGGCTTACTAGTCCTTAGATCAGTGGTTAACAACTGAGGTGATATGAAGGGCCACAAGTGCGGCCCTCTGCATCACTAAAGGGCCGCACATATAGTACTGCCAAAGTTGATTAGAAAAGCCAGGTCAGCGTGTGACCACTACACATGGTGATATAGGGAATGCCCCATATACATCAACAAAGGTTATGTGCCTCATTATCAAAGTAGTCTAGTGACAGCATAGGCGCTGTCTGGGTCCCCTTTTAGCTTACATGTACGCCAATTAGAGTGCTCAGCGAGTCCCTCTCCTCCTCTTACCACTCTAAAGGCCCCCATACACGGGTCGGATTCAGACACGATCGATTCCGGGCGCGTGCACGCGAAACGATCGTGCCGGAATCGTGTGCAGCCCATCTTGTCCGATCGATCAGGTCCGATCGTTCAGGGGCCCAGAATCGGATCCGACAGAGAACCAACATGTTGGTCTTTTTGATCCGATTCTGCACAGATCAGGGGGAGTTGCCATTTGTGAGGTGGACAATCGGACACGGAATCGTCCCGGAATCCGTTGGACAAGGTGGTATGCAGCGATCGGATTCTCTTAATTGGCCGATCGATCACACCTGCGATTCCCGGCAGAATCGCCAGAATTGATCGGATAGGTGATCGAGCGGCCATGGAATCCGACTGTGTATGGCTAGCTTAAGATTCCCCAGGCGAGGATGTGTCAGTGGAGGATTGGTGAACAGGTGAGTTCCTATGCCATATGCATTAACAGGTTTTGGGGGCCACACGTGGAGGACCAAGGGGGGGCCCACCAAACACCCAAAGGGCCGCATGTTGGGCACCTGGGCCTTAGATGCTAATCCACTTACTACATCTACCAGATGATCCCGCCAGTGCTTTAGGAAGACTACACAACCACAGTATCTCAGTCATGTAGAGAACTGTAGCCTAGATCCATACAAAATGTTAACTTTCTACACTTGCCGTCCTAGTGGATGCTTTTTTAAAACTTACCTCATTACTGAAAGCTGATTGGGCAATTTCATTCACAAAGACAAAAGTGCTGACGATGAAGCGCTTGTGGTGATTTGGATAATCGACACCGGCCCCAACAGTTGACAACCTGGTGAGGTAGTTTCCATCATCACCAGTGAAGGGGCAGCTGAAACGAGAAGTTTATTCGGAGGAGAACCCCAGTGGCACGCAATCTTTTAGCAATAGTCAAACTACAAATACATCATACCCATCAACAAGGAGAAACCACTGCAATGGATGGTTAGGATCCGAGGACGGCGTGGCCCAGCAGTTACGCAAAAGCAGGAACAAGTTTGGGTCTGTTCTCCTTAGTATGTGGACCTCCACAAAAACGGGATCTCTGAGGACTCTGATTATAGGATAATCTGCATCTAAGTAATATTCACGGTACTGGTCATCTGCAAAACAGGCAGAACATTTAGGGATGATTGCAATCAGCTCACAAAATCAGCCCCTGGACGTGGTATTACCAACATTTCTGGAGATGAACGGTTGGGGGAACATTGGAGAACATGTTTGTTTTGCTTTAGCACATGTAGATTTCGCAGAATTTAACTTCAAAGACAAAGTTGAAATTTCTATGTGTTAGAGCCATGCTTTTTTGTGATATACCCCCAACCCTTCTCTACAATCGCCAGCAAGTATGGTGGCCATACCATGCTCAGGGGCTTTGCAATTAACTCAAAATCTCTAACAAGATTTAGAGAACCTACACATAGCTCTTTAGAACAAAGAGGTCCAACTGCCTGGCAATCATGCCAACAAAAACATGGGTGCAATACAGGCAGGAATCTCACTTCAAGTACAGGCCTGTAAACCCCCCCCCCCCCTTAGATTTTTTTGTCCTCGCTACCTCTTCCCGTGCCAGTTAGTGTTTGTCAATGAGGAGAATTAATATGGTGAATACGTTGCCAGTGTGCAAGTGAATAATGTGTCAGGGATTAACTAAGCGATGTGTGAATATAGTGATGCTGTATGTGTAATTAACTAGGAATGTTTAAATGTAAAAAAAAAAAAAAAAAACACCTTTTCTTTCAATACCCCGAACACCCACACACCCCCCCAACCCAAGCCATCGAGCCCACCCCCGGGTCATCCGTCCCCCCCCAAAGAGCGGAAGGCCCAGCCCACACACAGCAGGCACCCCGGCCGGCCGACGATGCACCCCCCAGGGACACCCCGCCCACCCCTCCACCACAACATATACTCCACATCATCACAAACCCGCGTCCATCCAAATCCCGACGAATCCCCAGCCACCCGCGACCCCAAGGCCGCCCCCCCCCCGAAAACACACGAGAGAAGCACCACCCCACACTTCCCGAGGTGAATAAACATCAGTCCACACATTCACGGAAAACCCCCCTCCCCCGACCCGCACCGCCGAACAATGGGCGGATGAGCTCCAGACCCCGGGCCCACCCACACCGAAAAGAACCATCCCCCGCACATTCTCCACCCCACCCCACAGCCCCATCCCAAGGCGACCCGGTGACCCCCACCAGGACACACAGGGGACGCAACCCACCCCGCATTCACAGTATGCAACATTGTTTCGTATGTAACGAATAGTTTACCAAATAATATATTTACTCTTGGTCCACGTTGGCATATTATACATAATATAATTGGGTTATAATATATGTTAGGTTACTCGACGTTTCTGTTTGTCTTTCTTCGCGGACTTACAGTTTTTTGAAACTACCCCCAGTGAAACAATAAAATAATTAAGAGGGGAGAAAAGCAAAACAAAAAAAAAAAAAAAAAAAAGAAAAAAATAAAAAAAAAAAAAAAACAAAAAAAAAAAACAACAAAAAAACAAAGACAAAACAAAGAAACAGATTGCTCCCCCTCTTCCACTCTCCTCCTTGATCCTGTGTCACCTACATAGCTCTCGACATAGATTCTAATGAATCCAGTTTCTCACCATATTGAGTGAAAACTTGTTCTAAGGAGTCATCTTAATCTAGCACGTCAGGTATTCCATGAGAACGGACATCCTGAATTCGTCGTTTACTAAGTCCAAAGTCGAGGGGGTGTTTGTGTGTTTTTTCAAGGGTGTATTTCCATATTAGCGTGACTACCAGGACATTTAATGGATGTGGTAAAGATATGTTAAACTCATTTTTTCTCTCTCGTTAGCCTATCCTCTTAGGTTAGCAAGTCCAGCAGAACATGGACCTTCTGGAATTCAGTGGAACCATCTTTTTTTAAACACCATTTATACACTATCTGCTGGGGCTTTCCTCCAAAGGGGTTCATTTCCAGGCCCATGTCCAAAAAAGATATAGAAATAATGAGCCTACTTTCGTGTTTACAACGTCCAGCACAGTTGGGGATAAAGCTTTGAATTAAATTGCATGTTAGTAATTATGGGCGTATTAATACCAGTGCATCATTATTTTTATAGCTGGTTTATTTTTTATCTGCGTGCAGATCGAGATTTGCGGTGGGCTTGCCGCCAGATCGTCTGCCAGCATTCTTTTGCCACGAGGGCTTCCTCTAAACAAGGATTTCCATTTGGTCATATATGCAGTGCCTAAAAAATGTATCCCCGATTGGGTTCTGTCCCACAAATGTTATAAATCTTTGACAATAATCCCTTTTATTTGATGAAGGACCCATCCAGAGATAATCTTTTCAAAGGGAGTAGTTAATTCACTAAACTCAAGTCTTTAGTTATTAGAGTGGGCAAAAAATGTTTATTTGTAGGTAGCTGTAAAAAAGCGTTTTTGTGGGCATTTGTCAATTTCTACTCGTAAATCTGCAAAAGTCAATAACCTTTTCGTTTACCGGGTTTTACTAATCATGCCCAAACATAAAAATTTTATATGTCTTACATTGCTAGTGTCATTCACCTCCTCGTTGTGCGTGTCTGGAAAGCAGGGGGTTGAACAAAAAAGATATTCATAATTGTGTAATATTGAACTGTTGGTCAGGGTCGTGAAAGCCACCTATTCTTTTGACCGATAGATATGGATCGTACAACTCATTGGGGCCCCCCCAAAGCATTTGTTGTCGTTAAAACTCATATCTGTTTGGACCCTCATATGCACGAATTCAAATGGTTTGGGAAGGAAGACCCATGCAACTTTCCAATTCCACCCATTGCTACGTGTGGGGATGATATGTAGACATGCCGCTACCGCCCTCAACTGTGCTGCTATAGATACTTCCCCAGATCTGGGGCTGATAAACCTCCTTGTTCCCTGTGGGAACACACTAGTGTTTTGCCAATCTATCCTCTTATTTTTCCATTAAAATCCAAAGTCAATCATGGATTGCCATTTTTTTATTCTCTTTTTGGGATATCAATTGGGAGGTCTCGAACAAAATAGTTAAACTTTGGTAGGATTGACATATTTATCATTGCAATGCGCCCTAGTATGAATTGTGTGGACTTAGTTTCCTAAATATGTTTTTTGTTTCTCTACTAGAGGGGAAAGTTTGCTTCCAATAAATGTATTATAGATGATGGTGAGATAAATTCCCAGGTATTTAATTAGCTCCACTTTTCAGCTATTTTGTAGTTTTGTTTAATAGGTCTAAACATTATGTTGGTCCATATGAAATGGTAATGCTTCAGTTTTAGTATTATTATCTTATAGCCTGACCAACATACCGTATTTATCTAGTTCTAGATGTAGAATTAGGAAGGGAGGTAAAGGGGTCGTAATAGTTAATAAAATGTCATCTGCATAGAGGATATTTGGTACTCTTTCCCTCCTTTTGTCTATGCCTCGATATTTAGAATTCTCTAATCTTAGCTGCTAAGGGCTCTATACATAGGGCAAACAAAAGGAGGGGATAGGGGACACCCTGTACGTGTACCATTTTTAATAGAGAACAGGAGTAGATATTGATTGTGAGTCTTCAACGCCGTCTCGGATTCATATATAGACTCTTGATAGCTTGAAGATATGTCCTTGAATCCCTTTCGTCCAATAATGAGGACATGAAGGCCAACTTATTCGGTCAAAAGCCTTTCTGCGTCACGACTTAATAATAACATTGACTTCTTTTCTATATTTGTTATTCTATTAAGTCTATTGCCCTTCTAGTGTTGTCCCCGCTTGTCGTGCTTTGATAAATCCCACTTGTCTATTATTACTTCTTTACAATTGGGTTTAATCTATTGCTAGTATTTTTGAAAAGATTTCAAATCAGAATTTAATAATGAAATGGGCCTGTAACTATTTGGGTCTTGTGGATCTTTACCCGTTTTGGAGTACTGTAACAAATGAAGCGGTCATAGATTCGGAATAGGACTGCCTTCCAAAAAAGAATTAATAAGTCTATATTTAGGTGCGAGAGTTAATTCAAATGTTTATAATGTTGTATGTCAGTCCGCTGGTCTGGAGCCTTCCCTTTTGGTAACCGTTTTATCACATTATGTAATTCTCTTTTTGTATTGGTGGTTTAATATTTGTAACTCTTCTATGTAAGGGCTGGTGTGTTCCAATTCCCCAAATATTTTTGATTCTGTTCTCAAGGTCTTAATTTTACACTTGTGTGTATATAAATCCCTATATAAGGCTTTATAAAATTCACAAATCTTTCCAGCTATTTCCTTTGGGTCATATACTAGATTTTCCTTGTTCATTTTTCAGGCTAATGTGGGACCTTTTCACCGTTTGTTCCTTGACATTCTTTGATAATATGGAATTTGATTTATTTCCTTTTTATCGTAGGTCTGTTTTAAATATTGCCAAACTTTTTCTACCTTCCCTACCTCTATGTCTCTCAGTCTTGATCTGCATTGGAAGGTTTCTTGTATTGGTGCTGCCATAGAGGGGTTACTAATCATCTGCTCTCTGCTTTTTAATTCCCTTAAAAGCTGTATTCTTACTTTCCTTATTTTTTTTAATTAATGTCTCAGCCATGCACACCCCCTAATTACAGCTTTATGTGCTTCACCAAAGAAATGGATTCTGATGTAACTGAGCCTTCGTTTTCTATCATGTAGTTTTTATATCTTTTTCTATTTTAATTCTTAACTCTGGGGATTTTAAAAGAAATTCATTCAGTCTCCAGGAGCCCTCCCCTCCTCTGTTAACTTGTTGATATTCTATGACTACTGGAGCGTGATCTGACCATGTTATTGGTATAAAATTTCGGCTTTTGTATCAACTGTAATCCCACCCACGGTAGTAAAAAATAGTCAATACGTGTATGGTGTGATGTGGGGTAGAATAAATGTGTATTGCTTTTCCAGTGGGGTTTTAATACTCACATATCAGTAAACGACCCCAGGGCCAATACGTCTTTAAGAGAAGAATCCTGAAGGGAAATATAGCTACTAAATATTGGGAAGAGGGAGGAGGGCTCCATATATTTATTTATAATCATTCTTTTTTTTTTTTTCTTCTCTTGTCCTTCCCTAACATCCCCTGCTATGAAAATAAGGATCTATATTAATGAGGAAATGACGTAGAATCCCCCCCACCATTTGTTGAAAATACATGGGGAAAATCACAGACACGCATGTGCCTTTTGCCCAATACACCCCTAGGGAATGTTATGTCGCCTGATTTTGAAGGGACTGGCCTCTGTTGGGGCCGGAAGACCTTTCAAGGTGGACGAACACGGTCATCATGGAAGATCCCAGGGTTTCAAAAATTGTGATGTTGGTGGAGGGTTGTATTGTTGATTGCACTGATTAAGGATTGTTTTATTTTGTGATAAGATTTTTTTATTTATTTTTTTATTTCATTTTTATGTGTCTTCCTCTTCTATGAGGTTTAAAACACTGGGATAGTGTTAAATAGTTGAAGGACTTGCACAGAAACTACTGATATTGAATGGTGTGAAGTTTCTCACATTAAATGTTTTAAAGGGTTGAACTCAAATAAAAAGTGGTCGTAAATTAACATTGAATGAAATAAATAGGCAGCAGGCAGATGTTGTATTTCTCCAGGAGACTCATTTAGATTTAAAGGGATCAATTTAGATTCGTGAGCGGTATTATCCCACGAGTTTTTCAGCACAATCCCATAATAGGAAATCAGCGGGGGTAGCAATATTGATAAATTCTAGAATTCCATACACCCATATTAAAGAAATTATAGATAAGGAAGGAAGGACGGTATGTTACATACAAGGGAAATTGGGATCAGTTTTGAAATGGTATTATGTAATATATACAGCCCTAATATCTCACAGGTAGGATTCTTAAAGACAATCTTTAGCTGTTGGACAGCCTTCAATACAACATATTGATTATGGGGGGAGATTTGGATTTTAATTCCCTTCTCATATCAAAAAGATCGCCTGACAATGAGAAACAGGTCAACCCAAAACCACAAAGTGGTCCAATACTCGAGACAATTTAGGCAATTAATAAGAGAAAATGGACTGTATGACAGAGAAATCTAAAGGTGTATGGGGGCCCTAAGTGAGCCCCTCAGATGAGTACCAAGAGATGATATTTGGTTATCACCCATATGTAGGGTGGTCTTCCTCGCTGTCTCCCTCACTGTCCTCTGCGTTAGCCTCCTGCATGGTAGATTCGTGGTTGCAGATGGACCTCCCTGTTCCTGATTGATCATCCGATTAGCGGCCCCCATCCAAGGTCACCAGCTGGCTTTGGGTCACATGTAACTCTCACAGTACAACACCGTGTGACCCCCAGATCTCATACCTCAGTAGTGTGACCGATTCTATACCTCAGTAGTGTGACCCCCCAGTCTATTACCTCAGTAGTGTGACCCAGATCTAACCCATAGTGACAGATCTCATACCTCAGTAGTGTGACCCCCCCCAGATCTCATACCTCAGTAGGTGGACCCCCCAGATCTCTACCTCAGTAGTGTGGACCCCCCAGATCTCATACCCTAGTGTGACACCCCCAGATCTCATACCTCAGTAGTGTGACCCCAGATCTGCATACCTCCGTAGTGGACCCACCAGATCTCATACTCAGTAGTGTGACACCCCCAGTATCTCATACCTCATAGTGTGACCCCCCAGATACTCATACCTCAGTAGTGTGACCCACCAGTATCTAAGAACTCTCAGTCTGTGACCCCCCCAGATCTCATACCTCAGTAGTGTGACCCCCCCAGGATCTTCATACCTCAGTAGTGTGACACCCCACCAGATCTCATACCTCAGTAGTGTGACCCCCCAGATCTCATACCTCCAATAGTGTGACCCCAGATATACCTCAGTAGTGTGACCCCCCCAGATCTCATACCTCAGTAGTGTGACCCCCCAGATCTCATACCGTCAGTAGTGTGACCCCCACCATCTCATTACCTCAGTAGTGTGACCCCCCAGATCTCATACCTCAGTAGAGGTGACCCCCCAGATCTCATTCCTCAGTAGTGTGACCCCCCCCCAGATCTCATACCTCAGTAGTGTGACCCCCCCCCAGATCTCATACCTCAGTAGTGTGACCCCCAGATCTCAACCCCAGTAGGTGACCCCCCCGATCTCATACCTCATAGTGTGACCCCGATCTCATACCTCAGTAGTGTGACCCCCCCCCAGATCTCATACCTCAGTAGTGTGACCCACATCTCAACCTCAGTAGTGTGACCCCCCAGATCTCATACCTCAGTAGTACAACCCTGAAATGTTTGGGTTAGTAATGAACCCTGAGACTACCTGCAGTCCAAATGTCACCCTTTCATATTCATATTTCAACTGTCACACAGTGCTTTTCTCTTGTCAGAATTTACATCTTTTTCATCCAGCGCAGGGAAACAGCAGTGTATACATGGTCTTGAACCCCCAGATCTCCAACGCCCTTAAAAGTACATCTTTTTTTGTAATTTATATTCCCAATGTCACCCCCCTAACTGCAACTTGTCATAGTTATTCATGTTTCCCTGCGGTTATCCAAGTGACAAATTGTATACATTTCACGCTGAATGCACACCCCCCCCACACGGAGCTGCAGAGGAGTCTGTCTGTGGAGTGCAGGGAGAAGGGTTGTCAGCTGCTGCCCGAAGAAGAATCAGGAAGTGGCTTCTCTGCCCTTATTCAACATGCTGTCATCATCAGATAAAACATGAAGGCAAGTCATTTTTTTTTGTGTAGCAGTTTCCAGGATCTGAACTGCTGACAGGTAAGTTGTGTGCTTATTTCATGTATGTGTGTTTTTTTTGTTTCAGTTTAAAACCACTTTTAAGCAGCACATCACTTTATTAAATTATTTTAACTGGGCAACAGGACCACCACGCTGTGACCAAATCTATAACCCCCCCACAATCGGGAGGGTGAAAACATTGGGGATACGGGGACACGTGCCACGCCCAATGTGACACCCAAACACGCGGGCGGGCGCTATGGGCACAACACAACCCGCTGTGCCTATAACGCCCAGTGCACTTGCAGGGACGCTGTAGTGTAGACTCAGCCTTTAGGGCCTCGTACCCCCATCATGTCACTGCCAGAGGGAGTGGCGTCTTCTTCTGTCCTCCAGCCGCCCTGTCAGCTGCCCTCCCACTTAAGTGGTGACACCTTCTACCCATGGTTAGAGGTTCTATAGGATTTGTATTGCTTCGTAAGCTGATGCAGCCATTTTGAAAGGGAAACTTCCCCCACCATGGAATTCTGGAACACTGGCTCAAAGTGCACACAACCTCTTTCCAATGTCCAAATTCTGCCACAGACCCGCATGTACGTTCATCATTAGAGGTCTGCTGTTTTCTGCTATACACAGGGGTGCGCACAAGTGGTCCGGACCTAGATTTTCCCTCACAGAGCGCATTGCCAATCAATGCTGCTGCCGGGAGAAGTCAGCCTGCTGACATTGGAAACTCCCCTCACCCCCTCTACTTTCATTGATGCTTTGAGAGGAAGCCAACATGTTCACTAGAGGCTGTGGGCCCCGTGGCTGTGAAACTGGTTTGCAACACCAGTGGGGTAAGCCAATTTTTTGCCTAACCCTATCACTTTATTTTTTGTTTGTTTTGTTGTACCTATTGACCCATATTGTGTTTTGTAATGAACTGAATCTAACCTTTATAATTGCACTTGATTAGATAATCTTGATTCACTTATAATGAATATTGAGTTTTGACACAAACTGGATATCTCTTTGAAGTACGTCCATTAGTATTATTTTGTACATTGATCAAGTCGTTATTATTCTTGCTAAAATATTTATATGTTATCATATATGTTTAATTGGGTTAACCTATTTTAATGCACCATAGAAACAACCCCCTCCCTGAGGAAGCCCGTGAGGGCGAAAATGTTGGAGGATATCTACCACCCAGTGATCCTATGGTGACATGCTGCTTCAGAATATAGATTACTGTTTTTAACCATCTGTGTCTGGTCATCCCAATGTATGGTGTGGCTCTGACCAATGATGTGTGTAACTGTTGCCATATGGCTCTCTTTTCATAATGTTCAAATTCCAATAAAAGCTTGTATATTTTTATATGAAATATACCTGATCTCAGTGCTGTTAAAAGCCCCCCCCCCCCCCCCTCCTTTTGGAGGTCTTCGTGGGATTTTGCCCATTCTCGTTTTCACACTTTTATAACACCTTTACTGGTAGATTTTTGAATTGCCAAAATTCTTTGTTTTTGTTAAGTGGATACACATTTGTCAGTTGGTTAAACACAGGCAAACAATATCTATAAGAGGTTGCAGTATGGAGAGGGAAATTGAGAAGAGGGTTGCACTACAGCAATAACAACCAAATGGGGGGGGGGGGGGGGGGTGGGGGTCAGACTGTGTACTTGAGAGTACATAAGACCAAAGCCAGCTGGTGACTGTGGATGGAGACAGCTAATCGGAGGATCAGGAGAAGGGGTCCATGTGCCAGCAGAGTCTACCATGCAGGAGGTGACGCAGAGGACAGTGAGGAAGACAGAACCAATTGAATTTACCCTACATGTGGGGGCGAATACCAACATACCTACTCAGCCAAAAAACTTACTAAAAAATATAAAAAAATTTGCACCCCCTGGCTATAGCCTTACAAAAAGGAGTTCTGAAAGCAGACATTGGAATATACCATGTTCCCACAAGTGCGAGATTCTGCATTGTGTACCAATGTAAGAGCCACAACAACCAGAGCTGGTGTGTTCCATTGAGCTGAGCCTGCCCCCTGCTACAGCAACATGCAGTGATCTATATGGACAGGGGATGGGAGGGAAATGTGTCCCCTGTCATCTATTACACATCTTAAAATTAGATTGGATAGCAGCATGTAGCATGTGAGTGAACGTCGCCCCCTGGTGGATTGTATTATAAAGTATTTCCGGCAGCCAGGGGAGGCTCATTTGGATGAGACACCACCACTAAAGCAGCTGAGCGTGTCATACCTCAATTTTAAAACCATAATTATAAAAAGGCAATTACAGACCGAGTGAAAAAATAAGTAGTTTATTCAGGCATTCACCATTTTGACAGACAGTTTCTCCTACGATGCAACCACAATATCCAGCACAACAACCGCCACACACCCAACAACCCCAGCAAGCTGCTAGTGCTCTTGGCCAGGTCCAATATGGAGTAGTTGGAGGATTCAGCACCTGGAAGAGGAACACCACATTAGAAGTTGTTGTGATGGAGGACAGCGCATCATACTAGATAGAGGAAGGATCATACTACTTCCAGTGTCAGCAGTTCTGGATCATCCGCGAAACAAATGGGACTGGTCCTTCAGAAGTCACGTCCTCAGAAACTGGAGGTCTGTGGCGATTGCCAGCCGCCTTAGAACAGAATTGTGATGTAAATGTATAGCCGAACTCCCAGAGCCACCCCAGCGTTTCCCTCTTCATGATGGAGATGTGACCAGTCCTGGTTGGAGAACTGGTCTACTCACTTCTCCTTTGGCCACAAGAAATCC
>CM070034.1:176673427-176685811 GCA_036250615.1 Ptychadena robeensis
GCTGGAGATGTAGAGAAGGGTTGGGGGGACATTTGAAGAGAGAAGTTTTGCTCTAGCACATGGAATTTTTGCATAAATTATGTTCCAAATTTAAAGTTGATATTCCAATTTGACATTTTGAATTGATTTTGAACTTAGTTTGTGTAAAACCTATTTGTGTTAGAGACATGCTTTCTTTTGCAGTATACCCCCAGCCCTTCTCTACACCTCCAGCACGTTTGGTGATGATGCCATGCTCAGGGGCTTTGTAATTAACTCAAAATGGTCGAATAATAAAAAATTAAAAAAATTTGACCATCTCTAGTAAGCCCCACAATGGGGTTTTAGATGTCAAATAGGGTCCTGAGTCCTGGCAGCTAGGACAGGATATTTGAATAGAAAATTTTTAAATAGGATCTTTTGTTAGTGAAGCTTAAACATTCTATTGCAGGGAAACTCCGGCTTCTAGAAAACAATATAAACTATTATGTAGGTGTTATCTTCCCTTATTGCTTGTAATGAGGGGAGCCAGAGTGTCCCGACACGAAGGTGACAAAGGGCAAGTTTTGCCCCCCTGGCCTTAGTAGGCCCATGTCTGCTATAGACGTTGCTGTTCCATTCCACAGATCCTAGTTGCCTGCCTCTTTCATGCTCTAATGAGCAATAATATTTTTAAGAAGCTTGGAACAAGGATATGTATATGTGTATGTGTGTATATGTATATATGTAGTTTGTTCCAGGTCAGTGACTTAAGCCCACCACACACCTTCCAACCTCTGTACAATCTCCTTTACATCAACCAACAACCATGTAGTACAAGGACCTCCTTGCATGTGCACGGACTATGTGTAGAAAGTCCCTCATATTACAAACTTCTGGCAGAACTAAATCAAACTGTACAGTCGCATTGTAATGTGTATGGTGACCTTGCATTATCAAAGTATGCTTGCCTTTTTTAACATATCTTGAATAAAAATTGAGGTGGGTTGTGTGTGATGACTGTACTGCATGATTAGCTCTTGAAACAGGTAAGGGCCCTTTTGTACTATGTGGTGCATTTTTATGAACTCACTCACTCTTTTGTTTTTTGTTTATGCATGCATTTTTTAAGTACTGCGTTTACTCATAAAAAACAATGTTGTCATTCTCACTCCACGCATTGTTTGCACCTGCGTTTTTTTTCCCCCTGCCGCATTCATTTTTTATTAATGCCGATGTAATGTTTAAGCAGCATGCATGTTTTGTACACTGCATTTTTCGGACTGTAAGTAGCACCCAGTTTTTAGCAGGAAAATGAGAAAAAAAAATTTAATATGTTCGTTTTCACATCAATTGGGTTAATGCAATATTCAATTCAGCCAGTAGGTGTCACTAGCAGCAGTACACTCTCAGCACAACATGTCATTCTCCACACTGACTGGGAGGAGAGGGGGGGGGGGGGCAGGCAGCTGTAGAGTCTTCTACTCTCCTCTGCCGATCTTGCTGTTACTGTGTCTGTGGGAGCTGTATAGACGGAAGAGCCAGAGACCGGCATCTCAACTGACAACTCCTTCAGCTCCCCGGCTAATCTGAGTGGCTGCGGGGATCGTGCATTCAGACCAAAAGACGCAGGCACAAAGTGCATGTTATGGTCCTAAAAATACATTGATCAACGGAGAACAAATAATGTTTTAGTTGACTATATGCAGATTTGTGTTCAAACGAAAACATTTACACATGTAAACCCTCCAACTTGCTGGTCTGGGATTCATCACCGATGGTAGTGTTGAGCGACATATGGTATATTCAAATTTGCATACTTTCGCAAATATATTAAGGAACATTTGAAATGCATAAAATTCGACAACTGTATTCTATCGCCCCACATCGCGCATAGCTGATCGCAATTATCCGCAAAGAATGGCAAACCGGCTTTCCAGCTTCTCTCCTTCATTCTGTGATCTCAGCCAGTACGAGCGCTGTGCGGATTGCGCAAATCCATTCGCACGGCGCACACATATGCGCGATGTATGCCGGTAACAATGCTGAAGCGTCATATGACGAATATCCGCCATTGCCAATATTCTCGTACAACACTAATTGCTAACAGGTTTATGAAATGGTCCCATCAGTGTGCTTGATCGTAGTCTTGTCTTCTCCACTCTTCCAGATAACAAGGATAAAGTCCACTCTCTGAAGACTGACTCGGCCTGTGGCCTCTGGGTTGGACCGGGAGGAGGGAAGACCCTGCTTGTCACTGCCACCTATGAGGGGTGTTACATAAGAAAGGAGGTGGGTGAACCTTGAGCTTGTACAGAAAATATCATTCCAGATCAAAAACTTAAAGGTGCCCATACATGCCTAGATATGGGCTCAACCAATGGCTGCTTTGAGCGCCGTGTTGATGTGTATTGTTTTGGGTGGGGAGCGCAGGTCCCCATCTCAAGTGTCGGCTGAGCAGGATGGCACAGCAATACTTCAACATCGAGCTCAGCTCAATGATGTCATCAGGCTGATCAATCTCAATGGGCTTGACCCGTGTATGGCAGCCTTAAGTGGTGTGTAGACCATAATAGTTTATAGCCAACCCTTCGATATTTTTTGTATTCCCTAGCAATAACGGACATTGTATAGCTCTCTAGAATATCTATATAGTGTAACTCGTGCATAAACTGCACACCCCTATAGTATATAAAGGTTTGGTATAGAGAACTGTATATCTGGAGTCTGCTCCTAAACCTGGGTATTAGATATTGTAACTTGCTGAGCCTTTTAATGCCCCTGATCAAGGTCACCGTCAGAAATCCTAGGGCCCCATACTCTGACAATTTTCGGGCCCCCCATTGGACAGAAGTTGAGTGGGGGGACTGGCTAGCAACACCTCCCCCTTCCTTCCTGACTGTAATGTAGTGAACCGAGGCTGCCAGCAGTATGTGGAATGCACTTGCCATGCCTATTGGGCAGCCCGACATGTGCCCGCTGGGGCCCCTACATGCTGACCGCTGGGCTCCCGTAGCGGCTTGGCTTAGGACGAGTGCCCTCTGTCCAACCCCTGACTCCACCCCCCCCCTCACACCCACCCCCGATGGTGACCCTGCACCTGATGGTGTGTGACTCTTTGGCTAGAGGCCTATGGGTAAGCTTTCTCTTAAAGTTAATTCTCGGTTTCTATAATGGGTGAGCTGAGGGTGACAACTCTTCTGAATTTTTCCTGTAGGATGAAGACTATGTGATGACTGTCCTAACTGACAGAATTATCAATGGTGAGCTGGACCATCACAAAAAGGATATCAGGTGTCCCTACAAACCAGGTAAATGGGTTTCTGCAATACACTAGGTAAATGTCATGAAAATACACTCCGCACTATGGACTCAATGCTATAATGATCCAGGTTGTGGTTTGCCATGCGCATTACCAGTTCGTCATGATGAATGGATATCACCATAGAGCGCGTGTCCATCTCTCAGACATGGTGGTGTTGGGAAATGTTTTAGCTTTAAGAAAAAAAGCTTTAGTTGATGCATGGAGTGTATGTTTGGCAGGTGTGCATCTCCAACAATAAAATTGCCTACAGGGTCCCCTAACATGACATTGGTGGCCCATGGGTGGTGTAATGCTTTGTTGAGCACAGGGGGATTTCTTTGGTTTGTACTAACTGAACACTAGTGTTAAAAAGTTGGCCTCAAACTACCAGTTTGGTGGCCAAGGACTTCCATATATTCCCAATCTACAGTACATCCAACCAGGCTTGGGACCATTGAAGGGATTGGTGCCTGTGTAAGGGCAACTGTTAAATAAATGTTTGGGGCTGCCACCAAAAGATCCCTACTGTCAACCTTGCTGGATCTGCCCATGTTTTGGTGTACAAAAACATAAGGGGAGGGGTGGTTAAGGCTGGGTTTCCACTGCGTCAAAATCTCTCCGTTTAACGTACGTCAAATGGAAGGATGTTGACGTAGACTATTGTGATCCATGATACTGTCTCTACATAAGTTGGTCTGCTACTTTGTGCCCCATTGCGTTAAAATCAACATAGACCACTACCTTGATTTTGACACATCCGTCAGTAACGCAAGGGGGGTGCACCAACGCATCCATAGACAAGTGTTTTTCAACCTTTTTTGGGCAAAGGCACACTTGTTTCATGAGAAAAATCAGAGGGCACCGACGATACGCATAATCGCGGCGCACTTCCGGCCCCCGCCGGAAGTACGTTATCAGCAGGTGCCCCGCTGGAACACAGATGCGTACCAACAGAGCAAAAACACCGCCCCTGGTCTGTGGGGACGTGTTGCTAAGCAACCGCATCCTCACAGAACCGGTCCGTGTACAACACAGATCGGCTGTATAAGTCTGTGAGGATGTGGCCGTTGGCTCTGTGAGGATGCGGTTGCTTAGCCCTCCTATCTAGCTGCCTCTTATAGTATAAGACTTGTACTATAAGAGGCAGCTAGATAGGAGGGCTGAGGGTGGGGTCAAAAACCCACGGCACACCAGGCAACAGTGGTTGAAAAACACTGCCATAGACAATGCATTGAATCTGTTACCGACGGATGGGAATCCGTCAGTAACGGACTATTTTTCCCCATAAAAAAGTTACATATGCCCTGATGGAAGCTTAATGGATGCATGCCTCCAATGCATCATGGGTGCGTGGACGGACCCTGACGGGACTGAAAAACAGAGTGGAAACAAGCCCTTAAGCTAGCCATACACGTGTCGGATTCCATGTCCAATGGATTCATCATCCGATCGATTCTGGCGATTCTGCCGGGAATCGCAGGTGTGATCAATTGGCCAATTAAGCGTATCCATCGCAGCATACCACCTTGTCTGAGCGATTCCGTGTGCGATTCCACCTCTGATTCCACCTCACAAATGGCAACTCCCCCTGATCCGGGCAGAATCGGATGAGAAAGACCAACATGTTGGTTCTCCGTCGGATCCGATTCTGAGCCCCTGAACGATCGGACCTGATCGATCGGACAAGGTGGGCTGCATGCGATTCCGGCACGATCGTTTAGCGTGCACACGCCCGGAATCGATCGTGCCGGAACCCGGTGCGAATCCGACACATGTATGGGGGCCTTTAGTCTTCACAAAGCGCTTTGCATGCATCATAAAACCCTATGGCAGTGGTTCCCCAAGTAATCCCAGGGGGGCGCTAGTCCTCATTCTTAACCTGTTTGAATAGAGAGGGGGGGGCTCAATGTTCCTAAAAAGAGATAAGGGGGGCTGCAAGTTTGGGAACCACTGCCCTATGGGGAGGAGGGCTTTCTTTTGTGTCTTTAGGGTTCATAAACTCTTGGTAGTCTTGCCTTGTGTAACTCAAACTACAACTCGTAATGGTTGTCAACATTATGTGTTTTCTAGCTATGGATGCCCCAAGTGACTGTGCAGCTATCCAACAAAGTGACCGCCTGCCTTGTGCCAACAACTCCGTGTCCAGGGATGTGTGTGAAGGGCTGGGATGCTGCTTCTCTCCTAGTGACTATCCACTTACCTGCTACTTTGGAAATAAAGGTAAGTGATCCATCAGGATGACCGACCATTGATGTCCAGTATACTAGAACAGACTTGAAGCGGATGTATAGTCAATATGTAAAATTAACCCTCTGGGCGTTATGAGCTTTTCGTGCCATTTTTTCATGGCACGAAAAGTCATTTCCCCCACAATCGCAGCAGAACACACTGTACTCTGCCATGATTGCCAGCTCTCTGCCCAGCCCTCTCTACACACCGCCGGTGTCAAATAGATGCCGGTGGTGTATGGAGAGAAGAGCGGCGCCCCCTCCATTAACATGGAGGTCTATGGTGCCGCCCCCCCCCGACACGGGCCCAGAAGGGCTCCCTCTGCCCGATCCTAGCACGGGCGCATTTTGATCAGCAATCAAACTGCACCTGAACGGAGTTTGGGCAAACCGCCCAGGAGGTTAAAGTTTTTGACTTGCCTCTAAGCTGGTATGATGGTGGCTTAGGGCTCCTGGATCCTAAAATAATATACTAACCTGCTGTTCAGTGGAATTGTATGAGCGATTCCGTATTAACTCACCAGGCTTCTGGGGGGGGGGGGGGGGGGGTGTTAACTCTGGGTGCAATATCACGGGTGGCCACTGGGGGTGTTAGTTTTCTATGGGAGTTTTCCTCAAAATACTGCAGATGAGATCACAGAATAACCTGGCCATCAATGGGCTCAGCTCTGTGGCCCAACCAGAAAGTGAGGGGGTGCTTCAATGGATCTTCTTAAATTGCTAATTGTAGATATGTGGTTTTTTTTTTTTTGTTTGTTTTTTTATGCTTTCCTTCCTATCATCTTGTAGCACCATTCATTTAATGTCCTTCGGGTAGTAGGTCCGCTTTAAGACAAATGTATGTGAGCAGCCTTATAGTGTGTGTTGGCACCTACAATAGCTTTGCTGTAACTGTTGAAGGAAATGGGGGAATACTAGAAGCTTATCTTCAATAATTTCCATAATCTTTAATTGGAGAAGCTTCTGCTTGCTGGTGAGAAGTCCAATAAAGTACTTTAGAGGTTTAATGGTGTTTAACAATAGTTGTTGCCTCACGCTCTTCCATGCAGAAACTGACTCTATCATGTTCTGTCTGTAGTGACTGCTCAATGCACAGGAGATGGCCAGGTTCTGGTAGCCATTTCCAAAGACTTGACGGTTCCATCGTTGCTCCTGGACTCCGCATATGTTGTCAATGTGGACTCTACTTCCTGCCCTGGACTCAGTGTGTCAAGGACCTCAACTTTTGTGGCCTTCCAGTTTCCTCTTTCTTGTGGAGGGAAGCAGGTGAGATGGGGGTGTTGGTGTGTTTACGATTATCTAATGTTACATGACCCTGGTGAATGGCAATTTTTTACATCGACTATAATATTGTGGCGGCATAGGAGTTAAAAACTTGTAACAAGATTTCCCTCAGGATATTCTAGGCCTTTTAGGCTTTGTTTCCATTGCGTTGGGACCCCTCCGCTAAGCGTACATGCTTAGCGGGGGGTCCCAACGTAACAGACTTACCTGCTCGGCAGACGGGTCTGTCTTCATTGCACTGAGCCAATCCGCCGGTGTCAGGCTGAATGTAGTCGAGTACGTTCAGCCTTTACACTGGCGGATGTGTAAACAGACCATCCGCCGGCAGGCTGAGTCTGTGGGATACGTTGGGACCCCTGCTAAGCATATACGCTCAGCGTAGGGGTCCCGACGTACAATGGAAACGAGCCCTAAGATTACAAATAACTTTTCCGTACCTTGGGTATGAAACACAATGTTGCAACATAACATAATTTTTTTTTTTAAGTTATAAAAGGTATTCCTTATACCAGTGGTTCCCAAACTGGGGGGCACAAAGGTATTCCAGGGGGCGCAGGCCCTCGTTCTTAATCTGATTGAATAGGGAGGGGGGGGGCTTGATGTTCCTAAATAAAAAAGGGGGGGCCCTGCAGGGAAAGTTTGGAAACCACTGCCTTATACCGAAAGCATCACATATCATTGAAACTACAGTGTGTACAAAATGCTTTAAAAGAAAAAGCTAATTTAATTTACATGATGTCTCTAAATGTTTAAACCAGTGGTTCTAAAACTGAGGGGCAGGCCCCCCTGGGGAGGCGCGAAGATATTTCAGGGGGGCGCTGGCCCTCATAACGTGTTTGAATAGGGAGGGGAGCTCGATAATGTTCCTAAATGGCCCTGCATGGACAGCTTGGGAACCAATGGTTTAAACCAGTGTTTTTCAACCACTGTTCCACGGCACACTAGTGTGCCACAGGATGTTGCCTAGTGTGCCGTGGGTTTTTGACCCCACCCTCGGCCCTCCTATCTAGCTGCCTCTTATAGTATAAGTCTTATAGTATAAGAGGCAGCTAGATAGGAGGGCTAAGCAACAGCATCCTCAGAGCCGGTCCATGTATAACATACGTGTATACTATAAGACTTATACAGCCGATCTGTGTTATACACGGACCGGCTCTGTGAGGATGCAGTTGCTTAGCAACACGCGTCCCCACAGACCAGGGGCGGTGTTTTTGCTCTGCTGGTACGCATCTGCGTTTCAGCGGGGCACCTGCTGATGACGTACTTCCGGCGGGGACCTTTGCCCAAGTGTGCCTTTGCCCAAAAAAGGTTAAACACTGGTTTAAACAATTGCAATTGTATTCCAACTTGATACAACATCTTAAGGATATGTTTGAATATCCAAAGCGGAGAGGGGGGGGGGGGTGGCACAATGGCCAAACCAGCATCCAAACCCTGTAACTAGTGATGGTGCGAACATGGAATTTGCTGTTCGCGAACGCAAACCTCCGCAAATATCCGCAAACCCCATAGACTTCAATGGGCAGGCGAACATTAAAAAAAACAAAGGGGCCATTTCTGGCCACAATAGTGTTGGGAAAGTTGTTTCAAGGGGACTAACACCTGGACAATGACAGAAGGGGGATCCATGACATGACATGACAGAAGGGGGCATCCATGGCCAAAACTCGCCAAGAAATTTTTTTTTCTTTTCCCACCAATACATCCGCACGAAGATTTTCTGACAATGATAGTCCCAATGGGGATGGGATTTGAAACATAAGAGGGATGCTTGGAGAGCACTAAACAACATGGTTTGGTAATTCCTGGTGTGAACTTCCATCCTGAACAAACACCTGTGAATGGATCTGCTTTCCCACTGTTGCCTCTCCGCTTAAAAGGTGAATCTTTAATTTTCATATTTAATGATGGGACCTGGTGGAGATGGATCAGTGTGGAAGGACCTGGTGGTGCGATCGTCAGTGTGGAGGACACTGTGAGATGTCATGTGGAGGACCTGGTGGAGATGGTCAGTGTGTGAGGACCCTGGTGGTGTATATTCCCCCCCATGGATGGATGGGATTTCAGTGAAGACTGTAATCCATATCACACAGAAACCTAGCTAATGGTGTGCCCTACAAGCCAGCAGCAGCAGCCTCTTTTTCCGCCCCCCTCCTAACTCCACACATTCAGCAGAATGTGTAAATGGCGTTCCTGTGTACTTGATATGTTATCCGGGTGGTGTGAGGGTCTGTGAGGTGGGGGTTCTCATTGGCTGGATTAAATGTTTTACTGCTGACGTGTTTGCCTCACAGGGTCGATAAGTTTCTGCAAATGTAAAAAGATACGTGCGGGCGACCGAACTCGCCATATGTTGTCGCGAACCATTTGGGGCGAACGCGAACATTCCGATGTTCGCTTGCTGCGGTTTCTCCCAGCAACCGTTTCGCTCCATCACTAACCTATAATACTACCTTAAACTCACCCAATGGAGGGAGTGCTTCCCCCAGACCCCATCCGTGATGGGGAATTTCTGCTGGTTTCACAGCGGTGTTTACAGCCACTATCGAAAGTTGAAAAAAAAAGCCACGCTGTGTGTGATACACGTGTCGGAGGCCCCCAGGTCCAAAGCCACCATACACATTAGCCATATCTTCCCATATAAACACCAGAGGGTTCCCCACATTGCCACCCATTCCCCTCCCCCCCCCGCCCCCCCTCTCCCCCCCCAGATCACACCCTCCACGTGGGTTATTATAACCCCCTCCTAATGCCCTAGCCAACAGGTTCCACTTTTAGATCAGTTGGAGATCTTTTGCCACTATTTGGTGTTCCCCTATCCCAAGTTTTGATGGAGCACTGGGTGCCAATGTAAACTTGGTTATGCCTCGTGGGTTCTAAATACTATCTTCTATCCTCTGACAGTTTTTTTGCTGCCAGATATACCATGTCCCAGTTGTTGCTCTCTCCCACCTGACACCCTTATTTGTATATGCCTTAAACCAAAACAGCACTTGTACCCACCCTTACTTACCTGTCTGCTAGGGATTTGTCCCTGCGTGACATGTTTGGTGTAAGGTGGGTGAATGCTATGGGCGATGTGCAATTGTACCAGAATGTAAAGCGCACCCCATCTCCTCTGTCCAAGCTGCCACTCATTGACGGGGTGACCAGGACTATTAGACCCACTGCGTTTGGGGGGGGACCAACGCACAGCTTCACACCCTGGCTAAACTTCCACCTTGTCCTCATATTTTTGTCCCTGTTTCTCTCCTTCCTTGGAGGTCTCTCTTCTGGGACTGATGTCCTTTAAACTAAATAAATAATATTTAATAATCAAATGTCTTTGAAGCTACGCAAAGACAAATTGTGTCCCATGAAGGGGTTTCTATCTTCACTATCTTCTTCATTCCTTCTAGATGTCGTCTAATCACAAAGAGACAGCACTAATGAAGGTTAACCCACAAGGGAAGGGGGTTCTTATTCGCTGTCTGGGGGTCTGGCCGTTCATCACTGACCCCGTGTTTCTTCTTCAGTCTACAGTCCAGTGTGGTTATTCCAATCTGCGCCACCAGCTTTATGGTTGATGTGGCTACACTTCCACCACTTCACCCGGGTCCCACCACGGACCTCTCTTCTGGAAATGAAATAGACTTACAGGTAATTGAGTTAAGCCTTTCTACATCACCTGCCAATTTTTCTATGAATTAAGGAACCTTAGACACTCCATAACAATTTCCATTCGATCTACCATACTATGTAGTAGTAGTGTCTCACAGAAAACATGTGATTGGAAGGTAGAGACACTGCTATGTCGGCCAGAAAGCCCCCCCCCCCCCCCCCTACAACCTTAAGATCCACTCCATACACTTTTCTATTCAGTCCTTACCAACACTATGTAGTGCCGGTCTCCCTGATAGAATTCATAGTGATGTGAAGCATGAGAAAAGACACGGTCCCCTCTTACATGGTTTTGGGTAGAACAAAGTTATTGAACAGAATGAAATATGGTAAGGTGTATGGGGGGGGCTTTACAGTCATTGCCCTACAATTTCTGTGCAATCAACTTTTGTTCTACCAAACCATGTATATGCGGACCTGTCTATTCTTAAATCACTTATTCTATCAGGGAGGAGCCGGCCGACATAGAGTGAGAATACATAGTGATCGAAGTATTACCACTGGCATGTAGTGCCGTTCTCCCTGATAGAATACATCGTGCTTGGAAAGTATATATCCCTGCTATGTAGTGCCGGGTCCCTCCCTGATGAATACATATGATTGGAAGATATATATCACTGCTATGTAGTGCCGGGTCCTCCCTGATACATCCTGAATCCCAGAATATATAGTGATTGGAAGGATTGGAAAGGTCCTCATATTACATGGTTTTGGCAGAACACAATTTGATTGTACAGAAATTGTATGGAAAGATTGTAAGGTGTGTGGGGGCCTTTAAGCTGGCCATACACCTTTGGATCTCAGATATCCTTTAGCTCTACCAACAACTATGTAGTGCCGGGTCCTCTGCGATTGAACACAGGGAGACTTGATGGTTTAGAAATTCCCTCATATTACATGGTTTTGGTAAAACAAAAGGAGATCTAAAGAAAATCTGACAGAGAAATCTAAAGGTGTATGGGGGCCCCTTAGGGTAACACATTCTTACCTTATCTATCCGCATTGATAAACAGGAACTGGAAATCCAGAATATTATTGAGCCCCTTCTCCTGAGGACCGCACAGGAAGTGAAGGGACACATTTCAATATGTATCCCTTCTCTTTTTAACCCTTCCCACCTCCCTTCTTAATTCTAACGATCACTTCCTGTGGCGCAGACCAGTCACTGCTGCTCTCCCTCCTTGTGCATGGTGACCGGTCTCGACTCCGCCCCCTTCTATAGTTTCCTGCAAGAAGCCTGTGATAGCTGTGTCTCTAGGCCCCTCCCACACAGCACGGTGCGTTGAAATTGGAATTCTTTGCGTCTCTTATTTAGTTCCAGCTTGAAATCGGAGGATTGTTTGCGCGGTTCGCCCTGAAGCACAAAGGACGCACAGACGCACAGAAGCTCGCTCTTTGAGGTTTCATCCCGTATTACACGGCGCATTATCAGCACGATGATCTATTGTCTCCGCATAACGAGTGGAGTCATTTGCATAACGACGATAAACCGATTAATGAGATCGATAGTTGCGGTCAGGGCGCGGTTGGTAGATGAGCAACTTTGGGTCATCGTTAGGAAGGTGACAGGAGTGCGGTCACCAATTAAGAAGGTTGTTTGGTCCCTTTCCTGCTTAAAATGTTTTCCACCCCCCCCCCCCCCCCCCCCCCCCCCCCCCCCCCCCCCTTCAGCCATTAGCATCGCTGTGCAGAAATGCCAATCCGCGCTCATTATCATGCAAATATCCCACATGGCAGCATTGCACCCCGGACAACCCAACCATGGCGTGCCGAGGGTTCTCACGCTGGAGGAGCCAATGCCATCGCTCGGCTCGCCCAGTGTGCACAGGCCTGCCTGACCTCATTGTGGAGCGCTCATAGGCGGTAGAGATGATCAAATTCTTTTCAGATATTCGACGATTTCGAGTTAATTGCAAAGCCCCTGAACATGGTATCGTCACCAAACTTGCT
>CM070034.1:176785352-176798818 GCA_036250615.1 Ptychadena robeensis
CTAACTGTTCCCACACCTCCTGTCCTCCTTACATCTCCAACCTGGTACTCAAATACACCCTAACCGCCCCTCCGCTCCTCCAGTGACCGACTAATGCCTTCCCTGCTCATAACCTCATCATATGCACGGCTCCAAGACTTCTCTAGGGCCGCTCCTACTCTCTGGAACTCCCTCCCTCACCCCATCAGACTTGCTCCTACCTTTGCCTCCTTCAAAAAAGCTCAACCCCCCCCCCCCTCTTCAGCTTCTCCTACCCATCTTCTTCCTAACATCACCACCATGCCAGTCCCCTCCCCCCACCTATTGTATACCTTGTTCCCCAACCTATTAGACTGTAAGCCCGTCCGGGCCGGGTCCTCTCCTCCTCCTGTGTCATTACCTGTACCTGTGTGTTACCTTGTGTTGTATCTCCACTCTAATGTATTGTACAGCGCTGCGTAATATGCTGGCACTATATAAATAAATGTTAATAATAATAATACATCTGTAGGATGCATCACACGTGCGGGGAAACTCACAGAACAGATTGCTATGTATTGAGTCAGTATGGGATAGAGGAGGTGGCGCCCTCTGCTGGAGACACAGCTAATTACTGCTTACCTGTACTGCACATTCAATCACATATATATATACTTACATTAAAGAGGTTTTACACACAAACTAAAAAAAAAAAACACATACATTAAACAGACGCAATACTCACCTGTCAGCAGTTCACATGCTGGAAAACTGCTTCTCAAAAAAAATAAAAACATACCTTCCTCATGTTCATGTCAGCATCTTAGAATAAACACGAAAAGCTAAATAATTGCACCAGATTGCCTCGTGCACTGACCCACTGTTGGTCACAGGCAAAAGGGACTTTTAGGCGGGCATTACTATGAATGTCATATCAATCAAGAAAACGGCAGAAATAAAGAGTAAAGCTAGCCACACATGGTACAATTTCAGCGTTCAATCGCCGATTTTCGATGAAAAAAAAAGATCAATTGAGCATTAATCGATGTGCTGCCCACATAGTACAATCGATGTTCATTGTACGATTTTAGTAAAATCGTCGATTGAAAAGTGATCGGACAAGTTGGAAAATTTTGGTTGATTGATCAATGATCGAACTACATTTCTGAAAGTGTTTTGTTTGTTTCGATTCAATCATCTCAATGTCGCTATTGACATATGACAACTTTCTGGGGGGAAAAAAGTTCATTAATCCAATCGAGGATTTTAGATTACTTCGATTTACCGTATTTTTCGGACCATAAGACGCACTTTTTCACCCCCAAAATTGGGGGCAAAAAGTGCCTGCGTCTTATGGTCCGAATGTGCGACTCCTGGGGCCACTTGGCCGCTGGTGGTCGCATCTTGGCTGCCCGCCAACTCCCCCGGCACGGAGATTAGCCGGGGAGCTGGAGGAACTGTCAGTTGAGAGATGCCGGCTGGTGCCGGCTCTCTCAGCTGTTCTGTAAAATTTCCATTGTCAGAAAAGAGAAAGAGGGAGAGATGGAGTGCCATCTTTCCCTCTCTCAGTGTCAGTGGGAACTGCAATAACTCGGCACTTCCCACTGACACACGGGCACAATCACAGCTGAGCTGTTGAGAGGAGAGAAAAAACACGCTGCAGATTTCTGCCCCCCTCCTCCTCCCGAGATCAGTGTAAAGACATGTGCTGAGTCACTGCTGCTAGTGACCCCTGGTGGCTGAAAAGAATATTGTCTCTTCATTGCATTAACTCAATTGATGTGAAAACTTAATATATTTTTTTCTGGATTTCCTGCCCTAAAAACTGTGTGCGTCTTATAGTCCGAAAAATACGGTAATTTCAGTCGAAATTGTTCAATTATCGTACTCCCCATGTGGAGAACTTCGATTAAATGACATGACCCAGGGATACCTGATACCCTTACCCTCCAACCATCAACAACCTTTCTTACCTAAAATAAATGACAAAGGCGCTATTATCTTTGGGAAAATAACTTTATATAAAGACTTGTGGAAAATTACAAAATCGGCCACAGCCCAAAATATGAATATATTTAAATAAATAAACTTTTTAACCAAAGTATTATAACATATTATTAATACTTGAAAGCTGCGACAGCGCCACCCATTCGCCCTTCTTCTTTTCACTGTACCGGCCACCAGCCCTCCAATACCATCTCGATGGGTACTTCCAACTTTTCACCCCAGAGCGTGACAGAAATTGGGCATAAGCCCCGCCCAGCTTTAAAACATATCAGCGGTTGTCCTCCAGTACCGACACACCGCCACTTCTCCAACTTCACTCCTGCGGCACTGCCGAGCTTCCGCCCCGCTGTGACAAAGAAAGAAACAAAGACAACCAAATCGGTAAACTAATACAATAGGGAGGGTGGGTGACGGTCCCGGAGCAAAGAGGAAGCACTTCCTGTCTGCTCAGGTTAAATCAGCTCTTGAGATTTCTTCCCTTCAAAGCAAGCTCCGCCTACTCACCTCCTCCTGACGTTCCAGGACAGCTCCCCTGGGTCAAAGTGCCCTCCGCCTATGCTTCCCTCCGGCTCTGGTTATGACAATCGATGTTCAATTTTTTTAATCGAAGTACAAAATCGAATCGAACCTCGATTGAATGATAAATTGTACCATGTGTGGCTAGCTTTAGTCCAAACTTCAAGGTTTGAGCAGTACAAATGTTATTAGGTAAAAACTAAAAACACATCCAGTGAAGTATCCACACACAGGATTGTCTACACGTTTCGCAACATCACTGTTGCTTCGTCAGGACATTAGATGCGTGACAAATAGCTGCCGTTGACACTGAATACATGTAGGCATAGGTAGCCCAACCAAGGAGAACCCCTGAAGTGGGGAGCAGTACCAGCTGACGCCGGAGCGGGGAGTCCCAAGCAAGCGGACACGTCCAAAACGTTCAAGAGAGCCATTTAAACTGGGACGCCCAAGCATCCCAGTGGGACCCCAAACCCTGCCTGCAGCGATCTAACAATCCTCTTCCAAGTTTGTATCAATCTGGGTTACCGCTCGCCATATTTCTGCTTACTGTGGAAATCGAGCATTACGCTAACAAACTGTCACTACGTTAAGGAATACGCTATCTAAGCGACTACTTACAACTGGGGCCACCCTAGGCTTTACAACCTTGGGTACACCATCAGAGAGGACGCGGGGCGACGCTGGGCTGGGTGCTCTCTGTTCCCCAGAATAGACTTACCTCGAGTCGGAACTCCTCTTCCCAGCATACCGCTGGAGGTGCCCCTGGGTCTGGGAAGATCCTCTTCTCCCCTCGAGGTCCACAGGATCAACTGGGGTCCGCACTACTGACATATAAGAAACTATCTTCGCACAAATCTCCTGATGAAGCGACGCCTTGTCGCGAAACGCGTCAGCCCTAATCCAGGGCTTCATCTTTATGCTTTCTCGTTGTTATCATTTTTGTCACCCTATTATAAATTAACGCTTGTTCTTTACCTTGTGCCGCTAAGTCCCCTAATTGGGTTATATGCTGCTTGTTCAGCACTGACCTGGGTGCATACTCTGAGGTCTGGGTCTATCTGGCCTACCTCAACTTTTGTTTCTACTGATCTCATATAGGTGACACTTCGAGCTCCGATGAGCCAGTGCGGAAGCTAACACCATTTTATTTGATACCATACCCAGTATCACCTCTTAAGCGTTGGGAGTAACCCTGGGCCTTTCATCTATTTGAGACGCTGCTGCATTTCCCACACTAGGCTTATACTCAAGAAGATTAGCCGGGTAGCTGTCAGATGAGAGATCCGCCCACGGCCGAATCTCACATCTGAACTGTATTGCTTATGCTAGCAGAGCCAGAGCCTTGCTGGAATAAGCAATGAAGAGAGAGAAAGATGAACTCCTACCTTTCTCTCCCTCTGCAGCCCCCACGGACACAGCCATAGAGGGTGAGGAGATCTGGGAGTAACCCTGGGCCTTTCATCTATTGATGATGATGATCTCATATAGGTGACTCGGCAGTGACACTTCGAGCTCCGATGAGCCAGTGCGGAAGCTAACACCATTTTATTTGATACCATACCCAGTATCACCTCTTAAGCGTTGGGAGTAACCCTGGGCCTTTCATCTATTTGAGACGCTGCCGCATTTCCCACACTAGGCTTATACTCAAGAAGATTAGCCGGGGAGCTGTCAGATGAGAGATCCGCCCACGGCCGAATCTCACATCTGAACTGTATTGCTTATACTAGCAGAGCCAGAGCCTTGCTGGAATAAGCAATGAAGAGAGAGAAAGATGAACTCCTACCTTTCTCTCCCTCTGCAGCCCCCACGGACACAGCCATAGAGGGTGAGTAAATCTGGGAGTAACCCTGGGCCTTTCATCTATTGATGATGATGATCTCATATAGGTGACTCGGCAGTGACACTTCAAGCTCCGATGAGCCAGTGCGGAAGCTAACACCATTTTATTTGATACCGCACCCAGTATCACCTCTTAAGTGTTGGGAATAACCCTGGGCCTTTCATCTATTTGAGACGCTGCTGCTTTTTCCACACTAGGCTTATACTCGAGTCATTCAGCTTCTACAGGTTTTGTAAAATTGGGCCCCTCTTATATTCAGCTAAAGCTAGGCATGCGCGGCTCGATTTTTTTTTTTCGAGCACAATCGAACACGTCAAGCAGGGGTCGATTGATCGTTGGGTGAAAGCTCGGTCGAGAGGGAACAAACATGTTGGTAAACCCTATTCGATTTCCATTACTTTGGGAGGGGGTGGAGGGTCCCCATCCAAAGTATCTGACTGCAACTCGTGATTACGTCATCGCGGTGCACTCGAACGGCCCCTCAATCGCACGGGCACCGCGTATGCCTAGCATTATACTCGAGTATATACGGTAATTATATAATTGTATTCCTCCCACTATGACCTTACTACATGTGTCTCCGCATGAGTAGAGGAGGTGATTAATTGTCCAATCCTGACTGAAATAAACGACTCCCTACTAGGGATGGGAAGCTCGAAAAAAAAAATGGGAAAATTCGGAAAAAAAAACGTTTTTTTTCCCTGAAGATTTTTAGTTTTTTTCCGAAAAATTTGAAAAATTTGAAAAATATATTATGGCATGATGAGTGACGTCCATAATAACTTTTCAGACGTCCATAATAACTGTGATAATGACAGACACAGCAGAGTAGATGCAGAAGCAGAGACTGAAACTGATACTGATGATTACAGCACACAAAATGATTCTGATTAAACCTCATCCCCATTCATGCCCAGGCCAGCTGCCAGCAGGAAATAGGAGAAATTGTTACTTCTGGTTTTAAATATTGTTTTCTGGAGTTTTTTTTTGTTCCACAGAAACTAGTAAACAGTTCAGGAGATTGTTGCTCCATTTGTTACAATACAAATAAATATCATTATAAAAGTCAGTTCTGTGTCATCTGTGATAGTCACTATATTTCTATTATACAAGTTGTGATCATTTTATGCCCAGTAACATTGTCCATAGTTATACTTTATGTTTCTAAAGTAAGGCTTTGTTTCCATTGTACGCAGGGACCCGTACGCTAAGCGTATACGCTAGCAGGGGTCCCGACGTATCTCCGACGTATCTCACAGACCTTTGCCTGCCGGCGGACGGTCTGTCTTCATTGCGCTGAGCTCATCCGCCGGTGTCAGGCTGAACGTAGTCGAGTACGTTCAGCCTTTACACCGGCGGATGTGTAAACAGACCATCCGCCGGCAGGCAAAGGTCTGTGAGATACGTCGGAGATACGTCGGGACCCCTGCTAGCGTATACGCTTAGCGTACGGGTCCCGGCGTACAATGGAAACAAGCCCTAACAGAATGACTTTCAGTCTGGAAAAGAAAAAGAAGTGTTGAATGGAGCATTTTTTTCAATTTTTCCGAAAATTTCCGTTTTTTTCCCAGTTTTTTTCCGGAAAAAAACCCGTTTTTTTTCCGAGCTTCAAAATTTCCGGAAATTTTACATCTCTGCTCCCTACTCCTAGTGAGGCGCATTGTATGAGTTTGCTGAGATAATACAATGAAGTGAATGTTAATCCTCTCCTTCTGCCTGTGATTGCAGGTCGGTCGCTACAGAGGATCTGTGAAGGATTATCCGGACTTTGACCCCAACCAGGATGCTGACGCCCTCTATAAAGCCATGAAGGGGATTGGTAAGCAAGATTTCTTCAGTTCTACGATGTTTCCCTGAAAATCAGACAGCGTCTTATATTCATTTTTGCTCCCGAAGATGCCCCAAGTCTTATTTTCAGGAGGGGGCTCGCCACCTCTTGGTCATCTAACCCCTTGGGGTGAATCCTTCTTTAGGTTATGCATCTGCAGTTCCGCTTTAGGAACATACTGCAAATTTCCTCTAGATTATATGATTGGCGATTGGTTTCACATGTGTGCTGCTTGAAAATACTGTTTAAAAAAAAAATGTATCTGGAATCTGGTTGGTTGCTGTGAGTAGTACTGTATTATACATGAAATTTCAGTATATACTGTATTTTTTGGACTATAAGACACACTCCCCCCCCCCCCCCCCCCCCCCCCCCCCCCCCCCAGAAATCTGGTGGGGAAAGTACCTGGGTCTTATGGTCCTAATGTGAGAACCCCGTGGCCACTATGCCGCGGGTGGTCACGCCTTGGCTCCCGGCAAGAAGATTAGCCGGGGAGCTGTCAGATGAGAGATCCGCCCACGGCTGAATCTCACATCTGAACTGTATTGCTTATACTAGCAGAGCCAGAGCCTTGCTGGAATAAGCAATGAAGAGAGAGAAAGATGAACTGCTACCTCTCTCTCCCTCTGCAGCCCCCACGGACACAGCCATAGAGGGTGAGGAGATCTGCAGCCCCCCTCCTCCCGATCAGTGAGGAGGATGACATGATGTGCTGTGATAGTACTGCTGCTAGTGGCGGAATTTGGTATTGCATTGATCCAATTGATTTTAATACTTCAAATATTTTTTTTTCTGGTTTTACTAAAAACTGGGTGCGCCTTATAGTCCGAAAAATACAGTAAGCTTTAAGACAGTAGATGGCCATTAAGGCTATGTTTCCATTCTACGTCGGGACCCCTCTGCTAAGCCTATTACTTGGCGGGAGGTCCCAACGGAGCACATAGACTTACCTGCTCGGTGGATGCTGTGTTCTCATGGCGCTGAGCCAAGGCTGAATGTAGTGGTGTACGTTGAGCCTGGGAGTTTACCGACTATGCGGATCACTGTGCGATCCGACATGCGGAAGTTTCATGGTCGATCTGTCCAGGTGGGCACACCAGTTTTCCCCTCAAGCGACCTCTAAATATCGGTGCAAATCGGCCCGTGTATGGCTACCCTTATATTCACAATAAATTCTTAAAATCTAGAATGCGTGATCTCCGGTCATTATTACCTTTATTGTGCAAAACCGCACATGTACATGCGCATATTGCGAGCACAATGCACGGTATAGTTCCAGGTGCTGATGTAAAAGAAAATGTATATTCGCCATTATGAAGATATAGCGCTATATTCAAAATATTCAAAGTTCTTGAAGTTCTGATATTCACAATAAAAACTTGTGATTCAAATATTTACGATCAACAATATAGAGATGTAGAGTTGTGGGAACATTACAAAACAGTATCGCTCTAGCACCCCAGGCCCGGGGGCCGCATGTGGCCCTTTAGGTGTTTTCCACTTGCGGCCACTGTTAATGCAGTGGGTTGCGGGTGCCCACATGGGGCCACCCCTTGTCGCCCCAGAGCTCGGCCGGCCAGATAACGGACATGTCCGAAAAACTGGAACTTCGAAACTCTGGTCTTACCAATCGTGATTCCTGGCAAACGTGTTCCTGGCGGATGAATAGCTTTCTGTAAAGTTATGATATGCTGATGGGTGGGGAAACAATTGACTAGAATCACTGTATATACAAATGTGTGATGCTGTATATATACAGACCTCAGGTGTGTGTGTTATTGTACAGATTTAGGGATCAACCAATGATAGTAGGTGGTCGTTTTATTTAACCAAACAATCAAACTTGAGAAAGGTATAACTAATACACGAGGTGAGGAGATCCGTGCAGGAACAGTAATCTTGGTGAAGAATGCTGAGAAGGGAGAAGGTCCACAATAGTCAATAAAGTAACCAGCGCTTGCAGAGGAGAGCAAGGACAGCCAGTCTCTTCCACAGGAGGGTAGGGCAGGTGATAACGCCACCAGTCCACGTTAGAATTGGGAATCCAGGATGATGCCAACGTGCCCCATACTGCATGCACCTGAATCTTATTCACCGAATGCGTGCTGTTGAGTCCACCGGCTGCCCACACACCAGTATAAACGGTGGAGGATAACAGCCCTGGAGACAGCTCTCTAGTCCAGTTGCTGCAGTACTCCCTTCCTGCCCCAGGGTCTCATGGGACGCAGAGTTAAAGGGGACAGCACCTACCAGTTACACTACATTGTCAGGAAATATGGTGACCTTTTGGAAATGAGTAGGTTTATAACTGTGTCTTTTGTCTTCTTGCAGGAAGTGATAAAGAAGCCATCTTGGATCTCATAACGGCTCGGAGTAACCAGCAGCGTATCCAGATCATTCAGTCCTACAAATCTCTCTATGGCAAGGTAACCGCTGATAATACTGCAAATGGATTCATGCCGATCTCTCCCTTCACCACCGATGCCTCCATATACATGTGTACGGTGATTACTCTGAATGGTGCATCGTGACATGGAATCAGGTGCAGATACATATGTGGACTTCTCAATGCAGATCTTTGATTTGAATATGCACATTCAGTTCTTCCAACATATAAAGCTTTGTAGTGACAGGGAATCATAAGGAGGTTAAGGCAGCTGCCCATGATGCCCCGGGACCAGGAATCTATTTAAGGTTCGGCCCCCGCGCGGCACTTAGTGGGGGAAGGAACTGATGGAGATGGTGTGACTGGGTGAGCTCTCCTCTCCCTGGCATATCTCCCACACTCGTGCGTGCAACCAGAGAGCGGAATAGCGCGCATTGTTCCTGCAAGTCCCAGTCACCTGCGCATTACTTCCAGCCGCCCTCGCAGCAGCATCCTACCAGCATTTCTCCGTACCTACGACGCTCCCTTCCAATGACCTCTTCCATGACCAGACCACCTTCAAGGGCCTTACCACCCCGCCGCTGCCGTGACAAGTTCTGAAACCTGAAAACAAAGGAATTCATCAACGTGTTATAAACCAAAGTAAAATTGAGGGAAATTCATCCAACGCAGACTATCCTCCACCTGAAGTGTGGGAAATTCTCCTCCCACACTAAACTACAGAAGGACCCCTCCCAGCAAATGACCCAACCTATCCGGTAGAGCTGGAACAAGATAACACAATAACATAACATGGATACCATAAACAACATAGCTAAGGCTCCCCATACACCTTTAGATCTCTGTCAGATTTCCTTTAGATCTCCTTTTGTTTTACCAAAACCATGTGATATGAGGGACTTTCTAACCATCAAGTCTCCCTGTGTTCAATCACAGAGGACCCGGCACTACATAGTTGTTGGTAGATCTGAAGGATATCTGACCAAGAGATCTATAGGTGTATGGCCAGCTTACACTTGTTTAGAAGATTTGCTAACCCTTAGTGTGCCAGCTCCTTCTCACCCAGTCATGTAGTCCCTTCTCCTAGGTCTCTGTCTTTTTGGCTCCGGGCCTGTCTGTCTTCAGAAATGTTAACAGAACTTGTGGACTCCGGGGGCCATAATACACATATTGTATACTCGAATTTTTCGACTTGCTTTGTGAACTGATTGCAAAGCCCCTGAACATGGTATCATCACCAAACATTGCTGGAGATGTAGAGAAGGGAAACATTCGAAAGAAAAAAGTATGTCTTTTCACACAAATAGTTTTTGAATAAATTAAGTTCAAAGTTAAAGTCGAAATTCCGATTTTCGAAATTTTGACTTGATTTTGAACTTAATTTATGCAAAAACTATTTGTGTTAGAGACAAAATATTTTCTTTGAAATGTTCTCTCTATCTCCAGAAAGTTTGGTGCTGATACCATGTTCAGGGGCTTTGCAATTAACCTTCTGAGCGTTCTCCCCGCTGAGTTTCATGCATCATGTTAACGAGAGGCACGCTCGAGGTCTCGCCGTCTTCTTACGGCGGTCCGCCCCCGATCACGTCACCGGTGACGCGAAGGGGGCGGGGGTAGGCGGCGCCATAGACCTCCGTCTAACTGGAGGGGCGTCGCCTTTCTTCAGCATAAGTCCGGCGTCTCCAGTGACGCCGGGCTTATGTTTACCTCCTCCAGCTGAGCAGGAAATCGCGGTGGAGCATATTGTGAAAACCGCGCCAAGGGCGAAACGCTCAGGAGGTTAACTCAACATCGTTGAAGTGGTCAAATTAAAAAAAAAAAAATCGACCATCTCTTGTAATTGTGTGCTGACTTCCAAATTTGTTGGGCGTCCTAACCGACCAATAGGAGTGTTCCGGGGATCGTTCCCTGTTACTATTGTTAACATAAGAAACTAGTAATAAGATTTGAGCAGGTGACTGAGCGGTTCCCTGTCTGGTATTGTGGGATGTACTTGGGTGGTTCTCCACTGTGGTTGCCATTGGTTTTCCACCATCAGTCTTGCATTTCCCCAATCCTCTGGGATATAGTGTTAGAATACCGGGTCCTTCGGGCCACTGTCCTCAGATCACTAAAAATATTACATTGAATTTATTTAAATTATATTTACCGTATTTGTTGGACCATAAGACGCACTTTTTCACCCCCAAAATTGGGGGGGGGAGTGCCAGCGTCTTATGGTCTGAGTGTGCGACCACTGGCGGCCGATTGGCCGCACATTGGCTTCCCGCCAGCTCTTCCCGCCAGCTGCGGCAGCTGTCATTTCAGAAGAAAGATCTAAATGCTGCATCCCCACCTAGGAGAACACAGAGGAGAGCTGTGGGCTGTGTTCAGTTCGGCTATGGATGGCTCGGCCGGGGTGCAGGGGGTGCAGAAATGCTGGGCTGAACACAGAACACTGAACAGATCAGTGTAGTGTGACGTGTTGTGCTGAGAGTGTACCGCTGCTAGTGACACCTACTGGCTGAATTGAATATCGCATTCATTAAATTCATTGCATTATCCCAATTGATGTGAAAATGTATTAAATCTTTTTTTTTTATCTGGATTTTCTGCCCTAAAAACTGGGTGCGTCTTATGGTCCGGTGCGTCTTATAGTCCGAAAAATACGGTAATTAAAATAAAAGATTTCAGTAATAATTTAACTGCCGATGTGTATTTTTGCCCACAGGACCTCATTGATGACTTGAAATATGAACTCACTGGTAAATTTGAGCGGCTCATTGTAGGGTTGATGAGACCCCCGGCCTATTTCGATGCCAAGGAGATAAAAGATGCCGTCGATGTAAGTATTTTAGGCAGTTCTCTGGAATATACTCACCCTGGATATTATACGATACTTTCATTATTTAAACGTATTAGGGTATGTTTTCACAGCGTAGAGCCGGCACCCCTGCGCTAAGCGCATTCCTTGACAGGCATGCAGACGGAGCCCATCCAGATACCCGCCAGGCGGGTATCTGGATGGGCTCCCTCGGCATCCCTGTCAAGGAATGCTCTTAGCGCAGGAGTGCTGACAGAGCGCTAGAGCAAAACTCCATGTGCTAGAGCAAAACTTTTTTTTTGTTTTTTTTTTCAAATGTCCCCACAACCCTTCTCTACATCTTCAGCAAGTTTGGTGATGATACCATGTTCAGGGGTTTTGCAATCGTTGGTAAATCCCTGTTCAATTGCCATTACTTTGGATGGGGACTGGGTGGTGCGCAGCTATTCAGCGAGCGTTCATTGATTATTTGTGACACCATAATGTGCCACCATCGTTCGCAGATCGCATAGGAATTGTTCTGTGAATGGCCAGCTTTAGTGTACAGAGAGATAGGGGTAGCACAGTGTCCCCCCCCCCCTTTCTGACGCCATGGTGCCCCCCCCCCCCCTCATGATCTCTAGCACTCCCTCAGGAGGGGCATGGACCCCAGGTTGGGAACCACTGGCCTAGGTGATATGCTTTCACCCACCCAGGCTTCTAAAGCTTAATAAATGATTAAGAAGCGCTCTGCAAAGTGGTGACGGGCGTCTGCTGAGCTTTCCCATTGAAGTCAATGAGGTTGTTTAACACCAGAGCTTCCATCTGAACGTGACATAAAGCACAGAAAACGCTCAGCCTGGTAAACGATTGCACAGTTCTGCACTTTAAACGTCCCCATAGACCCCAGGTGCCCAACCTGCGGCCCTTTGGGTGTTCTTTGGCGGCCCCCTCAGTCCTCCACTTGCAGCCCCAGAAACCTAATTGTTGATTCATAGTAACTCACCTGTCTGCCGAATCAAAGGTCATGTGCCCCATTATTATTATCAATGGCTTTGATTATATCTTTGAGGCATATAACCTTCGATGATATTTATGACACAAAATTTGCATTACCACACTACAGTCCTTTAAGTATCATATTTAACAAATTTTAATATTTAAAAAATGAAAAATAACTTCTTCTAGCTATGCATGCTGTAATTTCTTTTATTAAAAAAATGCTTATACAAATCAGTATAGTTTGAAAATCTTATGTGCGGCCCTTTAGTGATGCCGAGGGCCGCACTTGTGGCCCTCCATATCAACTCAGTTGCCCACCACTGCCATAGACTCTCATCATCTGATAAGCGTCTTTCAGGCTCAAAAAGCGCAAAAAACGCACGAGTGAACGCATCCTTACTGAACTGCGTGGTATTTATCTGTCTGCGTCTTATAGGGAATTGGAACGGATGAGAAATGTCTGATTGAGATCCTGGCCTCTCGGAATAACGAGGAGATCCACGCGTTGGTGGAGGCGTATAAGGATGGTAAGAGCGGGGGATGGTAAGAGCGGGGGATGGTAAGAGCGGGCGAACTCGCTGACATTACAGAAGTCGCGTTACCATTTCCAATATTTGCGGATCAGTAATTTATTACTTTTGCAGCTTATGGAAGAGACCTGGAGGCCGACATCATCAAAGATACCAGCGGACACTTCAAGAAGATGCTGGTTGTCCTGTTGCAGGTAACGAATATTTATCTGTAGCTGATCATAGTTCATAGTTGGCGCCTGAACACAGTATTTGTGTTTTACTGCAACGCAACAATGGGGGGGCTGTGCATGTCTGGGCGATTGTAGTAAATATCATCCGATGAATGATTACACAAGTGACAGCATAGTAGTATTCTTATGCCTGCCATACACACACCGATTAGCGGCCGATTTGACCGATGGGCGTGCGCGCTCGCACCGTCGGTCGGCAGCAAAATCGGCTGCCATTTGGTGTGTGCCCACATGGGGCAGCAGATCCCTGTCGCCCCACAGCTCGGCCGGACGGCCGAACGGACATGTTCGATGATCTCTGGCCGATGCTGTTACTTGGAATGAAGACCGGCGTCTTCATTGAAAGTAACAGCCGGCACACAAAGGGTGCCCGCCGAT
>CM070034.1:177068934-177080777 GCA_036250615.1 Ptychadena robeensis
TGCAGATGTGTCAGGTTACATAGGAGAGCATGGGGGGGGAGTGATCCGTTCTCTGCAGATGTGCCAGGTGACATAGGAAAACATTGTCATACATTGAAGTCAGTGTATTACATTCAGTTCTGTACACTTGGTGTTCCCGCCTGTCACATTGGCAGAGAGAAGCAGGAAGAAGACAGCTGGAGACACTGGATCATTAAGGTATTTTACTTGGGGTGCAATATCGCAGGTGGCCACTGGGGGGCGTTCAATGATCTTCTATTGGAATTTTCCTGAATATAATTACATAAATCCCAAGATTATGCAGAAAACAAAGCGCTCTTGTGACATGTTGCCTTGTCGTGCAGAGACTTGAACCCAGAAGTGATAGCTGCTGGATTATCTTCTGGCCACACACGGGTAGATTCACATGCAATCGGCTGGCGACCAATTACAGCGTGATGACGTCACCACGCTGTGATTGACCGCGGGTCAATCGTACGGTAATCAATGTGCACCACATGGGCACATCAATTACCGTACGATGGGGACCCGGTTTCCCAGGTCTCTCCTCTCCCCAGCCAAAGGCTGGAGAAAGCAGCCAGCCCCCCCCCTTCCGTGCTGGCCACGCCCCCTTCACATACACACAGAGCAGCTAGCTGAACACACAGCTTGTGTGTGCGGCTCAGCTCCCTGTTTGTGCGGCTCAGCTGTCAACCTGTCCATTACATTGGATGGGGACAGCGCTGTCCCCTATTCAATGTAATGGATTTTGACCAAGGTTTTCCAACATGTTGGAAACCTGTTTGGTTGAGTTCCTTTGAACAGGAACCATTGACACGTGGAAGGCTCAGATGAAGAAACAGATTAGAGGAAATCTGTTACTTCATCGAGCCATGTGTGGCCAGCTTTACTGTCTTTATACTGCGACGATAGCATGGCCCCTTTAACCTTCTGAGCGCACGTGGCACGTTTTTTTTTTATAACCGTGCCACGGGCAATCGTGGCGGAGCACAATATGCTTTGCCGTGATTGCCTGCCCAGCTGGAGGTTCTAAACATAATTATGCTTAAAAAAGGTGACACCCCTGCAGTTACTTGGAGGTCTATGGTGCCGTCTACCCCTGCCCCCTCCGTGTCATCTGTGATGCGGTCGGGGGCGGACGCGGAAGCATCAGCATACATGCCGATGCTCCCGACCCCGGCGGTATCTAGAGCGTCTCTCTAGTTAACTGGGGCTGAGTTTCATGATGCATATCGGGCCGGACGCTCAGAAGGTTAAGCCTCTGGTCTGGTGCGTACACTATCAATGGATGCATCACGCGCAATGGCTGCATCGTGATGCTTCACGTTAGTATCAATGCGCGACACCACATCGTAGCCCATTGCTTTCAAAGGCCGCATCTCCATCGCACCAAAGCCCCACGTTCGATATTTATTTATATTTACTTCGCTGTTTAACTTTAAGAATTGAAAAGACAAACACTGTATTTTTTGGACCATAAGATGCACTTTTCACCCCCAAAATTGGGGGGCAAAAAGTGCCTGCGTCTTATGGTCCGAATGCGCACCCACTCGGCCGCCGGTGGTCACACCTTGGCTGCTCGCCAGCTCTCCCGGCACGGAGATTAGCCAGGGGAGCTGGAGGAGCTGTCAGATGTGAGATGCCAGCTCTCCCATCTGAACTGTGTAATTGCTTATGCCAGCCCTGAACTGAAATCAATCTGCTGCCCCACGGACACAGAATCAGTAACATCGGGAGAGCAAAAGACAGCCCAGCCCCCCCCCCTTCCTCCTGCAGATCAGTGTGAAGTATGACGTGTTCTGCTGAGAGTGTACTGCTGCTAGTGACACCTACTGGCTGAATTGAATATTGCATTCACTGAATTCATTGCATTAACCCAATTGATGTGAAAACTTAAATCTTTTTTATCTGGTTTTCCTGCCCTAAAAGCTGGGAGCGTCTTATAGTCCGAAAAATACGGTAATTGCTGAGAAGAATAAAGTCGCAGACGCATTTATTTGAGATTTTTAAAAATGAGCAAAACATGAGTCATTACTTTGTGGACCAGACTGCGACAAATTAGACATCTCTCATTATCGGATTGACTAATGATGATGACACCGTCACTGCTGTGCAGACGAGCAAAGCCAAACATGCACACTTGATTATTTTGAAGCTTTTTAATGTGATGTCCGGCGCCGGGGAAACAGCGTTCTATGTTATAATAAACCAGTGATGTGTCAGCGTGAGATCGTACGGTTATAGGATAAACTGAAGAGTGAGCCAGTAAAATGCTCTATCTGTATCCCATACTATGCTTTCCTCAATGACTGTATGTTACTGATAGTCACTTTTGGGACCTACCGTATTTTTTGCCTTATAAGACGCACCCAGTTTTTAGGGCAGAAAATCCAGACCCCTTTCTGGCCACAATAGTGTTGGGAAAGTTGTTTCAAGGGGTCTAACACCTGGAACTGCTAGAGCAAAACTTTTCAAATGTGTCCCACAACACTTCTCTACTTCTCCAGACAATGTTTCCACCCCCCCCCCCCCCACCCTTCTCTTTTCTCTTCTTATACATCTCAAGCAACAATGTCCCCCAACCTTTCTTCTAAATCTCAGCAATGGCCCCCACAACCATTCTTCTACATCTCCAGCAATGTCACCCCAACCAATCTCTACACTCCAGCAAGTCCCCCCAACCCTCTTACATCTCCAGCCCATGTTCCCCCCAACCTTCTCTACATCTCCAGCAATGTCCCCAAACCCTTCTCTACATCTCCAGCCAATGTCCCCGCAACCTTCGCTACATCTCCGCAATGTCCCCCAACCTTCTCTAAATCTCCAGCAATGTCCCCCAACCCTTCTTACATCTCTCAGCAATGTCCCCCAACCCTTCTCTACATCTCCAGCAAGTACCCCCAAAACCCACTTCTCTCCATCTCCAGTCAATGTTCCCCACAACCTTCTATAACATCTCAAGCAATGATCCCCAACCCATTCTCTACACCTCCGAAGTCCCCCCCCCCCCCACCCAACCCTTCTCCTACATCTCCAGCAAGGTTCCCCAACCTCTCTACATCTCCAGCCAATGTCCCCCAACCCTTCTCTAATCTCCAGCAATGGTCCCCCAACCCTTCTCTACATCTACAGCAATGTCCACCCACCCTTTCTACATCTCCGAGAAATGCATCCCCACAACCCTTTCTAAGATCTCACCAGCAATGGTAACCCCCAACCCCTTCTCATAAATTCCAGCCCAATGTCACCACCAACCCGCTGCTCGTACATACCAGCAAGTTCCCCAGCCATTCTATACATTCTCAGCAATGTCCCCCCCAACCCTTATCTTACATATCCTGCCAATGTCCCCCCAACCCTTCTCTACATCTCCAGCAATGTACCCTAACCTTCTGAATACACTCCAGCAATAGCACCGCCAAACGTAATCTAATCTCCAGCAAGGTCCCCCAAACCTTCAATCTCCAGACATGTAACCCCAACCCTTTACTACATCTACAGAAATGTCACCCCAAACCCTTCTCTACATCTAACAGCCAAATGTACCACTCAACCATTTACTCTACATCTCAGCATGTCCCCAACCCTTCTCTAAATCTACCAGAAGGTTCCCCAGCCATTATCTTAAATCTCCAGACATGTCCAACCCACGTTAAAAACCCCCCCCCCCCCCCCCCCACCAACCATTCTCTATATCTCCAGCCCAATCGTCCCCCCCAACCCTTCCGACATCTCAGCCATGTTGGTGATGATACCCTGTTCAGGGGCCTTTGCCATATCAGCTACGAAAAAGGTGTCGTAATAAGAAAAAATTGAAATATAGTCACTTAAAGCTGACTTCCAGGAAATGGCAAACAAATACCCACGGTTCTGTCTACGATTCCGGACCAAATATCAATTATGGAAGTGATAGGTGCGTCACATGACCAGAATAAAATGGCAGTATGAGGTTACTGAAAGATGTCCAGTATAGATTAATGGAGGAGCAATGCTTTACACTTTGGCCAGATTCGAGGTGGGGGGGGGGGGCAAACATTTGACTTGTGGTCACAATAAGTTCTTAAATTTGACAAGGGGGGCCCGGACCTAAGCAGTAGATGAAGTCTTCTCTGTTCTTTAAAGCGACCAGCCACAAGGCCTGTGTGGTCACCATTTGTATGATCGACTTCCCCTTGCATTCCATACAAAGCAAGAGCGAAGTAAAACCCCCAGGAACGCGATAAGGGAGAGGCCGCTCCTTTACGGGCTAGTTTTAGTTTAGTTTGCCCGATGATGTCTAGGGCATGAAACAGTGAGGAGAGACAGCGAGGGGATAGTGATGGCCAGAAATCAGATGTAAATGTAGCTGTTCGCGAACAAGCCGAATCAAACTTCTGCCCAAATACCCGCCAGCCTGACAATGCCGAACGGCGAAGCGAACCCCATTGACTTCAAGGAAGGGGGAACTTCTCACACATTTAGGTCATATTGCCAGCCAAAACACCAATAAAAGAAAGTCAAAAGAGGTGCGAACAACCTGCCACCAGTGCTATGCCAGAATGAGGGGTGGGGGCAATGTCTAAAACTTCGCTCCAAAATATGGATTTTTTTAAATGCTGTTTCCTTATGTTATAATGACCGGAAATCACTCTAGATACAGATTTTGCCAAAAGTAATCTGACGACAGCACCTTCTGCAGTGCATCACATTAGTAAGATCTCTCTGAAATGCCATTATAAACCCCCAACAAACCCCCCAAATTACAGCATACCACACCCCCAGCGAAGCGCCTTTTGGGCTCAGTACTGATGAACACTACATGGAAAGCAGAATACCATAGCGATGTAGCTACAGATCATGGATGGCAGTATAATTAGCAAAGCCATAGCTAAGACATTCCTCAATCAGCAGCGGAATCTCTATCTTATTAGTACTGGAGAGAGACTCAGTGAGAAATGTAAAAATGGCCACTGGGGGGAACTTCTTTATAAGGCGGGGGGGATTTCAGCGAAGCGAAAGGAAAGTGTTATTGGCTGTACGTGCTACCACCTGACTATATGGGGTGAGGGGTAGACACTTGTCTCCATGTTAAGGTGACCCTATAGGGGGAGAGGCCTCGATCGAACACCCAAAATGTTCGCCGACCATTGCGAACTTGAACATCCGATGTTTGCCTGCCGAACTGTCCTCACGCACGATGTATGCGAAACTTTCGGCCATCAATGTGAGGCCGAGACAGTGAGGAAGAGCCACCCTATATATGGGAGTGAGTCAATAACAAACACCATTCTGAGTACTCACCTGAGAGAGCTCACTAGAAGAGTTCTGTGCCACCCCTGGATAATAGTCTTCTCTTCCACTACAGCTAACATGTCCACTCCGATTGTTGTGTAGGTGATCCCATGTGACAAAGATCACCATGTTTGATAACCGTCTTTCATGTCTCAGGATAGTGATTGCTATACTCGCCCGCCACATTCTCATACTAAGCCTTCACCTTCATATTGATAATTTCAAACCCTCAGAAATATCACCAGTCGCGCCAAAGAAAACAGATAGGGGTTTGTTTTGCTGAACGCTCAGCGAACGAAGGCACAACAAAAAGCCGGGGCACGGCCGGCCCCCCTGCCTCTAGAGGAGCGTTCCGCGCCTTAATCTCAATTTCCTGGATTTGGCCACAAAGGGCTGTAGATATTGACAATCGGGACTGGCAGGGTCATATTTACTATTAACTTGTTAAGCACAGCTTAGCTGCTGTTGTCTTCCATTTTCTGAATGACATACGAAATATGTGTTTAATCCTTTCTCAAAAAAACTTCAATTGCCCACCAAAAAAAAAATGTAGAAGAGCTTAAAATGTGGAGGTGAAGATCGCCCATATTACCAATATCAACACTTTCGGTCTTCAGCCAGAAAGAAAAGGAGAACCGTGAGTATGGTAATAGGTGTAAAGAGGACAGTGTCACCACAGCTGCGAACAGTGACCCTCTGCCAGTTCTCGGTGTCTCTCACAGACATCAGAGAGACCAGAGGACTGTCATAGATCAGCTCCCTATGCTGAGTTGTTGAAGAGATCTGATGGCAAGACGATGATGATTCCTGCCTCCCTCTGCTGGTGGAAGAGATTGTGACATGTGATGTGGCTCCTGACCCTCCCCTGGCCGTGGAAGTGATATGGCGCACGTAATGTGGATCTGCTCCCTCTGACCTGCGTGGCAAGAGACTACTGACACGTGAGTGACTCCTGCACTCGTTGATGTGTAAAGATTGACGGGCATGTGATGTGGCCTCCTGAAACCTCCCATGCTGGTGAAAGAGATTGTGCGCATTGATGTGGCCTCCTGTTCCCTTGACATGCGTGCACGGAAGAGATTGGGGACGTGATGGGTTCCTGCCTCCCTTGCTGTGCGTTGATAGAGATTGTGCGCCCACATGATGTGACTTCTGCCCCCTCCTCTGATGCGTGGAAGAGATTTGAAATGTGATGTGACTCTTGATCTCTGTTGGTGGTAGAGATTGTGGCAATGTGATGATGACTCCTGCTCTCTTGACTGGTGGTAGAGGATTGCTGAAAATGTGACTGATAGTGACTCCTGCTACCTCTGCTGGAGGAAGAGATGTGGCCATGCTGATGTGTTTCTGCTACCTCTGCGGGTGGAAGGATTGCTGGCGATGATGATGCTGACTCCATGCCTCCCTCTGATGGTGGTAGGATTGTGACATGTGATGCGACTCCTGCCATCCTTTTGACTTGGTGGAAGAGATGATGTGGACATGAGATGTCGGCTCTGCTTCGCCTTCTGGTGATTAGAGATGTGGCATGTGATGTGTATGGCCCTCCCTTGATGGTGGAAGATGAGCTCTAATCTGTCCATTCCCCGTCTTTTCCATAAATGTGAATGTGATGTGACTCAAGGACCCACGCTGCTGACGTGGAAGAGAGATTGTGGAATGCTGATGTGACTTCGCTCCATCTGCTGGTGGTAGAGATTGTGGACTTTGGGCATGATGATGTGAATCCTGCTCCCTCTGTGAGTGGAAGAGATTGTGGCAGATGATGTGGCTCCTGCTCACCTCTGCCCTGGATGGAAGAGATTGTTTTCCTCCTTTTTCTTTTTATTTTTCTTTCTTTTTTTTTTTTTTTTTTTATAGGCATGTGATGCTGACTACTGCACTCTGTGGTGTATGAGATTGTGGAATGTGATGTGACTCCTGACTCCATCTGCTGGTGATTAGAGATTGCTGGATGTGATGTGCGCCCACTCAGGATACCTCTGCTGGTGGAGAGTTGTGGCATGTGATGCGTATGACTACTGCTCCCATCTGCCTGGTGGAAGAGATTGTGGCTGTGATGTGGCTCATGCCATCCCTTATAATGCGATGGAAGAGGATGGTGGCAATGTGAGGTGAAATCTGATCAATATGCTGGGGAAGAGATTGTGGCCACGTGATGGGGACCTACTGGTAAATCTGACTGGTGGTGCGATGCAGTGGGATTAGATGGACTTTTCACAAGACTTTATCCAGGAGAGGAGGAAACCACCAAATAATATTAAAATACGTCTATCATACGCACCAGATGCGCATTTCCAACACATCCACGCACAGATATCCTGACCTTACAGGACATGAGTGACATAGATGATACCTCAGAGGTTGTGTAGATGGGCACCAGAGAGGAAGTGGAGAATAAAAGGGACGGGGCTGAGGAAACTTTGTGTCCAATTTGTTTCCTTTCACCAAGATGTGGTTCCTTTTTTGAAGCCATTCTCGCCACACAGGCAGGCCAAATGAAATAAAACATTGGTTTACAAGTACTGATGGGTCTACTTCTGATATTGGTGAGATATTTCCCTCAGCACAAGGAGATCAACAGGAAGAAAAGGGGATGAATCGGACGCTCTTTTTCGTGTCAGATCGGAGCGCTCACAAACTCTTCATGAGTGTGCCGTGCCCTGCCACTATGGATGGCATATTCACAAGCATTACACTGAGCCAGTCTCAGCTGCCCAATGACTGACGAATATCGGCATTTATCATCATCATCATCTCAATAGAAACAATCTCTTTTATACCGTATTTTTTCGAGACTATAAGAGCACTTACCCACTCCCCCAAAATCGTGGGGAGATAAACCGAAAATGCCTGAATCATTGTGGTCATCTGTTAACTAAGTGACATGAGATGAACCACGTGGAGACTCTGCTGGGTGGTAACACCTCGGCTTCCCCTTCTCGCACATGCCCCAGCTCTCCCGGCAGGAGCATTAGAAGTGTCGATGATTGAGAGGCCGGCCACAGCGCAGATCTCCCAATCTGAACCGTATTATTGCCTTATTCCAACAGAGCCCCCAGAGCCCGCTGATTATAAACAATGAAGAGGAGATAATGAACTCCTATCTCTCTCTCTCTCTCTGTGATACTGATGCGAATTCTGCAATACTCTGCACGCTTCCGAAGGCACACAAGCCAAGCCGAGGGAGAGAAGACGAGACCTCTGCCAGACCCCCCCCCCCACCCTCAACCCAAACACACGAATCAGTCGAAGAGGTGACGCTGATGTGCCGTGAGTTCTGCCCTGCTAGTGACATCTGGTTGTTGGAATTTGATATGCCATTTAACCCAATGATGTGAAAACTTCTATAGACATTCTATAGAAAATCTGCATTGTGATACTCGTATCTGGAGGTTTGAGGGTCGATTTAATCCTGAGTACATGGGCCGTGCAGTCAGAAGACGGCGGCTTTCCAATACTGAGTGAGTCATTGATGTAGAGTGGGAGGTTCTTACTAGTAGGGTGAGCACGACAAGGAGATTATTTCGGTGATATTGCTTGTAAGTCAGCCTTGCTCTCTGGTGATAGGAAGGAAGATGGGGTAAGAAGGTTTAATCACTTTTGAATATTGCGCCTGAAAAAAGATCCCACTGTAAGCCTCAAAGAATGGTTTGCAAAGAACGTTTTAGCTAGAACTTGGACCTGGGCTTCAACTGCGACTCTAGAACTAGACGTGTATTATAGGACTGGACCTGGACTCTGGAATTGGACCTGGACACCCAGATGGACTTGCCTGGCCTGGACCTACGACTGGACTGGCCTGCGACCTGCGACCCTAGGACTGGACTGGACTTGGACTGGGCCTGGATATGCTACGACACTAGGACTGGAGCCTGGAATCGTCGGACTGCGACTTGGACTGGACCATGTACTTTAGGACTGGACCTCTAGAACTGGAACTGGACCCTGGACTGGACTTGGCCTGCGACCTGACTCTAGGACTGCGACTGGGCCCCCTGGACGCCTAGGAATGGGGCCCCCCTGGACGCTAGGACTGGGCCTGGACGCTAGGACTGGGCCTGGACGCCTAGGACTGCGACTTGGACTGTAGGACTGCCGACCGGAGGCCCGATTATCGGAACTGTGACCTGGACTCGGGGGACCTGGACTCTAGAACTGGATATGTACTCTAGAACGGATCATGCTACTCTACCCAGGACTGGACTCTAGAACTGCCCGACCCTGCGAATTTGGGACTGAGACTTGGCTGGGCGAGGCTGGACCCTAGGACTGGATTGCGACTGGACCTGGATTAATTATAGCGACTGACGACTTGGACATGGGACGTACTCTAGAACTGCGACATGTACTCTAGGACTGGACTCTAGAAACTAGACCTGTTGTTCTAGGAAGGGATTCTAGAACCGGGACCCTGGACTCTGGACTGGACTTGGACCTGGACCCAAATGGACCTTGCGCTTGCGACTGGGCCCTAGGACTGGATTGGACTGGACCTGGATCTATAGGACTAGAATTGGACCTGGACCTGGACTCTAGGAAATGCAAGAATGGGACTATAGGACTGACTCTAGGACTGGATCTAGGACTGGACTCTAGCGACTTGACTCTAGGATGGACTCTAAGACTGCGACTTGGAATGCAGAACTGGACTCTAGGAATGGACTTGGCCTGGACTAGGACCCCCCCATGAGGAAGGGAATTGCACTGCGACCATAGAACTGGACTTGGCCTGGGCCTAGACCTAAGACTGCGACTGGAATTGGCCTGCTGGACCCTTTAGTAGAACTGGACTTCGGCCATGGGCTGGATCCTAAGACTGCACTGGACTGCGACGGGGCACTGCGACGCTAAGACTGGACCTGAAGTGGTATTATAGGACTGGACTGGACTTAGCGACTGGACTCTAGAACTAGACATGATACTCTTAGAGATCTGGGCTCTACTGAGACCGCGAACTAACGGATCTGGACTTGGACTGGAACTGGACTAAAGGACTGGACTCTTGGACTGGACCTGGACCCTAGGACAGGGACTTGGACTGGACCTGGACTCTAGGACCTGCGACTGACCCCTGAGAACTGCACTATAGGAATGGAGCTTGGCCTTGACCTGGAAACTAGGAGACTGGACTTGGCCTGGATAACGGAGGGAAAAGAGAGATAGGGATAGAGCGCCCACACCCCCCTTTTCCCCACCCGCCCTCACACTCCTCCTTTCATTCTCCTTTTCTCTTCCAAATTACCCCGCCACTCACCTTCTTTCTCTCTCTATGGACACGCCTCCCCTCTCATCTCTACCTTGTACCCCATTACTCCCATCCTGCCCTCCTTTTCCCTTATGGGAACTTGACCATGCCGACCAGGACCCTAGGACTGGACTTGGACTGGACCCACGGCGACCTAAAGGAATGGACTTGGCCATGGACTAGGACTGGACTCTAGGACCTAGACTTGCGAATGCGATCTAGACCTGGACTATCGGACGGACTATAGGACTGCGACTCTAGGAACTGGACTCTCGGACTGGACTCTAGGAAGGACTGGACTGCCTCTAGGACTGGACTATGCGACCACTGGACCTGAGCTTTAGGAGGACTCTACGCCGACTGCGACATAGCGACTATACCTGGACATAGGAACTCGACTTTGGCCCTGAAGACCTGACTCTAGCGACCTGCCGCACTTGGACTGCAAGACCTGGACTTTAGGACTGTTTTTTTGAATGGACCTGCCGACTCCTCGGATGGACGGTGAACTGGAGTGTACTGCCCTTGACCAGGACACTAGGAGAGACTTGGCGGGACCTGGACCCTAGGACTGGACTTGCGACTGGACCCCTGCACGGGAACTAAAGGACTGGAACTGGCCCTGGATCTCGGACTGGACTATAGGAACTAGAATTGGACTGCGATCAGACCGGAATATAGCGACTGGCGACTTGCGTCCTGGCTACCTGGCCTCTAGTACTGGACTTGGCCCTGAAGACCTGGACTTAGAAATGGACCTGGACTTAGGAATGGACCGGAATCTAGGACCTGCGACTTGCGACCTGGACTCTGGACTGAACTCTATGAACAGGGGACTGGAATCTAGGACTGCGATCTAGAACTGGACCTTTGGACTGGACTATAGGACTGGACTGGGACTGGATCTAGGACTGGCCTCTAGCGACTGGGACTCTAGAGACTATACCTGGACTCCTAGGACTGGACTTGAGCCTGCCGACCTGGACTCTAGAGATCTGGACTCTGGGACTGCCGATCTAGGACTGATTGAGATGACGACCTGCAGACCATAGGACTGGACTGGACCCTAGAAGAATAGACTTGGACGGCCGACTGCCGACTATAGGACTGAGAATGCGGCCTGGTCCTGGACTCTAGGACTAGATTGGTCTGGATCTGACCCTGGACTCTAGGACTTAGATTGGACTGCCCACCGCCTGGGAAACGAACCAAATAAAATAAATAAAAAGAAATCTCAGAAGAGAGATTGAATAAACGAATTGTGGGAACTTCAATCCATTGCCACCGGCTTGCAAAAACCAGAAAGAGGGACCAGGCAACGAGA
>CM070034.1:177334464-177345562 GCA_036250615.1 Ptychadena robeensis
ATTCGCGTCAACGTGGTGATCGATCGGGGGCGGACCGGGAAGCATCGATACATGCGATGACTCCGACTTGCCGTAAGCAGACGACGGAGACTAGGCGTGGCTCTAGTAACTCGGGCTGAGGTTCATGATGAGAGTTAACTCGGGCTGAATGCTCAGAAGGTTAAAAGAGTGTATCTTGGTATGTGGGTAGGTGGTTGAGGAGGGACCAAACAAAGTGTGCTGGTAAGATGGATGTTGGTCCTTAAATAAGCCGGCAAAAGGTTTTTTTGGTCCTCAGAAACCCAAGCGACTCCAATACCAAAGATACACTTCTTTTTAATATTTATATATATATATTAGCCTTGTTCTTCCTCCCTCCAAACATTATGCGTGAGTACCTGGGCTTCCAAACAGTTCTAATTTTGTTTAATAATGTCCACAGAACACGGTCCCAAAACTTTGTGTTTCGTTTTCCACATTGACTCGGCATATCTGCAGTCGTTTCTTATTTGTGGCTAGTCGTGCTATAGGGGGTTCGCCTGGGAGTTCTTCGGCATGAACTAAAGAAACAAATTGCCTACTGTGAAGCATGGCGGGGGGGTCAATCCGCTTTGGGGGTTCTTATCTCCACATGCCACCTGTCCATAGAAGAATTAACTGTCAGCATTCTACACCACAGCGTCTTATGGGCCGAAAAATACTGTATATTTTCAGAAAAAAACAATCTTTCATGTTTCCACTTTTAAATAGAAACCTAGCTGCTTTTGAAGGATTCTGACATTGTGATGAACACATGGTAATGGGCGTTTGTTGTTGCAGGTGGCTGTGCCTACTAAGGAGCTGGTTCTGGCCGGCAAAGATGCTGCTGCAGAATATGATGAGATGGCGGAGCCGCAGGATTTCCAGGATGATCCTGAGTAAGTGACTGTCTTAGGCTATGTCTCCGCGGCGCTGTCGGGTCCCCCTGCTCTAAGTGCAATCCTTGGCTGGGACCGATGGAGCCGATCCACGTTACCTGTCTGCAGCATCGGCTGTTCTCACAGCCTTCTGCCGATCCGCTGGGCTGAAGGTCAACAGCTCAGGATCGGCTCTGTTGGGTCCCCATCAAAGGAACGCGTTTGGCACAGGGGGACCCAACAGCTGACAGCTCCATGGAAACATAGCCTTCTAGATGTGCCTTCTAGTATAATATTAGAGATTCCTTAAGGCCCCCATACACCTTACAATCTTTCCATACAATTACTGTACAATCAACTTTTCTTCTACCAAAACCATGTAATATGAGGAGCTTTCTAATCCTTCCAATCACTATGTATTCTATCAGGGAGGACCCGGCACTACATAGCAGTGATATATACCTTCCAATCACTATGTATTCTATCAGGGAGGCCGCTATACTACACAGTTGTTGGTAGATCTAATGGAGATTTTATGGATCGATCTGAAGGTGTATGGGGGGGCTTTAACCGTATACATTTAGTTGTAGTCTTGCATGTGGGCCACTACATGACCTGTGATTTCTTTTCTGCAGCGTCGTTGCCTTCAGGAAGGCCAATAAAGTTGGGGTATTCATCAAGGTTACACCTCTTCAAGAGAAGGGAAAGGTAATCGTAAGCTTCAAGCTCAAGCATGACTTCAGAAACCTGGCGGCTCCCATCCGCACCGCAGACGACAACGAGACCTCCTCCGAGGCCGTGTGGCTGACGCATCACGTGGAGCTTGACTTGGGGCCTGTGGTACAGACGGCCCCCTAGGATCGGCCGTGTTCTGTCCCGTACGGACACATGTTCCTGGGGTGTCTCCACCCGGAGATGACACGTGGAGAAAGCGCTGCGTGGTGCACTTGTGCTTGGAGGTTGCTGGCTCGCTCTGTCTGTAAGCCGTAACTGGGAATTCACTACTAGGTCACCCCGCTCCCTGTAACACTGATACTATAGATAACGTAGCTGTGACACACGACATGTATATTCTGTATAGTGTAATCGGTGACTCGGTCCACTTAGACGCGTCGCTTCATGTATTTGTATTTTGGTGATTACATGTCCTGTGCCATCTTGCCAGCATCCAATCAGAAGCTGACTTCCATCAGGCTGACTTATGCAGAATAAAATGTTTGATTGGCTGCTGTCTATCTCACTACATTGGAGTATGAAAGGGCCCCCATACACCTTCAGATTTATCTGTCAGATTTCCTTCAGATCATCTTTTGTGTTACCAAAACCATGAAGTCTACCTGTGTTCAATCGCAGAGGACCCGGCACTACATAGTTGTTGGTAGATCTAAAGGATATCTGACAGAGAGATCTATATCTGTATGGACAGCATAACTTTCTTTATAAGTGGAGCCGGTTGTTAGAAATCTCTCCTGTGTTCAAGTTGAAAAACAGGAGCGCCACCATTTATCTATTCTATCCGATTAATGCCCCTAATATATTGAAGCTATTTATGACAGTGCAGTTACTTTCTATTCTCTACTAGACACATTATATTTATTTCCCCCAAATGTTCAGCTTTCTGTGATAGTGGGGGGAAGATTCTGCCCTGCAGGTGAATACCTGGTGATGCCTAGTCCTGCCCATAGCCCTCTGGATTGACGGCACTACATTGTGTATTGGGGTCTGTGATGGAAGCAGGGTCCCGCTCTCCTCTTTCTAGCTGTGCAGCTTGGCCTTGTTTCCAGTATAGCGTTCCCCCGTGATGAGATCGCAGCCATGTGTTTAATGGGGCTCATCCCCACATCTGCTTTTTAAAACGCGGTCGCCCCTGATCGCGGGCACAGACATGAATGGACGCGGTTAAAAACAGCATCTCAATCCATTGAGTTTTAACTGCACCCATTCATTCTCTATGGGCGCGAGCAGGTGGGGCAAGATGTCCTGAACTCACCCCCCCCCACCCCCTTTCTGCCTGCAGGTTTTGTACCTCAACAGATCACTATAGTGGAAACATGCCCCGTTAATGGCCGGCACACAAAGGGTGCCGGCCGACTGAAGGGGCCCTATAATGCACCAGGGTGCAAACGTGATGACGTCATCACGTTTGCATCCCGGTGCATATCGGGACTGGTCTGCCTGCACCTATCAGGGTGTGTATGGCAGCCTTAAGTTATCTCTGAGCTTTGCACTTCACACCATGGCTTCTGCGGCAGCGAGTGGGCGCTATGCTGCATGCAGCGCAAGCACCTCTTTATCTGTGGTAATAGATTACACGTGGCCGTACGGGTTCACATGATTTCCATGGAGAAGGTCACATGCTTAGGTTGCTTTGTTTGTGAGACGGCTGAATTGACTTGATATTGCGTTTTGAGATTCTGGACTTGTCAGCTGCGTACACCCACCTTTGTTCTGCCTTCCTCCCTTCATTTTCATTGCAGCGGCCATTTTGTGCCTTGACATATGTTTGGAAAAGTTGGTTATAAGACGACAGGATCGTTCGACATTCGGCAATTCTATTTATCGACTAAAGACGTTCCTTGTCAGTTGTTTCAGTCGCCAGCGAAAGCTTTCGGTTTAGGTTGTTTTTTAAACCTTCCCGACGTCCAGGGAAAAGATGAGCTCAGAACTCGAGTATTGAGCCGTCTGTACCCTGCTTAAGAGAGAGCTGGGACAGGAGACCTAACATTTCATGCCGCCATTAGTAATTGGCGATGTGGCTCGGTAACTTATAGTCCGCTGCAGAGAACAGACATCGGAGCTCCTGGCACTTCAGCGTATTCATCACACTGCCATCCACACGCTGCACATTCAGTATTACCGCCGTCCACACTCCATTCACATACATATTACCAGGCATGGAATGGGAACTGCTGGACATCCAGGAGCTCTTTTCTTTCTGACTATTCATGGTGTTGAGGAGGGGGGGGGGGGGGGGGGGGGGGGGGGGGGTGTAGCTGTTATATTCGGCTTTTAGGTAATGATCTGCCCGCAGTACGCCATTCTATGTTTACACACCCCTGCACCTAGAGCATGACGTCCCGGCTTTGCTTCTATTTATTATGAGATAAAAGTATTAACATTCAGAGACTTCGGCCTATAGGACATATATCATCCTGCAGCTTCTCCTGTGGGGTCTCTTCTTCTTTCTTATTGTAGCAGAAATGTATAACAACTGTACTGGTCTAGAGAAGTATTTTGTAAGGGCTGATATAATGAATAAGTACAGAACCATTGTGTAGCCGCGTATCATTCTCAGTCACGAAGCATCACGCGGGGCTGTGGATAAAGGAGTAGTGTTTGCTCGCTGTTTCTGGAGATCGGTAGAGCGACTGCTGAAGCCCTGCTCACAGAGGTATTGGATTGTATACAGGTCTGAAAATAAATGTACTGAAGGGGTTTAACCAGTGTTTACTCTACATCCTAGGTGCCCAACCTGCGGCCCGGGGGCCACATGCGCCCTTTGGGTGTTCTTTGGCAGCCCCCCTCAGTCTTCCACTTGAGGCCCCTGAAACCTAACTATTAATGCATAGGAACTCGCCTGTCTGCTGAATCAGAGGTTATGTGCCCCAACAATATAATCAATGGCTTTGAAGCACCTAACCTTTGATAATACCCAAAATGTGCATTACCACACTACATTGTCCCCTAATGCTTGAAGTATCATTTAAAACAAATTTTATTATTTCATAAATGAAATATAACGTCTAGCTCGGCCTGCCGTCAATTCTTCATTAAAAATGCTTCTACAAGTCAGTATAGATGGAAAATGTTATGTGCGGCCCTTTAGTGATGCTGAGGGCCGCCCTTGTGGCCCTCCATATCAACTCAGTTGCCCACCACTGCTCTACATGTTCAACACCAATAATCTTTGTGTAGTAAACATTTTTCACTACTTTAGTGGAGGCTCAATGTCTCCCCAATACCCCACAGGAACACCATTCCTCCAGTATAAGACATACCCCAATGTAATCGCATAAGAAACCCAATCGCACCGGTTGAAGTGAACCTGTGCAAGATAAACCAGCCAGCTCACTTTAGACCCGTGGCGGGCAACTGAATAGATATGGAGGGTCACAAATGTGGCCCTCTGCATCACTAAAGGGCACATAACATTTCCAATCTATACTGACTTGTAAAAGCATATGACTGCATGCGATCATTATAAAAATGTATAGCTAGAAGACTTTATTTTTCATTTTTAAATAACACAACTTAGCTTACTTCAAGCATTAGGGAACAATGTAGTGTGGTAATGCGCATTTTGTGTCATATATGTCAGTGGTTCCCAAACTGGGGGGTGCAAAGGTATACCAGGGGGGCGTGGGCCCTCATTCTTAACCTGTGTTTGAATAGGAGGGGGGGGGGGGCGGCTCCATAATGTTCCTAAATAGAATAGGAGGACCCTGCAGGGAAAGTTCAAAACTTCTGATTTAAAGGTTACATGCCCCTATTCTGAGGTTATGTGCCGCATATTATACAATCACCCCCCGTATGCTGGTGGAATAGTGGGAGCATAGGCACTCGCCTTCTTAGAGCATGAAGAGGAGGAGAGGTGAGGGACTTAATCAGGCGCTGTCCAGGTCGCTGATTGGCTTTCATGTACGCCTATCAGCGTGCTCAGCCAGAGCCTGAGAAAGTCCCTCGCCTCTCCTCCTTTAAGAAGTTCCTGGGCTAGGACAGGTAAGTTCCTATACATTAACAGCTAGATTTGGGGGGGTGCTAAAGAACGCTCCCTAAGGGCCTATACAGCCCCCGGGGCCACAGGTTGGGCACCTGGGCTTTAGAGCCTGACCCACACTGAGACAAATGTTCTTCTAAATATGCTAATCTTGTCATTTATTTCAGCAAAGTTACCGTAAAACAAAAAAAAAATTATGTTTTCACATGAATTGGGTTAATGCAATGGATTAAATGACTGCAATATTCAATTCAGCCAGTAGGTGTCACCAGCAGCAGAACACTCGCAGCACGTCATCTTCCTCACTGGCGGTGAAAAGGTGTGTCTTATGGTCTGAAAAATACGGTTCTTAAAGTTTAATGTTTAAAGAAGTGCACATTGAATTCAGAGAGCACCTATCTTACCCTTAATCATTGCCATGACCTTAGCTAACCCCGCCCATCCCCTTATTCAAACTTATTGTGAACCGAAGAATCATTCTGATTTGTATCTGCTGTTGGGACTCCATGGTCTGTGGACTCTGGAATAGACAAGCTTCACAAGATGCTGAAATTCAATGTTCAAATTGCGTTCAGACTGAAACGGAGCCAAGGAAGAATAGCAGCTACAGGTTCTGATTGGCTCAGCTTCAGTCTGCATGGACTTTGAATGCTAATGTAGGATTTTAAGGATCTCATTGCGTCTCTACTCGGGACCCAGACATGCAAGTTTAACCTCCTTGGTGTAATGCCCGAACTGTGCGGTCACAGTTTGTTCTTAGAACAGGGATTGGGAATAATCGCCAGTGCTCTGCGATTCTGCATTGCTGCAGGCTCGTGGACTCTTTCCGGCCATCAGTGACGCCTAAGGGGGTGGCGGCGCCTTAGACCTCCATGTCAATGGAGGCGGCGTCGCTTGTGTAGAGAGGCGGGGGGAGGGTGGGGAATCGCTGTACTCCACTGCTATTGCCTGTGTAGTGGCTTTTCTTGCCGCGAAAAACCCATCACGCCAGGTAGGATAAAACTGTAAAGGAGGACCTATGCGGACAGCAGATGTAAAGGAGGAGACTGCAGTTATTCTGCTCATGTTGAATGTGTGGAGAAAGGGTAGGATTAAACATGAATTTGTAGCTGTACTCTCGCTCCCCATCCAAAGTAATGGCGATCAAACAAGGATTAACCTACATGTTGGATCTCTGTTTCATTGATTTTTCTATGGCGCAGGATCGATCTCTTAAGGTCGATTTTTCGTTTGCTTCTCGAACACGAACGCAGCCCGTGTTCGGGAAGCAAATGATAAATCGACCTTCAGAGGCAAAGGTTCGGGAAGCTAACGAAAAATCAACCCGTGTATGGGTACCTTTTTAAGTCTTGGTACATATTATTATTCTTCAGACTTTTATTTACAAGCCGATACCAAATGTGAACCGGTCCTCAAGTTATGACATGCTCAAATCTCCACATTAGTATGCAAATTGTATGCAGACTGAAAATGTGACCGCAGCTGTTGCACTCTATTGGCTGCATTTACAAGTCGCATGCTAATGTGGATGTTTGACACCTCGCTGACGATCTCTAGGACTGACACGTGTCCTGGTTGGGATTTGTTTGCTGTGATGGAAAACACTTTTACACATATAATTACTCCCTGCATTCATCTTCAGACATATTGTATGATTCACCCAGCTTCCATGTAATGTTGTGACCGTACAGTAATGTTAATAAAGTCATAAAAAAACAGTGTTCATTGATTTATAAGTGATCTGTCTGCGCTGGGGCTTCGTCTGTTATTTGAGGGTCTGAGGAGAGCGGAGGGTTCTAATGAGGAAAGCTGTAGTGTCTGAGCCCGAGACGGAGCATTTCACCAAATGGGAGATTCGAAATGGTCATGGTTGCCTCTCGCTTTATGTCCATAGGTAAAGGCAACAGCTAAACATAAAGGCTAGGGATGGGCGATGTGCCAACGTGTCCAGAACGCCACCCGCGGCTTTTGTGGCTATTTACAGTCCTGGCCAAAAGTTTTGAGAATGACACAAATAAGAGTTGTCACAGAGTGTGCTGCTGCGCTGCTGTTAGATCTTTGTTGCGGGTGTTCCTGTGATGTGACATAGAATGATCAGCGCTTCATACATTTCACTGACAATGACATGAGATTAAAGCGTCAGAGTTGGTATTTGCAGTGACTCTGGGCACGCTCTCACTCATCCTCTGTGTCTGGGCATGCTCTCACTCATCCTCTGTGACCGGGCATGCTCTCACTCACCTTCTGGGCCAAACTCTGACTGATACAACCCATTCCCTCATCATCACTTCTCTGAGTTTGTCAGAATGAGTTGGTTTGTGTTTGTCGCCTCTTGAGGAATGACCACAAGTTCTCAATGGGATTAGAATCTGGGGAGTTTCCAGGCCATGGACCCAGAATGTCCCCGTCCCCCGAGCCACTTAGTTATGACTTTTGCCATATGGCGCGGCGCGCCATCGTGCTGGAAAATGCATTGTTCTTCACCAAACTGTTGTTGGATTGTTGGAGGAAGTTGCTGGTGGGCGGGGTTTTGGTTCCATTCTTTATTCATGGTTTCTGTGTTTTGGGGGAAATTGTGAGTGAGCCCCCTCCCTTGGATGAGAAGCCCCCCACACATGAATGGTCTCAGGATGCGTTACTGTTGGTGGGACACAGGACTGATGGGAACGCTCACCTTTTCTTCTCTGGACAAGTCCTTCTCCAGACGCCCCAAACAATGGGAAAGGGGCTTCATCGGAGAATATGACTTTGTCCCAGTCCTCAGCCGTCCATTCACCAGACTTTGTGTCATTCTCAAAACTTTTGGCCAGAACTGTAGTATAGACCCAGCCTTGTTCTCTCAACAGCAACTTTTTCTTTCCCTCGTCTGCCACTCAGTTTAGAAGGGTGTAGTCATAATCAATGGCCTGTGTGAGCTCTAGGGTTTGTCCACGCTTAGAAAGTGGTTTGCTTTATGGTCTCGGGGGGTTGGACTATGCGGCCCACCCCCAGCTCTCTGGGGAGTGGTTTTGGCAGATGCAATCCGTACCCTGGTCGATGTTAACCCAGGGCATTGATTGTCATAGGACCGCCCCTGCTGGGGGAGGGGTGCTCCAGCACTGAGGAACCAAATGGGTTTAAGTGGTTTCGGTTCGCCCTATTCTCTCAACAGCAGCTTTTTCTTTCCCTCATCTGCCTCTCAATTTAGAAGGTTGTAGTCATAATCAATGGCCTGTGTGCTCTTTAGGGCTTGTCCCCACTCTGGTTATCTCCAGCAATTATAATCGCAACGCGGAGATCGTGGGAGATCGCTATCACCTGGAAACCAGGAAGTGGGTGGGGCAGGAAATCTTGCCCAAGCGTCCCCGATTGCGCCCATTCAATAAATGGGTACTGTTAAACATCAATGAATTGGGAAGCGGAATGTCTATTGCGGCTGACCGCAGCTATGGGGCGTGATGTCAATGTCGAGATTATGATTGTTGGAGATCGCCTAAGTGGAGACAAGCCCTCCGTTCAGTGGTGGGCAACTGAGTTGATATGGAGGGCCACCAGTGCAGTCCTCTGCATCACTAAAGGGCCGCACACAACACCGATCCAGCCCCCCTACCCCGTCGACTGATCCCAACAGCAGTCCCCCTCCGGGTGCAGCAGTCATATGCAGACCTGGTTTTACAATTTTACGGATGTAGGACCGGCAAAGTTGATTAGAAAAGCCAGGTCAGCGTGTGACCACTTCACATGGTGATATACGGAACGCCCCATATACATCAACAAAGGTCATGTGCCTCATTATTAAAGTAGTCTAGTGGAAGCATAGGCGCTCAGGCGCTGTCTGGGTCACTCATTAGCTTTCATGTATGCCAATAAGCGCGCTCAGCTGGGTCCCTCGCCTCTCCTCCTTTTAGCACTCTAAAAAGTTCCCAGGACGCCTCAGGGGAGGATCGGTGAACAGGTGAGTTCCTATGCAGGAACAGGTTTTGAGGACCGCAAGTGGAGGACCAAGGGGGCAGCTAAACACCCAAAGAGCCGCAGGTTGGGCACCTTGGCCTTCGTTGTATCTCTTATGGTTTCCCCCGATTGTGCAAAACTTTCCTTGTTCTTTACAAATGTGGTTTGTTCTTCCATCCTGTGAAGATAGTTCTGTGTTCCAATACAAAACAGGGAATGAAATCCCACCAATCTATTGTGCAGGAGTAGTGGTCTCCTACAGCGACAGGAGTTGCCATGTGTGCATGTTTCTCCAACCGTGTGGATACCAGGATGACCTCATTTCCTGGTTACGCATTCATTTGGGATGCCGGTGTTCCGTCGAGCTGCCCTACCCTGATGATCTGTCTTACGCTGCCAACTGCACATGCGTAGGAGGAAGGATTTAGCCCCTATGGTTGAAAACGAGCCTCTGCTCGAAACGCCTCCCATTGTTCCTGTTGAGTCCCCCAGCATCTGTAAGCAGGAAGTGATCTCATCCCCAACCAGGAAGTGAGGTCATCCTGGAAAACACATGGACCTGAGAGATCAATCTTTGTAAACCTCCTTTAATTTGAGTATCTTGTGTTTTATTTTATTCCATTCCATATAATTTAACCATTTACAGTACCTCACTTTGTTGTACTAGGTTGTGCGCCTTGTGTCCTTGTTCTAAAGAATTTATCCTACCCCGTCGACATCTCCTACCTTTTGAAAGCTGCCATACTTTTGCAGAAATTGCAGGGCTCTGCTTACGGCCTTCATCAGTTAAAGGTTTTGGGGAGGATAGGGTTCAGGGGAGGTTATCCATACCCCTGAAGCTCCCACCCAGAGTCAAACCCCAACCCTAAACTTAACCCCCCAAAACCCTTAACTTTAACAGATGAAGATCGTAAATGTACAGCTATCTGCAGCTCTCAAAGGTAGGAGATGTCGACGAGGTAGGATAAATCCTCCTGCACATGCGCAGCTGGCAGGGTAGGGCATTTCAACGGAACACCGGCATGGAGTTCTCTCCTGAAGACACCTTCAGTGTTCAGTAGAATCCATGCGATGTGTTTTGGGCAGACACTTTTAATCAGACCCTTGCTGTTAGTAGACAAAGTGCTATCTCACCAAGCCTACTCAACACCGAGTATGACTCCAACTCCAACCGCATCCAAAGCCATCCATTGGCCAGTCTCCAGTGGCCTTGTGTGAATGCGGTCGGATGTGGATTCGCTTCTGAATGCCACCCTACCGCATTTTCAGCATATGGCCATATTAGCGGAAATTTTAAATGGAGAAGGGTTAGTTTGAGGTTGTTTTTAATATGTGTTGGGCAAGACCTCTTTCTTTCAGTGAAGCGACATTGTACTCCTGTCCAATTCTCAGATCAATAAAGTCTCTGTCATATACGGCATGATAGGAGACTAGTGAATAGAGATGCTCGAATTTTTAGACTTGCTAAATTTCAGAGCTGATTGTAAAGCCCCTGAACATGGTATCCTCACCAAACTTGCTGGAGATGTAGAGAATGGTTGGGGGGACATTGCTGGAGATGTAGAGAAGGGTTGGG
>CM070035.1:92233-103134 GCA_036250615.1 Ptychadena robeensis
AAATCTGAACCTTTTTTGTGTCATTATCAAAAATATACGAGGCAAATGTACAAAACGACTGGAATCTACGAAAAAATTATTCTTAATGGTTGAGTGTTCATTTTCTGCCCAGATCCGTCCTGTTAGCTGGTCCCCCTCCCCCCCCTCCCCCAGCCTGGTCTGCAGATAATGGAAATGCCGTAGAGCCATGAATCAAGCACATTGTGATACGGGGTTCATTATTAATCTGTCAGCATTTACATGGCCGCCGGAAGACAATTAACGTTGGAAGGGCACAATTTGCCGGAGTCGATAATGAAGCATTGTGGGCCTGACATGCGCTGCAGTTTGTCTCAATCTTTCTCAGATCTGCGCTGTTACTGCGTCAGTGGTCGATGGAACCCGAGAAGAATATCTGGATGCAGTCAGGCGATGACAATACAATACAAGAGTTCCCTGCCCTGTGCACTCTGAAAAGATTGACCCCTAAACAGTAGACATAGGGGACGAGTCGCATGGCATATGCCGCTGGTTCCCAAACTTACCCTGCAGGGCCCCCCTGTTCTATTTAGGAACATGATTAAGCCCCCCTCCTATTCAAATACAGGTTAAGAATGAGGGCAATCGCCCCCCTGAAATACCTTTGCGCCCCCCAGTTTGGGAACCACTGGCATATGCTTAGGGCACCAGAAACCCATAATACAGCACCCGTCTGCTGTAAATCCGTAAAGAGAAATAGCTTGATAACCTTTGCGGCATTTAGGTATGTGTCAGGGCAAAACATTTCTGTGGTGTGGTGGCCGGTTCCTTTGGCGATAATGATGAACGTTATATGTGCATGAGATGGCCCTTAGTGGCTCTAACCCTGAGAGGGACATCCCTCTTTGGATACCCACCTTACTTTCTTTTGTAATTGTCAAATAGGAACCTTAAAGGTTCTGTTTAGGGTCCTCAAAATGTTCTGATGGTATGGTGTGGGGTAGGTACAAGCGTTGGGCCCCCAGAATGCAAGAGCAGATCATTGGTTGGATACTCACCTTACTTTCTTTTGGAAATTTCAAATAGGAATCTTGCGGGGTCTTCTTAGGGTCCTTAAGATGTTCTGATGGGATGGTGAGGGGTAAGTACATGCTCTGTGCCCAGAACACAAGAGCAGATCACTGGTTGGATACCTACCTTACTTCCTTTTAGAAATTTTAAATAGGAACCATGTGGGGTCTTTTAGGGTCCTCAAAATGTTCTTATGGTATGGCGAGGGGTAGAAGGTACAATCACTGTGCCCAGACTTCAAGAGTAGATCACTAGTTGGATACCTACCTTACCTTAAAATTTCAAATAGGAACCATGTGGGGTCTTTTTAGGTCCTAAAAATGTTCTGATGGTATGGTGTGGGGTAGGTACAAGCATTGTGCCCCCCAGAATGCAAGAGCAGATCACTGGTTGGATACCTACCTTCCTTAATTTTGTACATTTCAAATAGGAATCTTGTGGGGTCTTCTTAGGGTCCTTAAGATGTTCTGAGGGTATGGTGTGGGGTAAGTACATGCTCTGTGCCCAGAACACAAGAGACGATCACTGGTTGGTCACCCACCTTACTTCCTATTGGAAATTTCAAATAGGAATCTTGTGGGTTTTTTTTAGGGTCCTCAAAATGTTCTGTTGGTGTGGGGTAGGTACAAGCATTGTGCACAGAATGCAAGAGCAGGTCATTGGTTGGATACCTACCTTACTTCCTTTTAGGAATTTCAAATAGGAACCATATAAGGTCTTTTTAGGGTCCTCAAAAATGTTCTGATGGTTTGGTGTAGGTACAAGCACTGTGCCCAGACTTCAAGGGCAGATCACTGGTTGCCAGTCGTGGAGAAGATACTATGGAGCTTCTCATGATGGTGGATTCATATAAACAAACCAGTAATATATTTTACATGTGAATGGGTAGTAAATTGTGTGGAACAGAGTAAATTGTCAGGATTCCAACCCAGGGATGCTTTAGTGTATGGCTGCAGCTCTGTCTGCTGAGCCATCTGAAAGTCTGATTATGTCTCCTGTTGAATCCCTTGGACTTATAAATGTGGTACCCAATTCTTGTTGAACCCTAAACCCTTGGCCCCTCCCATGGATTTCCTATAAAAACCATGCCCTGCCAATTCCTCATTGCCAGATTACTTTGCTCCAGTCAATATCTTGCTCTTGATTCCTCGTGCTCTCAATATCATCATCCGTGTACCAACCCTTGGCTTTGTATTACCGGACTACTCTTCTGCTTGCTCCATTGATTACCTGACCCATAGGCTACTGGCCTCGACTTGTTCCTGACCACTCTTCTGCTTACTTCCACTGTTTGTGCTCTCATCCTGCCCGCACCTGTGTTTGCTGTTTCATCTACTGGACTCTTGATCGTTACATAAATCTATGCCTTTGCCTGCATGTGGATTTTAATTTCAACTTTTTGGGTCAACATGAGTTTTTGATGATGCAAGGTCTCTTTTTATTAGACTTATTATAGTTTATATATGATTTTAGCAACCTAATGATGCGTTTCACACATACAGTCCTATATAGATTTTGTATTTAATTTGAAGAACATTTTTAGGATATACTATAACATCTGTGGTCTGTGGTGCCGTAATAATCAATTCTTGTTGAACCCTTGGTCCCTCCCATGAACTTCCTAAAAAATGCCCTGACAATTCCTCAATTCCAGATTATTTAGCTCCAGCCAATATCTTGCTCTTTGCTCCTAAGTCATCTTGTGCGCTCATTATCATTATGCGTGTACCAGCCCTTGGCTTAATATTACCCGACATCTCTTCTGCTTGCTCCTCTGATTACCTGACTCATAGGCTACTGACCTCGGCTTGTTTCTGACCACTCTTCTGCTTGCTACCACTGTTTTTGCTCTCATTCTGCCCGCACCTGTGTTGCTGTTTCAGCTACTAGCCTGACCCTTGATCATTACATAAATCTATGCTTTTGCCTGCATGTGGATTTTAATTTTAACTTTTTGGGTCAACATGCGTTTTTGATGAGGCAAGGTCTTTTTTTATTAGTCTTCTAATCACCCATTTCACAGATACGGCCCAGTATTTATCAGCAATGAAGATTTTGTATTTAGTCTGAAGGAAATTTTGAGGACATACTATAACATCTGTGATGCCGTAATACCCAATTTTGAATGAACCCTGAACCCTTTGCCCCCTACCATGGACTTCCTATAAAAGCCATGTCCTGCAAATTCCTCTTTGCCAGATTATTGTGCTCCAGCCAATATCTTGCTCTTTGCTTCTGATTCCTCTTGTGCGCTCAATATCATCATTATCTATTTACCAACCTTTGGCTTCATATTACCGACTACTCTTCTGCTTGCTCCATTGAATACCTCATAGGCTACTGACCTCGGCTTGTTCCTGACCACTCTTCTGCTTGCTACCACTGTTTGTGCTCTCATCCTGCCCGCACCTGTGTTTGCTGTTCCAGCTACTGGACTCCAAGCCTGACTCTTTTTTAAGTTTTTTTTAGATTGTTTTATAAATCTATGCTTTTGCCTGAATGTGGATTTTAATTTCAATTCTTTGGGTCAACATGAGTTTTTGATGATGCTAGGTCTTTTTTATTAGATTCATTATAGTTTATATATGGTTTTAGCAGCTTTTTACAGACATGGCCCTGTATGTAGAAGTGATAAAGATTTTGTATTTAACCTCCTGAGTGCACCGCCCGTTTCGCGCCGTTTACAGAGTACACTGCCTGCCGTTTCCGGCATCTCGCCGGAGCTCTACACGCAGCTGTTGTCATTACTGACAACAGCTGCGTGTGAGAGAAAGCCGGCGCTCCTCCATTAACATGGAGGTCTATGGCGCCGGCCACCCCCCGCCCCCTTCCGCGTCAACGTGACGCGATCGTGGCGGTGCCGCCAACCCGGAAATACTGCAGCGATGAAGACAATCGCTGCAGCTTTCCGGGGAGGCATAGGGTCTCCCCGCTGCCGGCTTCCCCGGCGGTTGAGAGGACCCTGTTCAGCGAACGAACAGGGTTCGTCTCAACCGCTAGGGAGGTTAATCTGAAGAAAATTTTGTGGACATACCATAACATGGTCTGTAGTGCCGCAATACCCAATTCTTGTTGAACCCTTGGCCCCTCCCATGGACTTCCTTCCTTATTGCCGGATTATTTTAATATCTTTCTCTTTGCACCTAAATCCTCTTGTGCTCTCAATATCATCATCCAGCCATCCACCAGCCCATGGCTTCGTATTACAGACTACTCTTCTGCTTGCTTCTTTAATTACCTGACTCATTGGCTACTGACCTCAGCTTGTTCCTGACCCCTCTTCTGCTTACTTGCACTGTTTGCGCTTTCATCCTGCCCCAACCTGTGTTTGCTTTTTCCTGCATGTGGATCATAATTTCAACTTTTTGGGACAACATGAGTTTTTGATGATGCAAGGTCTTTTTTATTAGACTTAATATAGTTTGTATATGGTTTCAGCAAACCAATTACCCATTTGACACATAGGGCACTGTATTTATCACCAATGAAGATAACGTATTTAGTCAGTAGGAAATTTTGAGGACATACTATTGCATGGTCTGTGGTGCCGTAAACCCCCCCCCCCCCCCATCATATGACAGCTTTGGCTCTCTGCATGGGTTTACAAGCAAGGTGTTGGCACGTCTCTCCTCCATCTGATCATACCATAGCACGACAGCGATTCCATACGTCCTGCGTGTCCCCCGTGCGTCCTGCGGTCACATCTGCATTCAGGTAGCCAGTCTGTCCTCTCCTCTGTAGAACCCAGCAAGGCTCCAGCAGATGCATCACACAAGTCCGACCGATACCTCATAGAGGCTTTGATTCTGCTCTACGTAAAAAATTTCATCTATATTCAAAGACAGACGCGGCGCAGCTGAGGATGTGGCTCTAATTATATGGATTACATCAAAACATTGTCAAAATGTATATTTTACTGCTCAGTGGAGTCTAATGATATATGCAAGACACTCTGAGCCAAATAGATGTCTTTTTAGGCAGCTACAATGGCTACAGCGATCGGCAAACATTTTTCTTCAGTCAATGGTTAAAATCAGCTTTTCCCTGAATAATATAAAGTGGATTTTTCTTTAACGATCAATGATAACTTATTACAAAAGAGAAAGGAGGTTGAGGTACCGGGTATTTGTCACGGTCCCCGGGGAATTTGTCAAATTCCGATGTAGATGGATGGGGGGGGGACTCCCTAAGCAACCAGGAGTCTTGGGATTGCCTCTAAGCCCAAGATCGGGGATTTAGAGTGACTCAAATTGGAGGCAACCGCCCCCTACTCCCTGATTGGTGCACGGCTGGCTTAAATCCTGGTGGCCTACCTCCATGCAATGTGTGGAGGGACGCTGCCGGATTGCCACCCACCAACGACCGCAGACCCATGTAAGACTGACCCACAGAGAAGGTAAACTTTTAACCATTGTCCCAGGTGAATCCATGGGACCCCACTACCTATGTAACCAGATATCATGCTATTGAATCTAGCTTTCAACCTGATGCGGCTCTATATCTAATGAGTGATACATCTAGGGACACTGCAGTGGTCTGATGCTCCATCCGAACACACGGTACGTTAAGCAATTTACCCTAACATTATATGTTGTACTGAGAGGGCTATGCCTGCCCCAAACAGGTATTATTGGAGTAAACCTGCCATCACAGATAGATTTATAAATGTTTATTTCCAACATACCATTCCATACCAGTGTTTTCACTGAGGCCCACGGGCGGAGATATACTAGATATGTGTGTATAGGAGATGACTTGAAACTTATAACCTCCTCCTCTGTTCAGGAAAAAACAGCTCATTTTTGTCCACTCAAACACCACCTAGGATTCTCCTTCCCCTCCTGAGGCGGCCGCGCAGGCCGAAACGCGTCGAGGGGCAACCCCATAGCTGGACACACGAATAAGCTAAGAGTCCTTGCTACCGTATGTTTTGGACATTTCTGTTTTCGACAATATGGGCACTATGTACAATAAGGATAATTCAGAGCTGTGAATGTTGAATATTTACTGTAGATGTTCTCCCTGATTGAGGAGGAGGCCTGCAGGACCTCCACTGGTTGACCAGTCCTTGATCGATTGGTCCATTTGAATTTTAACCTAAGTGAATTAATAAATGTGAAGTTTTTTCTATTGAATGTGTCTGTCTTGTTTCTCCCTCGGTGGTCTGGCTATCTCCAATTTGAGTCACTCTAAATCCCCGATCTTGGGCCTAGAGGCAATCACAAGACTCCTGTTGCTTAGGGAGTCCCCCCCCCCCCCATCCAATGACAACTTATCTTTACATAAGTTTTCCTTAGTTTACATCTTCCCGACTGCATGACTGTCTCTGGAGATTAATTGTTGGTTACAAAAATACCATACAACATTAAAAATGCATCGACAATATATATAGTGTTCTGTTGTAAGCTGACGCGTTTCTCCCCTTCAGGGGCTTCCTCAGGGAATCTACAAAGCGAACACAGAGAAGACAAAAATCTACCAAGGAAAATATCCAAATCACTTACAACCTAAATCCTCGGGGTCCTAGGGAGATCAGCGCCCTGGGCACCCCCTCTGACCGCCGCCCCCCCCCCCCCAAGAGTCGATAACAGCAGAGTCTCAACTCCATGGGAGTGAGGTGAAACTTGTTAGACTCTGGATCTCTCGTGGGGGGGGGGTGTTGGTTGGGGAGGAAGAATGTGTCTCATCTCCCCTCACTCATGGGGGGGGCAGGGATGGAGTTCCCCTTGAGGTCTATATCACCCCCTATCCACATCCCGCCTCCCCTGGCAAACATCTCACATCTCCTGGGAGAGGGGGGTTGAGTCTCCTCTACTCTCTGCCCAGGTGAGCGTGCAGATAAGGGAGAAGACATCTGGGCATCGAAAAAACATTTTTGGTGCCCACATGCTGCCCCGACATGACGCCGCCCTGGGCAACCGCCCAGATTGCCCATGCACTAAACCGTGACTGCCTGAGGAGACAGTCATGCATTTAATAAAGACTTTTTACCATAATGATGGATGACTTTGTGTAAAACTTTGGTGCCAGTAAAGCCCTGGTATAGTCTAGTTGGGTGCGGCACCCAAGGCGATGCCCATTCGTTGGGTAGTAGTCTATATCGGGTATCTGTGATGTAGATGAGTCTGTGATGGCTTCTCCGGATCCGGAATATCACCGCAGTCGTTGTGCATGAGAATGCGGGGGTCCTGGTTTCTGGAAACTTTCCAAGCCATCTTTCTGGAGCGCAACCAAATAAAACAGATGTTCCCCACGCATCCCCTCAGGGCTGACTGTAACTGTCTGTTCTGTCCCCCCGTTATGTGTTGGGCTCGGGGGCTGTCGTCAGGCACTTCTGCTGCAAGCGCCTTATGCTGCGTTGTGCCGACATCCCCCTGCAGTCCCGCTCATACCGTTACCTCTTCTCCCAGCTGCAGGAAGTCACCATATACTGTACGACTCTGTCACATAAAGAGGCAACATATGGCACAGACAAGATGCGTGTGTTTTTACTGGAACAATTAGACTGGGATTTGGCTGCTGTCATTGTCACAGAAATACTTTCAAGTAGAAGTCTAGGCAAGTATCTATCGCCCGGGATCGGCGCCGGATGATTCCGTCTTTTTATATTGAGGTCTCTCAGATCTCTTACCCATTCCTAAATGCCTTCCTAAAGGGCCGCCTCCTCTGTAGGGTCATAATTGACCAAGGGCATCTCCTCTGTAGGGTCCAAACAGACCAGTGGTATCTCCTCTGTAGGGTCCAAACAGACCAGGGACTCCTCTGCTTTGGGGTTCTAACAGACCAGGACCACCTCCTCCATATAGTCCTAACAGTCCATGGACAACTCCTCTATAGGGTTATAATAAACCAGTAGATGCCTTCTCTGTAGCATCCTAGCAGACCAGGGGCATCTACTCTATAAGGTCTTACCAGACCAGGGCCACATCCTCTGTAGGGATATAATAGACAAGGGGCATGTCCTCTGTAGGGGTTTAACAGACCAGGGGCACCTCCTCTGTAGGGTCACAATAAACCAGTGGTACCTCCTCTGTAGGGTCCTAACAGACATGATGCACCTCCGTTGTAGGGTCAAAATAGAAAAGGGACTCCTACTCTGTAGGGTCCTAACAGACTAGGGTCACCTCCTCTGTAAGGCCCTAACAGACTAGGATCATCTTCTTTGTAGGGTCCTAACAGACAAAGGGCACCTCCTTTGTAGGGTCCTAACAGACCAGGGCCACCTCTTCTGTAGGGTCATATTAGACCAGGGACACCTTCTCTGTAGGGTCCTAAAAGACCAGGGCTACCTCTTCTATAGGGTCATTATATACCAGGGGCACATCCACTGTAGGGTCCTAACAGACCAGCGGCACCTCCTCTGTGGTGTGCTTACAGACCAGGGCTACCTTCTCTGTAGGGTCCTAACAGACCAGGGACACCTCCTCTGTAGGGTCATAATAAACCAGGAGCTGCCTCCTCTGTAGGGTCCTAACAGACCAGGGGCATCACCTCTATAAGGTTTTACCAGACCAGGGCCACCTCCTCTATAGGGTTATAATAGACCAGGGGCATCTTCTCTGTAGGTTCCTAAAAGACCAGGGGCATCTCCTCTGTAGGGTCATTATATACCAGGGGCACATCCACTGTAGGGTCCTAACAGACCAGGGGCACCTCCTCTATAGGGTCTTACCAGCCCAGGGGCACCTTCTTGGGCTAAGGAGATCAATCCTTTTATCCTCTATGTAGAGTGGTGGCAAGTCCTCTTTAATCATGGACCTGTGGTCTCCAAGTGGTCAAAACATTCACTTTGCCATGTAGATCATGGCAAAGGCTTTGGATAGAGCAGCAGCACATTTTAAAGGTTCACATTTCAGAAACCTCCCGTTACCTCAACACACATCATTTGAAGAAGTCTATATCTGTTAATGTTTGCTCTTCCATCTTCTGGAGCACAATACTTCCGGTATGGAGGGGGCAATGCGGGTATGGAGGGGGCAATGCTGCAACGTTCTTTTTACAGTTCAGTGCTGGACACCAGAGCAGCCAACCATCCAATGGCCTTGCATCTTCAGGGCTTCATTGAGAAAAAGAGGTCACGTTTCTCTAGCATCCTGACATTGTCTCTCTGTATGAAACCTCTATTAGTTGCTGGAGATCATTGGTTGGAACCCCACACCTCAGGAAAGCCATTTTTTTCTCCTTTAAAGGACAATTTTAGGCCATGGCATTTCTTTCCTCAGAGCCACTTAAATTTTCAAGAGCAATGGCTGAGTAAATATTTATAATCATATCACATTAAGATATAATTATGATCTTCTGTCTAAGTGGAGACATTCCCTTTGAATGGAGATTGTTGAGAAGCTTTGTAAGTGGTGGCATGGATGGAAATGTGCAATGGGTGGATCTGAATGTCCATGAGTGCAATGAGTGCACAGGGATGTCCCTAAGTGTAATGGGTGGACGGGGATGTCCCTGAGTGCAATGGGTGGATGGGGATGTTACTGAGTGCAATGGGTGGACAGGGATGTCCCTGAGAAAAATAGGTGGACAGGGATGTCCCTGAGAAAAATGGGTGGCCGAGATGTGCCTGAAAAGATTAAGTGGACAAAGATGTCAATGAGTTCAACGGGTGGACAGCAACGTCCCTGAGAAGAATGGGTGGACGGGTATGTCCCTGAATGCAATGGATGGACCAGGATGTCCATGAGATGAATGGGTGGAAGGGGATGTTCCTGAGAAGAGTGGGTGGGCGGCATATCCCTGAGAAGAAAGGATAGACACGGATGTACCTCAGTGTTATGGGCGGATGGGGATGTCCCTGAGAAGAGTGGGTGGGCACTTGAAAATAATAAGTGGACAAAGATTGCAATAGGTGGACTGGGATGTCCTTGAGTGTAATAGGTAGACAGGGATGTACCTGAAAAGAATAGGTGGACAGGGATATCCTTGAGAAGAATGGGTGGATGGGGATGTCCCTGAGAAGAATGGGTGGATGGGGATGTCCTTGAGAAGAATGGGTGGATGGGGATGTCCTTGAGAAGAATAGGTGGATGGGGATCCTCTTTATTTTGGGGTTAGGGATCTATAATCTTCAAGGAACTGAAATGAAAGGATTTCGATGAAGCCAATGTTTTGGGAAAAGCAAGATTAAGTATTTTTACATTTTCCCTTTTGTTAAATTTCCGCAGCCAATCGGTGAAGAGAAATTGAAGAATGTTCCCAGCAGAATAATGTTTTCGGATTTGGTGGGCGCACTGGGCTCTGAAGGCCCCCGAAGGGTCACACAAGCGCCTCCTTTTTTGCTGAAGCAGCTCGATGAAATATTCACATGATCTGTCACAGGCTATGTTCTGCTGTATGGAGAGGGGGGGGGGGGGATGGGGGAGAATGAGCAGAAGGACCCCCGCTGTGTTCTCCTCTGTCCTCCATAGAAGAGGACATGTGCCGTCCCCAGTTGGTCCTCATTAACCCTTTAGCAGTCCTCAGCTACAGTGTATCTCCATCCAAAATGTAATTTTAATCCTGGCTTTACTCCCTTCAGCAATGTAGCCACTCCTGGACAGCAGCGTTGGGGGTAGCGTTAGACGAGGAAGGGGATACACATAGATGGACTTACACTTTTATTTGAAATCGGCTACAAGCATTCATTTGCTTTTGAGTTAAAGGTTTTATCTATAGAAAGCAATGCTGATCAATGTAACGCCCCTCCCCCATCCCCTGACTGGGAGGGTGACCTGTGCGCACGCATATTCGGCATAGCAGGGGAAATCACCCTGGCGAAATAGCAATAGTAATGTTTTTGTGGTGCATGACGGGTCTACAGATACATCTAAGGGGGTAAGGGCAGAGGCGTCACTAGCCCAGTGGTGGTGGTGGTGGGGGGGGGGGGG
>CM070035.1:158059-178995 GCA_036250615.1 Ptychadena robeensis
GGTAGAACAAAATTTGATTGTACAGAGATTGTATGGAAAGATTGTAAGGTGTATGGGGGGCTTTAGGTAGGTACAAGGGCCTTGACGTTATTTTCTGGATGGGAACCGGTTTCTGATGCTGAACAGAGTTGAGTATTTTCTTTTCGGCCGCTCATCAGTAATTGGATCGTCTTATACACCCATCATATATATGTATATACACGGACGAACCGTTAAGTTGTCAGTCAGTGATGGAGAAAACATCTGAACCCCCTCTTGTCGAGATTCCAGGGATGAAATCTGGAGTTTTGATTTACAGCTAATGATGGGGGATAGAGCTCAGATCTGTCATCTCACCCCAGGCAAATGTCAAGGGAAGATGCGTCTGACCCTTATCGGGATGTTATTGGTATGGAGGACGCCTCGGGCTCTGGGGGATCGGTTTCCTCATTCACGCCGGAGGCCGCATGCATTTTGTGGAATTAGCAGCTCATTACAGTGCAGTGTACCAGGGAGCAGCCTGACCCCGGGCAGCGTTTTTCTTCTATAGAATACGCAGAATCCTACATTATAAATATGAGGCGTGCTCATGTACCAAGGCTGGACCTCATCATTCCCTATACCCAGGGGTGCACATAAGTGGTACTCAGGTACTCACCTCAGGGGCCAAACCCTAGCTCTGTGTACCGGCACTATTGTTACACAACTCATATGTGTACTAACAACTTGGAGGCGTTCCGTGTCTGGGCGGCCGCAGCTAAATGTTACAGGTATACAATTTATGTCACCTGGATAACCGCAGGGTAACATGAATAACTATGAAAGGTTGCAGGGAGGGTGGTGACACTGGGAGTGTAATAATGTACTAATCAACAAAACATTCTAAGGGTGTTGGAGATCTGGGGGATGAAAGTCAGAGTAGGCATATGTAAGGGTAAAATCTGACAGGAGAAAAGCACCGTGTGACTGAAATATGACTATGAAAGTATGACATTTGGACTGCAGGAAGTCTCAGGGGTTAGTTACTGACCCAGAAAATATCAGCACTGTACTACTGAGGTATGAGATCTGGGGGTCACACTACTAAGGTATGAGATCGGCAAGAAAAGTATTTGAAACCCGTTTGTTTTGCGTGGTTTTTGCATAATCGGTCATACAATGCGCTCTGATCTTCATCTCATTCACAATAGAAACACACCGTCTGCTTCATCATACACACACACATTCTATCTATGTTCTCATGTTTTATGAACATAACATGTAACCAATCACGGCAGGGTGGAAAAGTATGTGAAACCCCCAGGAACTGGGTTGACCCTCCTTTGCAGCAATAACCTCCAGGCAAACGTTTCCTGTAGTTCAGATCAGACCCGCACAACCGATCTTGAGGAAAATTTCGGATCACTCCTCCTCCGAACTGTCTCAGTGTAGTCAATTCTTGGGCGTCTGGTGTGAAGCGATCTCTTAAAGGTCATGCCAACAGCATTTCATCAGGTTGAGTCAGGACTTCTGACTGGGCCGAAAAGGTATTTTGTTCTTTTGTTGAATGACTTGTTGCTTTGGGTCATGTCCGTTGCTCCACCCATCCTCTTGCGAGCTTCAGTTTGCGTACAGTTTTCCCCTGCAAAATGTCTTGATAACCCAACCCTGGAATTTCATATTTTTCCATCCGTGACAACAATCCTCCAGGCCGAGGCAGTCAAAGCAGCCCCCAATACATCAATGCTCCCTCCTCATGTTCACAGTGGGGATGAGATTTGATGTTGTGGTGTGCTTGCCTTTTTTTCTCACACATAGTGTTGTGTGCTTTTTTCCAAACAAAAAAGAAGACTCCATTTTGTTGGTTCATCTGTCCACCGAATAGTTGCCAGTAGTGCCGTGGACATCCATGTGCTCTTTAAAACTTCCAAACGTGCTGCAAATGGCTTCCTCCGTGGTGTCTCCCAGGTACTTCCTTTTAATGTTTGTCTCATGAATTGTAGATTTGTCAACAAAAATGTCAGCATGTGGCCAGAGATTTCTGTAGTCTTTATCGGACGCTCTAGGATTCTTCTTTACGTTCAATCAAGCATCTGCGCTGTGCTCTTGCAGTCATCTTTACAGGAAGAGCACGCCTAGGGTGAGGAGCACAGTGCTAACTTCTCCATTTTAGTAAAGACAGTCTGTCTTACACGGGGACAATGGACCTCAGGGCTTCTGAGATCTTGTGTGACCTTTTCAGCTTCCATGCGTGTCAGCGATTCTGATGGTCGGTCCTTCATGAGAGATCTATACTGCGAGGCGTGGTCACCTCACCACAAGCGCTTCCTGAATACCAGTAAACCCCAAACGGGGTGTGTGTTTATAAAGGGCCGGACAGCTTTCAGCACACATCCAAATCCAGGACACTGATTGGACTCCTGGCTCCATTAATCTCTTATAGAAGTCAGTAGGCTGGGGGTTCACATACTTTTTCCACCCTGCTATCACTGCTTATGTCAGTGCCGGGTCCTCCCTGATAAATACATAGTGATGGAGGTATATCTCACTGCTATGTAGTGCCCCGGGTCCCCCTGATTAGAAATACATAGTGATTTGGGAAGGTATTATCCATGCTATGTAGTTCCGGGTCCCCCATGATAGAATAACATAGTGATTGGAAGGTATATTCACTGCTATGTAGTTGCTGGGTCCTCCCTGATGAATACCTAGTGATTGTGGAAGGTATATATCCGCTATTAGTGCTGGGTCCTCCCTGATAGAATACACAGTGATTGGAAGGTATATATCACTGCTATGTAGTGGCCGGGTCCTCCCTGAAGAATACACAGTTATTGGAAGGATATATCACTGCTATTTAGTGCCGGGTCCTCCCTGATAGAAATCCATAGTTATTGGTAGGTATATCTCACTCTGCTATTTAGTGCCGGGGCCTCCCTCTAGAATACATAGTGATTGGAAGGTATTATCACTGCTTATGTATGCCGGGGTCCTCCCTGATAAACAAAAAAGAATACAATAGTTGATTGGAATGGATGAGAAAGCCTCTCATATTACATGTTTTTTGGTAAGAACGTTGTTTTTTTATTCTGTAGCAGTTTTCACAGATGTATACTGCTGACAGGTGGGTTTTTATTTTGAGTATAGAACCGCTTTAAGAAATAAGAAATTATAAGTATTTGATCCCCTTTGTATTTTGCTGCGGAATCAGAAGTGTTTCTTAGAATTTGTTTGCTGTTGGCAAAACTCGGAAGATTTGATAAACGTCCCCGCTTGAGCTATGATCACCATTCCGCCTCCATATTTCTCTATTACTTCCTCGGTCATTTAGTTTTTATAGTCCGGGAATGTTCCTGGCTGACTATTCAATCCTCGGCTCTCTTTTATGAATCGGCGTCGGAGGTTTATACCGCAGTGCACATCTGTCTTTAGAATGATTGTAATCCGCTCGGTATTTCACCCCGGAGATTTATACTGCAGCGCCGGCAGCCTGCTGAGCCTATCAATAGTGCCCAGGCGGCGATCGATTCCAATCTGTACTGACCCGGCCGGCGTATATCTGCTTCTGCTGCATTGTGCTTCCACATCCCCAGTATAAGTTCAGGAACTGATTGGAAAAGTTTTCTCCGGGGTAATATTGTGCAGCGGACTTGTTTTGTAGGTAAAAGCGTTTCTAAACTCAACACACATACATTACATGGACATAACCAGGGGTGCACATAAGTGGTACACAGGAACTCACCCCAGGGGCCAAAACCTAGCTCTGCAACTTGTGGTTCTGGTGACGTCACATTATGGCGTACATGCAACAAGGGTTGTTTTGTTCCCCTTTGCCCCAGATGATCTGGTTTACACCAGGAAAAGCACAACCAAAGGGGACCTACCACCTCTGTACCTACATTCTATGGTACCAATAATAGGACAAATCAGAGGTAGAAAAAGGACTTGCCTAGTCACTCAATGGCTCCAATGGTGTGGCACCACAGTGGGCTCCAGGTACAAGGGGACTTGCAAAGGTAGATGGCACCAGTCCCCTTGCGCCCAACAGCCAGCCAGATCTTAGTCCAGTGACGCCAGGACCCTCCAGTAATGCTGCAGCGGGCTCCAGGAGCAAGGGGACTTGGGAAGGTAGACTGCAGCAGTCCCCTTGAGCCCGAAAGCCAGCCAGATGTTAATCCAGTGACACCCTGACTCTTCAGTGATGCAGTGACTGGTTCCAGACACAAGGAGGCTTGGAAAGGTAGACGGCACCAGTCCCCTTGCGCCCAAATGCCAGCCAGATCTGAATCCAATGACGAGCTGAACCTCCAGTGACGCCAACGCTGGCTCCAGGTGCAAGGGGACTTGGTAAGGCCAGCCAGATCTGAATCCTGTGATGCTCTGACCCTTCAGTGACATTGCGACGGGCTCCAGGCGCAAGGGGACTTGAGAAGGTAGACGACACCAGTCCCCTTGTGCCCGGCAGCCAGCCAGGTCTGAATCCGGTGATGCTGTGGCCCTCCAGTGACATGCGGCAGACTCCAGATGCAATAGGGCTTTTTAGGGTAGATGGCACCAGTCGCCTTGTGCCTGGCAGCCAGCCAGATCTGAATCCGATAACGCTCTGACCCTCCAGTGACATTGCAGCAGGTTCCAGGCGCAAGGGGACTTGGGAAGGTAGACGGCACCAGTCCCCTTGTACCCCTAAGCGAGCCAGATCTGAATCCAGTCACCCTTTGACACTAACGCTGGCTCCAGGCGCAAGGGGACTTGAGAAGGTAGACCGCACCAGTCCCCTTGTGCCCAAAAGCCAGCCAGATCTGAATCCGGTGACGCGCTGAACCTCCAGTGACCCTGTGGCGGTTTCCAGATGCAAGGGAACTTGGGAAGGTAGGTGTCAGCAGTGATGTCTACCTTCCCAAGTGCCCTTGTGCCCGGCAGCTTGGCAGACGTGAGCACTGGAGGGGCAGAGCCTAACCGGATACCAGAGTCTCGCTCCTCATCTTCCATGCTGGAGGACCGGACACTCCAAGCATGGTGGTGCAGGAGCGAGGAAGAAGGAAAGGTAAGTCCCCGCATGTAGGTAGGTTATCTGTATCTGTTTTTCTTGTGTTTTGTACATCAGATTTGTACTCCACAATTTCCTGTGTTTTCCTGTGCCCGTGGGCCCTTTATTCATGTAAGTGACTCCGGGGGAGCGGGGGCGCCGAGCCTTTGTCAGAGCGGCCGGCGCTGTTCCCTCGGAGTGGCGGCACCGGGGCGTGCCGGGGAATATTAATGGTTTCCTCTTTACGAGCCCCAGTTTGGCTGTTTGCATAATTCAAGGCGCCGCCTGTGATATCCGCCGCGTGCATCCTCTGATAATGAATACTTAGCAGCGAGCGCCCTTGTTTATGATTACAGCCGCGGCGAGGGCGTTGTGGTTTTCATTACACGCCAATATCGCCGCTACGGCTGATGTGATCGACGCGGAAACAGCGTAAGGTTCGGATATTGGAGCCTTCGCACAGGTGCATTATGGGATAGTATACATCCCACCTTTTTATAGATCGTGTTTGTGATGTGACCATTATTCTTTTAATGAACAGTTGCAAGAAAAAGTATTTGAACCCTTTTGTTTTGCGTGGTTTTGCATTAATCGGTCATACAATGCGCTCTGATCTTCATCTCAGTCACCAATAGAAACACACCGTCTGCTTCATCATACTACACACACATTCTATGTTCTCATGTTTTTATTGAACATAACATGTAACCAATCACAGTGCAGGGTGGAAAAAGTATGTGAACCCCCAGGACTGGTTGACCCTCCTTTGGCAGCAATAACCTCCAGCAAACGTTTCCTGTAGTTGCAGATCAGACCCGCACAACGATCTGGAGGAATTTCGGATCACTCCTCCTCACAGAACTGTCTCAGTGTAGCAATATTCTTGGGGCGTCTGGTGTGAAGCGATCTCTTAAGGTCATGCCACAGCATTTCAATCAGGTTGAGGTCAGGACTCTGACTGGGCCAGAAAAGGTATTTTGTTCTTTTGTTGAATGACTTGTATGCTTTGGGTCATTGTCCGGTTGCATCACCCATCCTCTGCGGAGCTTCAGTTGGCGGACAGTTTTCCTGCAAAATGTCTTGATAACCCTGGAATTTATTTTTCCATCAGTGACAACAATCCGTCCAGGCCCTGAGGCAGCAAAGCAGCCCCAATACATCATGCTCCCTCCGCCATGTTTCACAGTGGGGATGAGATTTTGATGTTGGTGTGCTGTGCCTTTTTTTTCTCCACACATAGTGTTGTGTGCTTTTTCCAAACAACTCCATTTTGGTTTCATCTGTCCAGAATATGTTGCCAGTAGTGCCGTGGAACATCCAGGTGCTCTTTTACAAACTTCAAACGTGCTGCAATGGCTTCCTCCGTGGTGTCCTCCCATGTACTCCATTTAATGTTTTCCATGATTGTAGATTTGTCAACAAAAATGTCAGCATGTGCCAGAGATTTCTGTAAGTCTTTAGCTGACGCTCTAGGATTCTTCTTTACGTCATCAAGCATTCTGCGCTGTGCTCTTGCAGTCATCTTTACAGGAAGAGCACGCCTAGGGGGAGGAGCAACAGTGCTAAACCTTCTCCATTTGTAGACAGTCTGTCTTACCGTGGACACATGGACATCAAGGCTTCTGGAGATACTTGTGTGACCCTTTTCAGCTTCATGCGTGTCAGCGATTCCTGATGGTCGGTCTTCTGAGAGATCTATACTGCGAGGCGTGGGTCACATCACACAGCGCTTCCTGAGACCAGTAAACCCCAAACTGGTGTGTGTTTATAAAGGGCCGGACAGCTTTCAGCAACACATCCAATATCATGACACTGATTGGACTCCTGGCTCCAATTAGCTCTTAGAGAAGTCATTAGGCTGGGGGTTCACATACTTTTTCCACCCTGCTATCACTGCTATGTAGTGCCGGGTCCTCCCTGATAGAATACATAGTGATTGGAAGGATATCTCACTGCTATGGTGTGCCGGGTCCCCCTGATAGAAGACTAGTGAGGGAAGGTATATCATGCTATGTAGTGCCGGGTCCCCCTGATAGAAAACATAGGATTGGAAGGATTTCACTGCTATGTGTGCGGGTCCCCCTGATGAATCCTGTGATTGGGAAGGTATAGTGGGGATCGCGGGGGGCTGATGTAGTGCTGGGTCCTCCCTGATAGAATACACAGTGATTGGAAGGTATATATCACTGCTATGTGTGGCCGGGTCCTCCCTGAAGAATACACAGTGATTGGAAGGTATATCACTGCTATGTAGTGCCGGGTCCTCCCTGATAGAATCATAGTGATTGGTAGGTATATTCACTGCTAGTAGTGCGGGGCCTCCCTGTAGATCATAGTGATTGGAAGGTATTATCACTGCTAGTGAGTGCCGGGGTCCTCCCTGATAGAAACATAGTGATTGGAAGGATGAGAAAGCTCTCATTTCAGGGGTTTGGTAGAACAAAATTGATTGGTACAGGGGTTGGGAAAGATTGGAAGGTGTAGGGGGGCTTTAGGTAGGTACAAGGGCTTGCGTTATTTTCTGGAGGGCCGGTTTCTGATCTGACAGAGTGAGATTTTCTTTTCGGGCGGCCGCTCATCGCGTAATGGTGGATCGTCTATAAACCTCATATTATGTATTACAGGACGAACCGTAAGTTGTCCAGGGAGGCGTGGCGGGGTGATGGAGAAAACTCTGACCCCCCTTGTCGAGATTCCAGGGATGAAATCTGGAGTTTTGGATTTACAGGCTAATGATGGGGGATAGAGCTCAGTCTGGTATCTCCCCGCCGGGCAAATGGTCAAGGGAAGTGCGTCTGACCCTGATCGGGATGTTTTGGTATGGAGGACGCCTCGGGCTCTGGGGGATCGGTTTCCTCATTCACGCCGGAGGCCGCAGTGCGTTTGTGGATTAGCAGCTCATTACAGTGCAGTGCCAGGGAGCAGCCTGACCCGGGCAGCGTTTTTCTTCTATAGATAGCAGAATCCTACTTATAAATGAGGGTGCTCATGTACAAGGGGACCTCGTCATTCCCTATCCCAGGGGTGCCATAAGTGGTACTCAGGTACTCACCTCAGGGGCCAACCTGCTCTGTGTACGGCACTATTGTTCCAACTCATATGTGTACTAAACTGGAGGCGTTCCGTGTCTGGGCGGCCGCAGCTAAATGTGACAGGTATACATTTATGAACCTGGATAACGCAGGGTAACTGAATACTATGAAGGTTGCAGGGGGGTGGACACGGGAGTGTAATAATGTACGTCAAAAACATCTAGAGGGTGTTGGAGATCGGGGATGAAGTCAGAGTAGGCTATGTAGGGTAAATCTGACAGGAGAAAGCACGTGTGACTGAAATGACTATGGGGGAAAGTAGACTTTGGATGCAGGAAGTCTCAGGGTTAGTTTACTGACCCAGAAAATATCAGCACTGTACTACTGAGGTATGAGGATCGGGGGTCACACTACTAAGGTATGAGATGTGGGGGTCACACTCTGAGGGATGAGATCTAGGGGGGTCCACCTACTGAGGTAGGGGGGAGATGGCTGGGGTCACACTACTGAGTATGAAGTCTGGGGGGTCACACTGAGGTATGAGGATCTGGGGGGCACACTACTGGGTATGAGATCGGGGTCCACTAGAGAGCGGGGGAGGGTATGAGATCTGGTGGGGTCACACTACTGAGGTATGAGATCTGGGGGGGGTCACCTACTGAGGTATGAGTCTGGGGGGGTCCACACTACTGGGAGGGGGTATGAGGTATGCTGGGGGGTCACACTACTGAGGTATGAGATCTGGGGTGGGTCACACTACTGAGGTATGAGATCGGGGGGAAATGGGGGGGGGGTCACCTACGGAGGTATGAGATCTGGGGGTCACACTACTGAGGTTGAGATCTGGGGGCACACTACTGAGTAGGAGACTGGGGTCAAACTACGGAGGTATGAGATCTGGGGGTCCCACTGACTGAGGTATGAGATCGGGGGGTCACACGACTGAGGTATGAGACTAGGGGGGGTCACACTACTGAGGTATAGATCTGGGGGGTCACACCTGAGGTAGAGACGGGGGGTCACACTATGAGGTATGAGATCTGGGGGGTCCACTACTGGTATGAGATCTGGGGGGCACCTACTGAGGGTATGAGATCGGGGGGTCACACTACTGAGGTATGAGATCTGGGGGTCACACTACTGAGGTATGAGATCTGGGGTCACACTACTGAGGTAGAGATCTGGGGGTCAAACTACTGAGGTATGAGATCTGGGGGTCACCCTGAGGGCTGTGGGATAGGGTATGAGATCTGGGGGGTCCACGACTGAGGTATGAGATCTGGGGTCACACTGAGGATGAGGCTGGGGGTCACACGTACTGGGTATTAGATCTGGGGGGGTGCGGGGGGACCACTGAGGTATGAGATCTGGGGGGTCACACTACTGAGTATGATCTGGGGTCAACACTACGGGGTATGAGATCTGGAGGGATCACACTACGAGGTATGAGATCGGGGGGGTCACCCTATGAGGTATGAGAGCTAGGGGGGTGACACTATGAGGTATGAGATCTGGGGGGGGTCCCCACGAGGCTGGGGGAGGGTATGAGATCTGGGGGGTCACACTACTGAGGTATGAGATCGGTGGGGTCAAACACGAGGTATGAGATCTGGGGGGGGGGTCACACTACTGAGGTGAGTGGGGGGGGGGAGGGGAGGGGTTGGGAGGTCACACTACTGAGTATGAGATCTGGGGTGTCACACTACTGAGGTAGAGATCTGGAGGTCACACTACGAGGTTTGAGATCTGGGGGCACACTCGGGAGGTATGAGATCTGGGGGTTCACACTACTGAGTGAGAATCGGGGGTCACACTACTGAGTTTGAGTCTGGGGGTCCACTACTGAGGTTGAGATCGGGGGGGGGTGGGGGGGGGGTCACACTACTGAGGTATGAGATCTGGGTGGGTCACACTACGGATGAGGTGAGATCTGGGGGGTCACCTACTGAGGTATGAGATCTGGGGGGTCCACTACTGAGGTATGAGATCTGGGGGTCACCTACGGAGGTATGAGATTGGGGTCACACTACTGAGGTTGAGATCTGGGGGGTCACACTACTTGAGGTATGAGTCTGGGGGTGGTGGCGGGGGGGACACTACTGAGGTATGAGATCTGGGGTCACACTACTGAGGTATGAGATCGGGGAGTCACACTACTGAGTGGTAGGCAGGGGTAGTCCTAGGGAGAACAGTGGCCTGGGTACCCCCCTGACTGCCCCCCCCATAGTCTCACCTCTTGTTTCACCGCCACATCCGCCAGGGGGGGGGGTGAGTCTCCTCTACTCCTCTCCCCGATCGCTGTTGGGGGAGAGGCTGAGGCCCTCTGGCTCGGAAAAAGTTCCAATGCCGATGCCGACCCCCCCCCCCCTGCATGACTTGCCCATGCCTAAACCCACCTAGGGTGGGAGGGTTGGTAAATGTCCTCCCCATATAAAGATAACCCTTTGTATTAGATCAATGAAATGCTTATGTGGTGTAAGAGGTTTAGTCATTTGTATGGTGGGCTTTAGTCTGGATTGGTTCTGGGGTCATGGGGTCTGTCTAGGGTCTGTTTGGGAGCCATGGGAGCTTGAATCTAAGATGATAATTGGGACCCAAAGTTGAACTCTTCCGATTTAAATGTCCCGCACTCCTTGCCCCCCCATTCCAGGTAGAGACAGGGGTGGTATGGAGTATACACTACAGGATGTACATCCCTCATGACCCAACTCGAACGTTCTAGTTCTCTGGCCGAGTACTCACCCACCCGGCATTTATCTTAACTTACTATCATGTTCTAGTTCTTAAGCAAATTCTGTTTTTATGAGTCGCTCATCCAGCTTGACTGACTCGCGGAATCAGAGATTACACTCTAGATGGCTATCGGCAAACAACACATTAATGACTGCGTTGTAAAGCTGTGGCATCAGCAGAGAAGAGTATATATCCGCTATCCTCACCCGGCCCCTTATTGTATTGTCCTCCAGTAAGAAATATTCCAGTGAACGAGTCTCTTTGTTATAGCATCCCTCTCTTGAGAAACAGGTGTGAAGGAGGAAGAATGGCACTTGTCCCTAATTGGAAACCTTCATGGTTTATTGATGTATTCCTACTTATTACCTATGATTGTACATTCTTCTGGATCTATCAGGAACTATATACTTTGATTGACTCAACTAGTCTGTTCATTATGGCATGCATAATGATCGTCCCCGAGTTTACAACGCATATATGGCTATGGTATGCCTTCCAAATGTCATGATATGACTAATGTAGCTTTTAAATCAATGCATAATATGGCCAATGTAGGCCTTCCAAATGACATGCTATATGGCCTATGGTAGGCCTTCCAAATGACATGATATGGCCAATGGTAGGCCTTCCAATGAATGCATAATATGGCCAATGGTATGCCTTCCAATGACAATGCATGATAGGCCTATGGTAGGCCTATGCCGCTAAGACCATGTACCAATGACATGCATAATATGGCCAATGGTAGGCCTTCCAAATGACAATGCATATATGGCCATGGTAGGCCTTCCAATGACATGCTGATATGGTGTGGCGAAGCATGTGATGGGGCATGGTCCTTCTAAATGACATGCGTGATATGTGAACGTTCCAAGTGACATCATGATTTGGTCAATGGTAGGCCTTTCAAATGACATGCATGATATGGGCAATGGTTGGCCATCCAATGACTTGCATGATATGGCCAATGGTAGGCCTTTCAAATACATGCATGAAATGGCCAATGGTAGGCCTTCTAATGACATGATATGGTCAACGGTCCAGCTTCCTGCATGCAATGTAATGGTATGGCCAATTGTCAGCCCTTTCCGAAATGACAAATCACAAAATCTTGTGGGCTGGCTGGGGGTGGTTCATTGATAACCTGGAGAAACGATGGCAACCCGATACGACAAGTGTGACGGTGTAGGAAAGGTTCTGCTGTGAAACGTTGGGTCCTGGCATTCCATGTACACGTACCGCCATTTCCAAAGAAAAAACGTTTAGCAGATGGAAGGGAGGATCATGCACCCTTTTGTAGTTCAAGTTCCTTAGGAATGGTTTGAGAAACATAGCTCAGGTCATGGTAGCACATTAGGGTTCAAGGTGTTGAAATTGGCTTCCGATATTTAACTAGTCGATCATCTGGGACTAAGCTGGAAGACAAGTCCAATCCATGGCGGCAAACCTTGCTATTCAGACAACCTAAAGTATCTACTCCTATCTCTTGTCCAATACCACCATCCCCCCACCTTCAGAAGTCTTGTGAGGTTCAGTGGGTCTCTTCTAAGTATTAGGCAGGGATTTCATAGTAGACCGTGGAAATCGAACCTGATCCCATTGACATGGACACTAGTCCCATTGATGGGTTGAGTATCTGTGGGCTAGATGGAAAAAGTCCCAAACCATGGCGCCATCGCTTTGCTACTTACACAACATACAAGATGTACTGCTAAGTTCTTGCCAGATACCACCATCCACCTTCAGAGGTCTTGTGAGGTACAATGGTTTCTCCGTATTAGGCACTTGATATAATATTTTGGCTGATTGGGGTTTTTTTCTGAATAGACATGGATGAGATCTTGTTTATGAACCTGATCCCATTAACATGGTCAACTAGTTCTTTGCCAGATACCACAGCCACATTCAGAGTCCAATGTGTTCTCTTCTCTTCTCCGTATTAGGAAGGTGTTTTAATGTTTTGGCTGATGTGTTTTTTATGAATACACATGGATAAGAGCGATGATCCTGATCCATTGACCCAGACCAACCATAGATTGGTTGAGCATCTGTGAAATTACCTGGAAGCACATGCAAACCATGGCCACTCACACTAAACAATTAGGCTTCAACTTGCTACTTACACAACCTATGACTACCACTTTGGTCTTTCCAGATACCACCAGCCATCTTCAGAGGTCTTGGGAGTTTTTCTACTCAGTATAGGCAGTTAGTTATAATGTTTTGGGCTGATCGGCGTATTTATGACTACACATGGATAAGAGCATGATCTTGATCCAATTGACCTGGTCATTAGTCCCTTTCATTGGTTAGCAGTTCTTAGGATGTACCCTGAACAGTTACTACCCCTGGGCGCCCTCACCTTGGTACTTACAACAACATATAAGATCTACAGCTTAGAAACTACCTAGATAACCACCAGCCCCCTTCAGAGGTCTTGTGAGGTCCAAGGTTATCTCCTTAGTATAAGGATACCACATGATAAGATCCTGATCTCTTGACCTACAACCCCCGATGGGATAGGCAGCAGTTCCCCCTTTAAGATTTTTAATTTCCTATATGAGCTCTGCATTGTCTCTGGAATCATTTTTAATTAACAGGTCTACGCTTCAAACTAAAAACACGTATTACTAGAGAGCGATGGGTGGAGCGGGGAGGCCTCCATTCTCAGGCGCGAATTACCATCTGTTGTCGCCGTGTTAACGGGAGCTAGGCCTCATCCAAGCCTTTTTAATAAGATTTACAAAAGCTTACTACTAACGCGCCGAAGTCTAGCGACATCCATTAAGAGGAAATCCAGCTCCCGCGTCCCCCTCAATGTGAGCGGCGCACGCCGTTCCTGTATGATGCGCGGCTCATTACCGAGTCTGGGCGCTGTCACGCTCAGACATTAAATACATTGTGAGGGATATTTTATAGCTGGAACGTTTAGGATGATATCTCACTGGAATGGAGACTATTGCATCGATGACACTGATGCCCGAGTCTGCTAATCTACCTAACGAAGAGTACAGGGTGGGCCATTTCTCTGGATCCCCCTTATAAAGTATTAGAAAAAAGAAAAGGAATATGTGTGGATGGATGAACGGGTGAAGGGCGTGCTACCGAGGAGTTGGATCGTAAGAAATTTGGTGGAAGGCAAAAAAACATTGCATGTATCTTGTGAGGGGTGATGGGATCAGAGGGGGGGCAAAAGAGGGGGGCGTGTAGGGTGGGGGGAAAAGGATAGAGTGGTGAGCGGATACAACAGTGGAAACTCTCTGTTTACGTACATGTGAGTAAAAGGCTACAAGTTGACCTATTCAAAAGTGTGCGACCATTCTAGTAAGTGGGTCTACACATAAGGGAACAAACATCAGGGTATGAAAAGGGGGGGTCTAAAAACAAAACAATTTATTGTTTTTTGCAAGTACTGTAAAAGGTCAAAATGTTACACAGATGCAGCCAATTGTTGTGGAAAAATGTTCGAACAAGAAAACCTGAAAAATGTGTGCTCGACTAATATTGTGAGAGCGGAATTGTTAAGGGCGTACTATATACATATAAAATTCCCCGGGGGTGTCATTATACAAAGAGGTATTACGGATACGGACGTTATAAAAGTGAAAATGGTTTCAATGTGTAACGAGGGGGGCTGCCACTTGTGTTTGTGGATTTGTGGCAACAAAATGCTTGCGAATTCGCCAACATCTGGGTACACGACACTGATAGGAACACACCTTCAGGAATGAAATAGCAACGCCAAGGCTTTCCAGTGGCCTGAGAAAAAGTTTGTCAGGGTGGCTGCACATGGCATGCGTTATCGATCAACCTACATAATCAAGACGATTTGCACGAGTCAGAGTATGACCCGCAACAAGAGTAAAGTGGACAGTCTAGCGAGGGGAAAGAAATGGGAGAAGGGGGGAAGAGGATGGGGGGGAGTCATCCATACGCGGGGGTCAGAGCGGCTGGTGAAATTAAATGGGCTCCAAATTAATTGGGGTGTGTAAAATATGGAAAAGGCAACTGATTCATGGCAAAAGTGTAGCGTATTACAAGCGTTGAACCACTGACATTAATTTACCAAAGCGTCCATATGGGGCACCACCACATTATGGGGTCAGGTCGACCATTCCTAGATGAACGTTTTTTCCGGAAAGTGGAATCGGTCGCCCTTTGCATGGCCCTCAAGTCTACGATTCGACCCCCTTAGACTTTTAATCTTTGGGGCCATCTGAAGCAAATTGCTATGCTGGAAGATCGAGATGTGCAGCCCCTGAAACTCTGGATACTGGAAGCCTTTGCTGCATGTGCTAATCGGTGTTGCTAATCAGGTGTGAAGAGTGGGAGAAGAGGGTATTCATTGACCCAATCCAACACATGGCACACATGAACACGTTTTATACGTGGACATAAACTTGTAAACACTCCATGAAAGAATAAAGTTACTTAAAACCGAGCACAACCATTGTTTTTGTCTTGTGAAATTCCCAAGACGTTTGAGGTGTCACAGACCCCTTTCCTATTGAAAAAACAAAAGTTGGATTCAAAAGGCCGACTTCAAAATGTCCGCTATGGTCAGCACCTGACTAATCGGATACTGGAAGCCTGTGCCTAGCAGTTCTCCTGCGATGAATAACACCGGTGATAAAACCTTGCATTCCGCACATCACACCGGGCTTGTAAATGGGAGGCCCTTGAGTGTGTCCCCTTGCTAGCTACATACATTTGTTGTAACGTGCTGTGTTGCGCGCTTTTCCTTAATCGGGGGCCAAAAACTTTGACCCCCCCCGGGACTTATGTGCAAGTTAACCACAGGTGATTTTGAATTAGCGCTGATCTTTGTAATCTTGATTTCGAGAATCTGGGGAAGGGCCATACCCGCTCAGGCAATGTTCACATGTACAATACGCTTGTATCTGATTTTCGCAAAGAATTACTTCTGTGTTGTTTCATCAATAACACTGCGCTGTCAACTCACATCCGCCACTAGATGTCCCGTGCACCACACGTTGCTTTTGCAATAAATCACATTACAGGTGCCTGTATATTGAACGAATATCTCCATTTCAAGTTCCATATTCTAAGAATACTCGGAAAGTTGGCAAAACTTGATATTGCCTACACTGCTCATCCTAGTTTACCGCCCAGGTGTCCCAAACTGTGCCCTTTAGGTGTTGTTGGTGGCTCCCCTGGGTCCTCCACTTGCGGCCCCTCAAACGTTTAATCATTGCCATAGGACTCACCTGTTCACTGACCCTGGCCGATGGGGGGGGGGGCGTGTCCTTGCCGGGAACTTCTTTAGAGGTAAGAGGAGGAGAGGACTCTCTGACCTCCAGCTGGCAATGCTATTAGCTACGGAAAGACTAATGAGTGACCCCGACAGCGCGAGCGCCTATGGCTTCCCTAGACTACTGATAAATCTATGGCGGCACACAACCTTGTTGATATTTGGGGGCCTTCCATATATCCCATGTTTAGTGGTCACACTGACCCGCTTTCCTAATCAACTTGGCAGTTGCCCACACTGAGTTACAGTGTTCACTCACTGTTTGGCTTAAAGGGCTCACAGGTCCCATGTGAATGACACTCCTAGCTGGGGTAATAACGCACCCTGGGCACGGGGAGTGTGGACCTCTGACAACACCACCAGATGGAGGTTCCTCTTCTACCTTGGGTGTATTGATCTTAAGGTTGGGTGTGTATGGACAGTTAAGGCCCCTAATACACAAGCAAGCTGCAACAGAGTTTTCGGCCGACCAATGTGTGGGTCCGTGTGCCCCCATGGGCGACAGGGATCTCTCCAAAGCTCGGTCAGCCGTAGTTTAATGGGGATGGCCTCCCCGTTAAGTCCCCATACACGGGTAAGTTTTCCCACCAGATTCCGGCCCGGATCGATTCCGGGCGCGTGCACGCAAACGATCGTGCCGGAATCGGCGGCAGCCCACCTTGTCCGGTCGCCCCCCCCCCCCCCCCCCCCCCCCCCCCCCCCCTCGACCAGTCCTATTGATCAGGGGCCCATAATCCGATCGTAACTAGAACCAACATGTTGGTTCCATCAATTGATTCCGGGCCGCATCAGCAACGGTCACGTTGGTGGTGGACATCAGATGGATCACCACAGATATGCACAGAGGAGTGTGATCGTTCGGGCACGGAATCGCGCCGTAGCCGTTTGACACGGTGGTATGCAACCGATGGCTTCTCTTAATTGGCCGATTGATCACACTTTGATTCCCGCAGAATCGCCGGAATCGAATTCGAGATGAATGACTCGATCGGACCCTGGAATCCTACACGTGTATGCTAGACTTTAGGTTAAGCTGGAAGGGTTGTTGAATTTGGTCCGGTAGAGTGAGTAGGATATATATTTTATTTATCTTTTCATCCTCCTATTCCTATGGTTGGCAGTTGTCCTTACCATTTTCCAACAGGGACGTCTTTAAGCATTTGGGGTCCCCCAGAGTTGTGAGGCAATGGGCTTGGGTTGGTGCTTAGTGGTGTACGTGAATAGGCGTGCGTGCTTCGGGGTTATGCGCGAATATGCATGCTTCTTGGGGTTCATACGCGTATGCAGTGCTTGCGATTATTTTGGCTCCTTGGGGTTACCGGCCTGTCACCACATTTTACCTGGAGGGAGAAACTCGAACTTTTAAAATTCAATGGGCAGCCGCTTGGTGTCTTTGAGTTAGATTCCACATGTTGCTTCATAACCATATTCCCTGTTGGATGTGACCTTCCCCTTTCCAGCCATTCCATCTAAACGCCTCCTAACTGGGGTCGAGTTGTACGCGATGTGGGTGGCTTTTAGGTTAGAGTACCCAAGAAACTTACCTTGCTTTTCCATAAATTGTGGTAACAGTTGTGGAGAAGACTTTTCTGTTTGCAGCATTGTATCCCTTATCACAAAGCTCAGTAAGACTCTAGCATGTAAGCATGAGAAACTCAAGTGTCCAACAGCCAGCCCTGACCTCAACTCTTTTACTGAAAGTACAACATTTGCTCTATAATTGACCTTTAACCCATTCCCACCCTGTTGGTTATTTTCCATTTCTCAGTGAGATACCAGATTTTGTTGAACCATTTCTGGTCTGGCCCATGAGATTGTCATCCTGACTGCCGGTCATAGCATTTTTTGGGTTTGTCTATGTCTCCACTTTCTTCTCAAGAAAGGTGTTGGAACTCACCCCCCTCCCCTGGCCACGCCCTACCCACCCCCTAGTACAGCCCCCTAAACCCGGTGTCCCCTCCATAAATAGCTACCCATTGGGGGAACTGGGAATGTCCGCCACCAGCGCAGGCCAGGCGCGGGTGCCCCCGCAACCCGTACGGGCCTGCCGCCTCCCCTTCCTCATGACGGCTAAACTCCACTCTCAGTCCACGCATGAAGAGACAGTTCTCTCCAGCATGGACGGGGGAAGGACGCCCCGTTCATAGGGCCCACCACCCAAAACAATGGGAACCCTCTCCCTTGCGGCACATTGCGAGGGCATGGAAGGGTTGAGGCACAAAATTGGCCCGCCCGTGGCACGCCGCCGGTGGCGCTCCCGTAACCCTTGCTGAATGGCCAACACTCCCCCCCACTGAGCAACACCCCGGGCCCCCTGGCGGTCACCCCACCGCCGCACTGCGCCAGTGCCCTTATTTTGTGCCAGACTTAAAATAGGTGGCGGAACGGGTTCCTGTGCTTCCCCCCGAAAAAAGCCTGTCTCACTCCATTACACATTACCGTCCCAGCAGGTCCTCTTTCACATGAGCTGATCCGGGACTGCAGGGGTTAACGTACTGCAGTCCCCTCCTCCGGCTGGTGGATCGGCATAACCTGTGAACAACCAGCCGGTCTGGAGGAGGATATGTGGATCGGCACTTCGGGCCCGCCTGCGATTTTTGAATACTGTCCCGCATTCATTGTCTATTGGCAGCGATTGCTCCCCATTGCGACTGTGAAAATAACTAGAGATCATGCCCGCGCGATAAGAAATCATGGGATATCGTAATGTGGGCTTAGGCCCCCACACACCTCAAGGAGTGTGGACCGCCGATTAGCTTAAAAAGCAGCGTTATCACATTGCTCTCCATCGCTCACACATCGCGGGCACCCTTTGTGTGCCGGCATTCGTTTTGGATGGGGACTGCGGTTCCTCCATTGAAACTAACGCATAGCCCAGAGATTTACGGACATGTCCTTTCGCTGGCCGCCGAGATTTGGAGTGACAGGTGTGGGCAGCCCGCGAGCCACAGCCGCATTTTTGCCGATCACATGCGCCCAATGGTCTTGCAGCAAAATCGTCCGCGGCTCTATAATGGTTGTTGTGGGAGACCCTTAGTCAACAAACAATCCCCCAACGTATCTGCAGTGGCAAGATGCAGCTACCACAGTCCACCCCTTGATTTTCAAAACGTTTTTTTTTTATGTCTTGTGGGGTGGATGGCCGCAAACTTCTCGTCGCTTTGCTGACTTCCTAATACTTCCTGTTGTGTATTCGGCTCCCTTGAAGCTGAGAAACTCCAAACCGAAACATTCAAGAAGTAATCAGGAGATCTTAAGTCTCCCCATACACACAGGTCATTTTTCCCACCGATTTCCGGGAGCGAGCGATCCGGGCGCGTGCCCGTCGAACATGTGCCGGAAATCGCGTGCAGCCCACCTTGTCCGTCCGATCGGGTCCGACCGATCGGGCTCAGACTCGGATCCGCCAGAGAACCAACATGTTGGTCCTTTCGGGTCCGATATCTGCCCAGATCAGCGGGAGTTGCCTTCCGGGAGGTGGATCAATCGGCACGGACTCCGGCAGGACAATGTGGTATGCAGCGATATCGGATTCCTTAATTGGCCGTCGATCACACCTGGGATCCCGCGGAATCGCCGTAATCGATCGATGGTGAATCGAGTCGGCATGGAATCCGTGCAGTGTATTGCCTAGGCTTACAGGTCATTCTCATTCCTACTTGTATCGACACAAAAATACATAGAACCTCTGACCATGAATGTCCTGGGGGGAAGCGGGAGAATGAGCCGGCCAGGGGAAGTCAGACGCACACAGATTCACCCTCGCAATGGTTTCTGATTTCTCTAATTTCTGCGTCATTAAGGATTCAAAGCTGGCTGAGCTGGACTGGAGAATGATGTCTTATGCTAGAAACACCTTGAGATGGTGAGATTTCTTCTCCTAGGAAAGCTTTCTTCTGGAGCAGCACCAGGTAGGTTTGGTTTATCGGCCGTGATCTCTGATTGGCTGGTCAGGAATTTTTTCCCATTTATGGTACTCATTTCTCCTCGTTGGTAGGCATAACATGCTCAAAGCTATGTCATATTTGTCCATCCAGCCTTCCTTCAGAGTTTTTGTAGAACAGGGAACCCACATGTACCAACGTATCGTCGCTGATCGGTTGTGTGCTCATCAACTTCCACATACAATCTACATACACTCGACCTCAGCGCGGTGATGTCACAAGAGTCACCACATCCACTCGAGGATTCTCAAACGATGTATGGGCCACCGATATTCCTGCTTTACTCTGAACAACTAAACTTGGTCAAGAGCAGCCAACCAGGAGCTCTGCCTATACGATGTGGAGGCAAGGATAATTATCTCCATAACTTTATTAAAATGTATTAATACATTTTATAATTCACTGCATTGTCAGGATCCAGGGAAGTGGGAGGGACCAGGCAGCAACACACACTGACAGAGTTGTGGGTAACAAAACAGATTTAATGGAGACTTACAGGCAGGAACAAAACAGGTGCCAAGGTCCAGGGGTTCATGAGGGGGGGAAAAGGGGAGAGTGTCCATGGTTCAGGGTCAGATGCATGAAATCCCGGACATGACCTTGATGCCAGACATGCACAATCGTAACAATGAACAGCCAGCGTGGTCTGTGATGAAGCACCCTCGATAAGCCCTAAGCTAACGAGGAAGGTGTAGCTCCACCCAGACCCACGCTCACAGGGAGCCACCTGCTTGGTGAACTGTGTGGACTAACCCATGGATGGGCAATCCCAGTGCGTGGCAGCAGGCGTTGACCGAATCCGTTCATAGGTCTATTACCGTACCCCCTCCTAAGGATGTCCACTGGCGCTCCAAATCCGCCCGGGTACCGGGCGGCAACACCCCCCAGGGTCAAACACAAAAGGTCTGTCATATCTCAGAGATTGAGGCGATCAGGGCTTTCAACACACACTGACAGAGTTTGGTGGAAAA
>CM070035.1:280321-304644 GCA_036250615.1 Ptychadena robeensis
ACATAGCAGTGATATATACCTTCCAATCACTATGTATTCTATCAGGGAGGACTATATAGTTGTTGGTAGATCTAATGGAAATTGTATGGAGTGATCTTAAGCTAGCCATACATGTTCCGATTCCATGGCCGATCGATCACCCATCCGATCGATTCCGCGATGCCAGAGGGAATCGGATGTCCGATCGATGGCCCAATTAAGCCTGTCCCTACCACCTTGGGCCACCGATTCCTGGACGATTCCGTGCCCGATCGATCACTTCACACATGACAACTCCCCCTGATGTGTGCTGAATCAGATCAGAAAGACCAACATATTGGTTCTCTGGCAGATCCGATTCTGGGCCCAAGGTGGGCTTCACGCGACTCCGGGACGATCGATTAGCGTGCACGCGCCCGGAATCGATCGTTCCGGAATCCCTTGGGAATCGGACCCGTGTATGGGGATCTTTAATGTGTATGGAGGGCTTTAGATATACGTTAATCTCAATGTAATGAGTTGCGTGTGCCTATACATGTACATGGCAGGTAGCCATATGTGTGCATTATATATGTAGATTTTTTTATTTAGCGTGTGCATTTTTGTAACTGAAGGCTGAAAGACATGTTCACTCTGCACAAAAGATAAACAATAGACTCTTCTAAATCTCTAATGACATGAAAACCCACAATGATCACAATAGCCATAGACCAGATCTTCTTTCCCATAGTGGTAATGCCTCTGAATGCAGATTTTATGGTGCCCACCGAGGCCGAACCAACTTTCATTCCAAGAGTTCATACTTGGCGGCCATGATCCAAGGTGGCGGCTAAATTTGAGGTAAAATCTTGTAAATTCAAATTTAATGGAATATATATTCATTTGTGTTTTAATATATTAAACCGTATATTATTTATTGGACATTGTTTTGATGAGCTATATACTTATTAACATTAAAGGGATATTGTAACAGCTGAAGTCCACTTGATTATTTTAAATGGTTACCGTATTTTTCGCCTTATACGACGCACTGGCACATAAGACGCACCCAGTTTTTAGGGCAGAAAAAACAGAAAAAAAACATTTAATAAGTTTTCACATCAATTGGGTTAATGCAATGAATTTACTGGATGCACTATCCAATTCAGCCAGCAGGTGTCACTAGCAGCAGTAGACTTTTAACAGAACACACGTCATACCTACACTGACCTGAGGAGGAGGGAGGGGGGAGAGGAGAGCTGGGCTGCGTTCTGCTCTCTCTCTCTCTCCTCCCCCGATGTCACTGATTCTGTGTCCGTGGGGCAGCTGATTGCTGTTCCCATGGACAGGAGAGCTGTAGATGCCAGTTCATCTAGCTTTGTCTTCATTGCCCATGCCAGTTCAGGGCTGGCATAGGCAATTATACAGTTCAGTTGGGAGAGCCAGACATCGGCTCTCCCATCTGAACTGACAGCTCCTCCGTGCCGGGAGAGCTGGCGGGAAGCCAAGGTGCAACCACCAGCGGCCAAGTGGCCGTGGGGGTCACGCATTCAGCGTATAAGACCCAGGCACTTTTTGCTCCCAATTTTGGGGGTGAAAAAGTGCATCTTATATGCCAAAAAATACAGTATCTACAGTTTATTATATAATTAAAAACATATTTATGTTATTTAGTAGATTAGTCGATATTCAAGTATAAGCCCACTCGAATATAAGCAGAGGTACTTGATTTTATGTACAAAAATAGGGAAAACTTATTGACTCGAGTATAAGCCAAAAGGGAAATGCAAAGTCAGAAAGTGGAGTTTTCTAAATGAGACATATAGAGAAAGCACCATTTCCCCAAGGAATTAATCAAACAGGTGAATCTTAGTGCCGCACCCTCAATAAAGTTGAGAACTCCAAGCAACCAAGCAATAACTGATTGGCAAAATCACTCAGGGGAAGAAATTAAAGATGCCAAAAAGACAAAATGTTCACATGATTTCCTGTAGTTTAGTCTGCTGTGTGATGATAGGTGTGTGATAGGAATGTGAGTGACGAAAGACTACAAATCACAGCTCAGTTGGCAGGACATGGAAGGCGACCTCAAGTGCCTCGACACGACACTTGAGGCACTTGAAGACACTGGCAGATGGTAACTAAGCAACTTCCCAATAGAGATGGCAAACCAGTTCACACTTCAGATGTTTGGTCCACCTCCCATACGTAACATGCGGAGAAGGTTTGACCCTTCACTCCCCAGTCAGGTGATGCAGTGCAGCCAATTTTGTATTTTTCCCACTAAGATCCCCCCCATCCAATGGTTTGGTATGCAGTGAAAAAGGGGGACCACAAACAGCAGGGGGTCCTCCCCCCAGAGCATACTAGACTGCCTGATAGAATGCTAAGCTCTAGAAAAGGGGGGCCAAGAATGATGTGGGTTCCCCCGTTACAGAGCATACCACCATACCCTCCCAACCTCCGAGAGACAGCACTCCTGGGGGTGGGTGCTGGTGAGTTTCCTCTACTCCTCCTCTCCTGGTTGAGAAGGAGTAGACAATGCCAAGAGACCGCCCCATGCCTAGATGTTTTTCAGGCTCTTTGGGGGGGGGGGGGTTTGCTGACAAAGGGTGGATGACTGTGAGCTTCCATACATAACCTCAGACCAACTTGACCCCCCCCCAACTAAGCTGGAGTGGGGTGTCAGCATCGCACTGAGCAGATAGGCGGCAGTATGGGTGGATGCTGCCCCCCCGCCCACAATTCCGCCCTGGGCAACCGCCCATACTTGCAACCACCACTGCATACCAGATCCCTTGCCAAGCCTGGAAGGAAAGGGAAGGGGGATCCATTCTGTACAGACTGCTTTTCGGTCAAACGGCAGCCCAGGGTCCCTGCGGTTGTGCTCTGCTCATTGAAGGCATGTCTCGCTGCCCCCTGGTGGTGGGATGCCATTCTGACTCAGTGTTTTGGCCAGGGCTGCATCCCCAGCCTTCCTGTGAACGCGTTTGACGCAGCACAGCCCAGGTGGACTGGTTCAAGTTTGAATTTCCTGCAGCCCTAACCGGCTGCACTAGCTAATCGTCCACCAATTCAACAGCACTAGGTGGCATAATGTGATTGGGCAGGCTGCCCATTTAATGGGACTCTGCTCTGCACACCATTGCCCTTTGTAGCCTCTGTATAGCATTGTGCTTGGGTTTCTGTGTTTACTGCTGCGTCCAGGCCCTGACCCTGGATTGTTACTGACCACGTCTCTTGCCTTGTCTTTAGTGCCATACCCTACCATGCCATAACGTGTACCTTTCCTTTGTTTTGGTTTACCCCATAGGTTACCCAATAATAACCCAAAGGTCTGTTACCTGGATCTCTGGTGTATGTAGGGATTGTGTACCCAGCCCCATTACATGACCTTATTTTTTTTTTGTTGGAAGGTCCACTTTAAAAAATGTAAGTGACAATCTAGAGATAGACTAGATTGAAAGTATAATTCCTACCATTGCCTTCCATGCGCAGAGGGATTTGCATCCCAATTTGCATAAAGATATTAATATAAAAATTCTGTAGGAATCGCCATTCATTTGCAAAATCCAACTTGGCTTTCCATCAGAAGCCATCTTACGCATCTCTAGAGAGATGACTCCTTCTGCAGAGACAACATCTTATACCCAACATCTAAATGCCTTTGCCGTAGCTGTAACTACCTTCGTAGGGGGACTTACCGTTCACTTATTTATTTTAGCCGTCAACATTTCTGATCACCTGAGGGGAAAGCCTATGACAACCACTGAACAGATCATAACTTCTCTTGAAGCATCACGGCTTTTCTTCCTGTTGTGTTGCATGACAGATCTGTGGTTATCCTTCATGTTCCCGGACATGTTACTTTCCTACATAAAAGATGCTTGCTTTGATTTTATGGAACTTTCCACCTATTACTGCAACACCTGGTTGTTGACCCTTCTTTCGGTTACAATGTGCTTCAAGATCTCCAACGTCAAGCAAAGATTCTTCTTGCATCTGAAGACGTTCGTGTCCCGTAGGATAAGGTACATGATACTGGGCTCTGTGCTGGTGTCTATTACCCAATCATTGGCCCTCACAAATGCCAGTTATCTTATACCATCCAATGGCTTATCTCAGAACAACACCTACAGGTATGCTATGGTGACGAGATATGTCTACATACTGTCCTTTGAGAATGCCATTCCATTCCTCATTCATTTAGTGTCATCTGCCCTTTTAATTGTCTCCATGAACGACCATCTTTACCGAATGAGAGGAAACGAAAGTCTGGCCGTAAAGCTACATCCAATTCTCACTGTCATAAAGTCAACGTTGTACAGTTTGGTCAGTTTTGGCCTACAGGTTCTTGTTGATATTGTTCTTCTGTACTATTTACAACTTCTAGGACCTGTATGGCCCTATGTTGTGTGGACCAGTTTTCCAGCTGTGCATTCCGTTTTGCTGATCTTCATGATATCCAAGTTGAGAACCAAGCTCTTGGGGATCCTGCGTGGAGGAGCTGACTGCTTGTGCCATCAAAGAGTTGGTGGATCCACAGCCTAAGGCTTAGGCTCCACTGTCCAATGGGATCCGCTGGTGTCTGCTGAAGCCTCCATTGTGTTCCCATAGAAAAACAGAACAGAAGATTTTTCCCATACACAGGATGGGAACCTGGGGACTTTACAGGCTAGCTCAAAGGGTATCCCGTATTAAAGGGGGTACCCCAAGGTACGAGTTATTGTCATATCAATGAAGGTAAAACATATATCAGTAAAATTGGGTGAATCGTAAACACAAATCAATTGGCACAAAGTGACTGGACAGGCCTAGCCCCCGCCCATAGTGCTGGCGCTGATGATTGTTTTGGACTTCTCATTCCACACTTCTGAGATAGTTTTCCATAAGATTTTATGATTTTATTCATCAAAGTCAGTTGTCTCAGTCAAAATAAACATTTTGGGTCATAAAGATACGTCACTCCTGGCGGAGACCGCCAATCCGACGCGTTTCCCCCCTATTTTGCAGGGGCTTCCTCAGGGAGAAGTGAGTTCTTTTGTAAGTCGTCGTCCAGTAAGTCAGTCAGGTATTAGTTCAAGGCAACAGGTGAGGATTCATAGTGGAAGAGTAGAGTCATCAAACCTTAGTATCTCCAGAAACGATATGTCTCAGAGCCGGCGTTCAGGCTGCAGATGAGAGAACTTGCATACTATATATATATATATATACTGTCCATGCGTTCTGCAGTCACATAGACTGACTGGAAAACTGCCCCAATTTCAGACATGTGCTTGAGAGGTCTGTATAGGAACCCAGATGTATATGGTCTCCATGGCCAAGCGCTTCCCACTTAGCCCGTCTCGATGTTTGACTCCATGTGTGGATGAGTGCCAAAGAGTAGAGGATGTAGAGTATAGAGTAAGAGTATGTAATGATATTGTAAATTTGATTCCACGCTGGGAATCATCTGGATCTGTGACACGCCCCTCCATTATGAAGATATCATTTTTAATTGACAGGAAACATTTACTATAATAAGATTAACTCAATGTAAAAGGAACCAGCCGAGGTCAATGGGCTAAGAACTCATTAGTGAGTCTAGGAATGTTTATTTATAGTGGGATTCCACCCTCGATTTAACCATTTAATGACAACATATACTAGATGTACATACAGCCCCTAAGAAAGAACAAGTAAGATGCCCCCCAGATACAACCGAATAAAGAGGTGGATGTTTTTTATCTACTAACTTAAGCTCTGCTCATGACTGGTAGCAAGGAGCTGGCAGCTACAAGCCGGGTGTCAGGGCTGCCAGACGATGGCGCCAGCATTTGCAGACATGGGGGGAGCTAGAGTGCATATACAGGTGGCCCTGCTCCTGGTAATAGGCCTCTGGTGCATGGCTGCCCTGCCGTCATAGCATCAGTTCCCTGAACTATAAGGTTCCTCGTGCCAACAAGTGAGCTCGAGTTGCGTATGACCCCTGCTTGCTTTCAGACTACTCTTAAGATTAACCTCTGGGTACCATGTTTGATTGGACTGATCTGTGTATGACCCCTTCTTGCCTTTGAACTACTCCTCTGATTAACCCCTGGATACTGTGTTTGGTTGGACTGATCTGTGTATGAACCTTGATTGCCTTTGGACTACTCATTTGATTAACCCATGGATACTGTGTTTGATTGGACTGATCTGTGTATGACCCCTGCTTGCCTTTGGACTACTTCTCTAATTATCGCCTGGATACTGTGTTTGATTGGATTGATCTGTGTATGACTCCTGCTTGCCTTTGGACTACTCCTCTGATAAACCCTTGGATACTGTGTTTGGTTGGACTGATCTGTGTATGACTCCTGCTTGCCTCTGGACTATTTCTCTGATTAACCCTTGGATACTGTGTTTGGTTGGACTGATCCTCTGTGTATGACCCCTGCTGTGAATTCCCTAGGGACTCTGGAGGCCCAGAGACAGTTGGGAAAGATGCTCTGTATATAATCCTATGGTGATGCATTTTACCCATTAGAAACCATTATCTGTCGGCCTCCAGTGGCCACCCGCTATAATGCAGTTAACCCCCTATATACTGGAAGCTAAATGTGGAATTTTTCATATTATTCCAGGGAACAGCAGGTAAGTAAAAGTTTAATATATATATATTTAGCACACATGGAGTAAGGGTGTACTTAATTTTATACCAACTGCTTTTACTTTTTTTAACTTTGTAAAGGACACACCTAAACACCTTTTTACTTACCTCTAAACTGTCCCAATAGCTTAAAGTTGCTCAAAAACCTAAAAAATATACTAACTTATCCTGCTGCCATCTTTGGAAGGCGCCATTTTGGATTCTGTGTAGCTTCCAGTCTTGAATGGGTTAAGGCTCCGGGGAACCGCCAGATACAATGTCTGTCAATGGACACAAAGTGAAAGCAGAAAAAAAACATGAACTGCTTCCTGAAGGAATGTTGGGTGCCAGACAGTCCGCGACGCTGGTGAGGGGGATAGGAACAGACAGGGAGGAGTGCAATATCACGGGTGCAATATCACGGGTGGCCACTGGGGGCATTTAATTGTTTTCTATGGGGGTTTTCCTAAATGTACTTTAATTAAAGAGCTGAGATCACATAATCACCCGGAAAACACTTCGTCCTCGTGACGTCTCCCTGCAGCTATACGTCATCAGGGCTAGGAAGTGAGGGAGGGCTGTGGGGGATCTTCTTAAATCACTCATTACAGGTGAGTTTTTTTAAATGCATTTTCCCCCATTATCGGCACTTCTATTGCCATGTGTAGATCCTTTTCTGGTGGTAGGTCCGCTTTAAGTTCATGGAAAATCTATGACTAAATGACGCCATTGATGTAAATCCTATTTTCATATCATGTGACTACATTACCAAACACATTTTGAATTATATTTTGCATTAAACATTCAAATCAGTGTAGAGAAAGATCACAGAGGAAGAAGGCATTACACCCATCCTCCGGGCAAGACACCTGACTTTGGGCATTGAGAGATGGCCCCATCAACAGAGGACTACCGTAACGTCTACTTCCTGAGTCTTCTGGTCGGAGTAGGACTTCTCTGCCTGGCTCACATGACGATACACTCATTTATTGTAGCTGCGAGCGCCCTGGATTGGCTCAAGAGAAGACCAATGACCATAGTTGACCAAGTCACCGGTGCACTAGGGTTATGCAGGTTGACTTTTCAGACTTCAGGCATGATCGGTATGATTTTAAGCACGTTCCTTCAAAATCCCATCACTTTTTATAGCGTGCTCAGATTGATTGACTTTTTGATGCTGTCATCTAGTTTTTTTTATAGGTCACTAAGTACAACTTCATGTTATGTTATATGGAATACGCTTCCGTGCATTCATTCCATTTATCTGATTTACACCACAGCCAAGCCAAGGAATCACGTGTCCAGGGTACTCCACTCCGGACCCACCTGCCTGTGCAAGACACCAAACCCTTAAACCACCTGCAATGGTCAACACGTTTATGGTTCTTCTAGATCATTTTGAAGACATCTTACTTCGTTCAACAACATTACAAAAATGCTAGGACCCTGGCTGTTCCGGTCACCGCCTGCTGGTGGCACTGTGATTGCCCATCCACGGGTTGGTCCCACAGTCACCAGCAGGTGGCTCCCTGCAAGCCTGGGCTGGGTGGAGCTCACACCTTCCTCGTTAGCTTAGGGCTATTTAGGTGTGCTTCATCCAGACCACGCTGGCTGTTGTTGTTTGCTTGTCTGGATTTCATGCTTTCCCTGGCTTCATTTTTCTTGTCCCTGAACCTAAACCCTGGACTTTTTCACCTGTGTTTGTTCCTGCCTGTAAGTCTGCATTAAATCCGTTTTTGTCACCACCACCTCTGTCTGGATCTCAGTGTGTATTGCCTGCCTGGTCGCCCCCTCAGTACCTGATCCTGACAGGACCCTTGAGCAACCTTGTGTTGAGCTTCACCACGCTGCTGCAGGATACATGGCACGGCTCGAATATTGAGCCATCTGTACCCTACTTAAGGCCAGCCATACACCTTTACATTTCTCTGTCAGATTTCCTTTAGATCTCCATTTGTTTTGCCAAAACCATGTAATATGAGGGACTTTCTAAACCATCTAGTCTACCTGTGTTCAATTGCAGAGGACCCGGTCCGGACTGCGTCCAGTCGTCATATTTGTCCGTCAGAATGGACAGTAGAGATGGTCGAATTCATTTCGACGATTTCGAGTTGATTGCAAAGCCCCTGAACATGGTATCATCACCAAACTTGCTGGAGATGTAGAAAAGGGTTGGGGGGTATACTACAAAAAAGAAGTATGTCTCTAACACAAATCGTTTTTGCACAAATGAAGTTCAAATCAAGTCAAAATTTTGAAAATCTAAATTTCGACTTTATTTTTGAAGTTAATTTATGCAAAATCTACATGTGCTAGAGCAACACTTTTTTTTCCCAATGTTCCCACAACCCGTCTCTACATCTCCAGCAATTTTGGTGATGATTAGTGTTGAGCTCAAATATTCGAATGCCGAATATTTTTTGCGAATATCGGCAATTCGAGAATTCGCCAATATCTTGAATATCTCGGCGGATATTCGCAATTCCGAATATTCGCAATATGGCCATGTATTGCGAAAATAATATTCGCATTGCGAAAATAAACATAGCATGTGACCATTCATTTTAAAGAGTTTCGCGATGCGAATATGATTTTCGCAATTGCGAATATAATTTTCGCAATCCATGGTATTATCGCGAATATTCGAATTTCCAAATATTGAATAGAATATTAGTAGAATTATTTGCGAAATATCACAAATTCGAATATTGCCTGTGCTGCTCATCACTAGTGATGATACCATTTTCAGAGGCTTTGCAATCAGCTCACAAAGTTAGCAAGTCGAAAATTTCTCTAATGGACAGTTGCTTGTGCACAGCGGCAGCGGCTTGTTGCTGAACGGCCAGCAAATCTTCCAAGTCGGACACACGGGTCTCAACTTCTGTCAGCCTTTTGGTCTGGGCTAGAAGGTCCTGTCTGACAATCTTGAGCCCCTTGGTCATGGCTCCGTCTTGGGCTTCAAAAGCTCATCAACAACATGAACAATTTTATAGTTCCCCTTCCTTCTTTGGGTATCCTCTGCTAAACGTGTGGGAGCAGGCTTCTGCGCCATCTTGGACAAATCCAAGATGGTGCAGAAACCTGCTCCCACACGACTTGGAAGATTCGCTGACCGTTCAGCAACAAGTGGCTGCCGCTGTGCACAAGCAACTGTCCATTCTGACGGACAAATATGACGACCTGGACGCAACAACCTGCGCATACTGGGCATTCCAAAAACACTTCGCCCATCACAGTTGTCTGAATTCTGTGGGCAAGTCATTCCAGCAGAACTGAATTTTGCTGAACTGTGCAAAGTCGAGTGAGCTCATCGCCTGGGTCCCCACAACCCACCAAGGCCTCACCGAGTCATTGTAAAACTCTGCTTAGGCTTTAATAATTTACTATGCACATTGGTATCTGTGTTTCTCTAAAAAAAACAGCTGTATTAGTGTAGTGTTGTGCAGTATAGCCTGCTATGCTACATACACGACCAGGTCCTGTTAGACGGATGTCCTCTGTTCATGCACTAAACACCGATCCCACCCCAATAAAGGGAAGGTCCACACAGCTGGTAGGGGCTATTTACAGTTTATTAAGGGCTAAGTACAGACTTCACCAACTCCTGAGGGCAGAGATGGGGATCAAGCATAGGGAATAACCATTGCTACCAGCTGCTGGGATAGGTGGACAGGGGTGCTGTATGCTCTCACCAGAATGAAGAATAATCAGCATTCCAGTCAGGGGGTGACACATATCACAGCGGAGGTTATCTCACCCAGGGATTCTTGTCTGGGGACACCTCTCAGGGAAGCTGCAGGTCTTCAGGCAGACCACATCAGAAAAGCCCAGAATGTTCTGAGGAACTACTATTTATAACCTCAGACGGGGGCTGGCTTAAGGCCTGTAACTGGGCTGAATAAAATTGTTACATTAGAGCAGAGTGCCAAAACAGCGGAAAAAGCTATTAACCCTGTCCTTACAAATAGGTTCCTGCAACTGGTAAACAACACGTGTAGCCCTTAAAGGGACATATACCAACTATTTAACACACTACACAGGTATATGTATACAGCGCAATATATACAGTTTGTAGCCCTTTCTCGTGTAGTATTTCATGGCGTCTCTAGTCAATTGACATTTTAATTGTTAAAGGAAGTGAATATCACACCTGGGCTTCTTATCTCTATGATTTAAGATTGGAAGGGTAGGAACTGTACCCAAGGGGTGGCCAACCCCTGTGGATTTTAAAGGTTAGTACCAGGTATACAAGTAGTTCCAGTCAAGAGATAACGTATATACTTTATTTGTCACAATATAAATACACAGAAAATTGAAAATAGCGGGCAGAGGGGATTGGCGTCCCGACGTTGCTATGGCAGCGCGGGACGCCATCTACATCACTCCACTGAACTGATGTTCTACCGGAAGTGATGTAGGCGGAGGGGCAGAAATGCATCTCACTGAGACGCATTGCGCCCGCCCAAGGCGGTGGGCACCCGGAAGCCCTCTCCTAATGCGCCCAAGGGGTCATCCCGTGGCGCGGCAGAGGGGGGGGCGGATCGGGACCCCACCTCGTTTGGCGGGAAGGGAGACCACTATAAAATAGACCAAACTGACCCAACATGACAGAGGAAGACCTGACATGGACTAGGACAGAGGACCCCAGGACTAAGCTGCAGCAAACCAACTGAACATAGATCCCAAGGTAGGAGTGATGGACCACACATTATATTATCGATGCTAAACAGTGTACTGACATACCCCCTCCTGCATAGACTGTATTTGTGACCGTAGACATACCTATGCCCTCACTTGTATAGATTGATATCGGACTGTTGTCATGCCCACAATTTAAAGACCGGACGTAGACAAAAGACCACACTGGACAATAAAACGCTTGACAGGCAAAAAGGTCAGTTTCAAAACTATTGTGTGAGGGTGAATCTATTGGTGACGGGCTAAACTCTACTGGTGACAGGCTGGGACCTATCTATTATGTGACACTTATTGATAAGGATCACTCCACTAACTTTGGAGATACCTCCACAAACTATTATATAATCTTCAGTGGAAGAATCGAGCACCTGGGCTGTCTCTTAAATACCTCTATAAACAAATGAGATAAACATCCTTCCCCCCTATACGATAGCGCTTGGACTGTCAGGCCTCGCATAAGGTGTAAAATCCCTAAGGACCTTCTTGGATAGGCGGTGGGAGATCCAGGCGGCAGGGGCCCGCGGAAGACCATCCTCGGCATATGAATCACAAACACTGTCGGTAAGCCATGATATTTTTTATTTATTATTGCTTGAGAGATTAACCACCTGTATAGTTTAAATATATGGATGGTTTGTTGAGATAACGTAACGATGATGAAAAGAATGCATAGACAAATAGAGATTGTTAAGATGGAGATTGGGAAATAGAGGGACAACTCGCCATATTAGATGAATATTAGACATGAAATTATGGGGTGCAATAAATGGGTAAGATATAATAACTCGAGCAGTGATTAAAACTAGATATAATGTTATCAACTCACAATTAGGTATAATAAAAGACTGATGCTAAACATGGTGGTGAACACTTTGATGACTTATAGGTAAATCTCCAAGAAATATCCCTGAAGAAGTCCATAAAAGGACGAAACGCGTCGGATGAGTTTGGAGTACGAATATGGTGCTATACTAACGGTTTGGAACCATCAGGGCATCAGGAGTAACCAGTAATGTAATGTTATGTTTTTATTGTAAGGGTTCATACCTCCCATTGAGGCAACCCCACAGACTGTAACATTTGTATGGTGATATTGCCCGCTATTTTGAATTTTCTGTGTATTTATATTGTGACAAATAAAGTATATACGTTATCTCTTGACTGGAACTACTTGTATACCTGGTACTCACCTTTAAAATCCACAGGGGTTGGCCACCCCTTGGGTACAGTTCCTACCCTTCCAATCTTAAATTCTAGTTAAACGGATGTGGTGAGGCAATATGGCTACCGTATGATCCCCCCTCCCCTCTACTCTAAACTTCTTATCTCTATGTCTATTACACCAATAACTCTTCCTAACTCTGATCACTATCTCAACCAACCCTTCACTCTGACCTCAATCAGTCATGTGTGTCAATTGTTGTTTTTGTTTAAAAATAACGTATTTTTCAGACCATAAGACGCACTTTTCACCCCAAAAATCGGGCAGGGGGAGGAGTGCCTGCATCTTAGGGTCCTAAAGCTGGCTCCCCGCCAACTCTCCCAGCAAGGAGATTAGCCGGGAAGCTGTCAAATGTGAGATCCGCCCACGGCTGGATCTCCAATCTAAACTGTATAATTGCTTATGGCAACAGAGCCCAGAGCCCTGCTGGCTTGAGCAATGAAGAGAGAGATAGATGAACTGTCACCTATCTCTCTCTCAGTGTCCGAACTGCAATCACTGCAGCTTCCACGGACACAGGCAGCCAGAGAGAAGAGGTAGAGCAGAGGACTGGGCAGCCTCCTGCCCCCCTCCTCCTGATCAGTGAAGAGGTGACGTCATGTGCTGTGTGTGTACTGCCGCTAGTGACATCTACTGGCTGAATCTGATATTGCATTAACCCGAACTCCCACTGTTCGGGAAGTCTTTCCATGAGAATTAAAGATGTTTATGGAAATTTCTGCCTTTCTTTTTTTTATCACAAGTTTGATGTCATCAATACATCGTAATAGCAATGTACAGACGCATGCATTGAATGTTACAGCATATCGTTGAAACCGGATATCATTGTCCATTGTAGCAAGGCGAAGTCCATTAAAATATCCTTTCGGAGCTACAGGTGGATATTCCATACAACAAACATAAACTTTTCACACATAACTCAGAATCTCTCCAGAATAGTTTGACCACTCCTCCACCCACCTGTGTTTATGGTCCTTGCTTTGCACACTTGAGAAACAAGTCATGATGGAACAGCAAAGGGCCTTCCTCAAACTTTTGCAACGGCAACTTTTGCAACTTTTGTAATGGCATAAACTTGAAACATAAACTTACAATATGTACAGAAAGTATTTAGACCCCCTTCAATGTTTCACTCTTTGTTATATTGCAGCCAAATGAGCAAATGAGAATCATGAGGTCAAAGGAACGGCCTGAAGAGCTAAGAGACAGAATTGTGGCAAGGCACAGATCTGGCCAAGGTTACAAAAAAAAATTCTGCTGTACTTCCTAAGAGCACAGTGGCCTCCATAATCCTTAAATGTAAGAGGTTTGGGACGACCAGAACCCTTCCTAGAGCTGGCCTTCCGGACAAACTGAGATATCGGGGGAGAAGAGCCTTGGTGAGAGAGGTAAAGAAGAACCAAAAGATCACTGTGGCTGAACATTAGAGGTTCAGTCAGGAGATGGTAGAAAGTTGAAATAAAGTCAACCATCACTGCAGCAAGATAGTCAGGGGTTAGGACGCCCGAGAAGGAATTATTCAACAAATGGTGCTAAAAGGAAGGTTGGGAAAAGTAGGGGAAAGGTTTGGTGGACCAATGGACAGATGTATGGATAGATGGAAGTTTAGGGCAGATAGAGGACATAGTATGGACAAACAATGGACTCCAGAGTACAGTTTGTCAGCAGAACAGACATGGGATAAACAGAGGCACCTTGCAGCAAGCAATGTTGAGTTGAACCTCTAAACTCATGTCCTCTTCTTTGGGTGGTTGACCTTCCAATTGGTCTCAGAATTAGCTGTAAGTTAATTGTGCAGCCCCTGAACATGGTATCATCAACAACGTTGTGGGAGATGTAGAGAAGGGTTGCGGCACAAATAGTTTTTGCATGAATCAATTGGAAATGTTTTGTCTTGAACCTAATCTATGCAAAACCTTTATTTTTAAATGTCCCAAAAACCCACCCACAATTTGTCTAGATCAGTGGTTCTGAATCTTTTTAGATCTGCGGCTCCGGAAGTGACATCACAAAGTGTCACTTCCGTGTACCAAATACCAGAAGTCACACTCCGTGGTCTTCTCTCTTTTACATGAAGGACTGAGAGGTTTCTTCTTCAGATGCCCAGGCCTTTCCTTGGTGACTAGTGTTGATCATATCAATTTTCGAATCACAAATTTGAATTGTGAATATCGGCACTTTGAGAATTCGGGAAGATCTGGAATATAGCGCTATATCTTCATAATCTCAAATTTTCGAGATTCTGGGGAAAGTACCATGCATTGCATTTGCAGTATGCGCATGTACTGATGTGATTTTCACAATGAATAACCGTATTTTTTTAACCATAAGACGCACTTGTGCCTGCATTTTATGGTCCGAATGCGTGACCCCCGCGGCCACTTGGCCGCCGGTGGTCGCACCTTGGCTTCCCGCCAGCTCTCCCGGCACGGGAGTGGGAACTGCAATCATTCTGCAGCTCCCACTGACACAGAAAAAGCTGATCAGCAGAGGAGAGCAGAGGAGAGCAGAGGAGAGCAGTGGAGAGGGAGAAGCTGTTGGCCCCCCTTCCTCCTGCAGATCAGTGTGAAGTATGACGCTGGACTGAGAGTGTACTGCTGCTAGTGACACCTACTGGCTGCATTGGATATTGCATTCATTGAATTCAAAGCATTAACTAAATTGATGTGAAAACTTATTAAATCTTTTTTTCTGGTTTTCCTGCCCTAAAAACTGGGTGCATCTTATGGTCCGGTGCGTCCTATAGTCCGAAAAATATGGTACTTCTATGAGTATTGTCTCATGTGGTTATTACACTGCAGCTGCTATTTACTATTCTGCCACTAGATGCCGCTGTGACAACTAACATTGTGTTCGGAATATTTGCATGTACAAGTGCCGATTTTCTCAATAGAGGTAATAATCACTGGAGATCAAGAATTGTGGAATTTACTCTGAATATAAGCAGAGAAATTTTTGTTATGTTCTGTGAATACGAATATTTCCCATGCTGCTCATCACTCTCAGGGAACAATCAACCCGTTAATCTATATATCCCTCCATCTTCCCTGAATCCATGGTAGGACATCCTAGGCCCCATGGTCTTCTCTGTTCTACATGGTGCATTTATTATCATCATTGGTTTATATAGCGCCAACATATTACCCAGCGCTGTACAATACATTAGAATGGAGATACAACATGGGTTAGTACCCACAGGTACAGGGTATGACACCGGAGCAGGAGAGGACCCTGCCCGATCGAGCTTACTTTGGGCTAATCAATAGGTGAGTTGTGGACTGGCATGGTGGTGATGTTAGGAATGAGAAGATGAGTAGGAGAGACTGAAGAGTCTTTAGGGCTTTTTTTTTATAGTGCCAAAAGTAGGAGCAAGTCTGATGGGGCGAGGAAGAGAGTTCCAGAGAGTAGGAGCGGCCCTAGAGAAGTCTTGGTGTGAAGATGTTATGAGTGGGAATGTCATTGATAGGTCAGTGGAGGAGCAGAGATGATTCTTCTTCAGGTGCCCATAACTTTCCTTTGTGACATGGATCTTTTTCAGAAGTCCACTTAGCAACGTTGATTAATTCCAGAGATTGGTCTTACAAGGCTTAGGCTCGGACAGGTTGAATACCTGTAATGGTCCGAGAAACGGTCACTCAACTGAATATATGTATTCTGTAAAATATGCTGTATATGCCATATATTGTGTGTGTCTCTCTGACAAGGGTTACACCTGTTGTTTACGATAAGCTGGGACCATGACTCATGTCTGGGTGTATACTTATTCCTTCCCTCCAAAATGTAACAAACATAGTCCAGCCCAGCCAGGCCTTATGCCTTCCCCATTGCTAGGAAATAAATAGAAGTCCTTTAGAAGCTTCTGGGCTTTTTCTTGCTCTCCCTGGATTGTACCTGGCTTCTTCCTGTGACTCCAGAAGAGAACTACAGGCCTCCAGCGTTACACCCTGGAGAAGGTCCCCAACACCCAGCCATTGGTCCAGCAGCTGGTGAACAACACAGTTTGTAATGTATAACCCCATGCCTGAACCCCATCCCTGCCTCTGGGTCATGGTGAAAGTGTGTATATATTCCTAAATAAAACTGCAAATAGCCCCCTCCTGCTGGAGTGGACCTTGGAGTTTTTGGGCTGCAAGCGGAGCCTGGTGATCGAGCAGACGACATTCACCTTAAAGAACCTGGCCGCGTGAGTGGTTACACACACTACACTTGCGCGCCGCTACAGACCCAGCTTGAGTACATCTGCCTTTGAGCCCCATATTACTTGGTGTGTTTGTACAGGTAACTGCCGGACTGGAAAACTACCAGCGGTGGAAGCTGAAGTTACATGACAACTTGTGTAAACATTTCCAGATCAGAGTTTTTTGCATTGGGATTTGCATGGTATGTTTTTATACCGCTATGACGTTACTCGATTTGTGTGCCTCAACATTCACTTCAGTATTCCATAACTCAAAGACCTCTCCAATGGAAGGAGACAGTAACTCCCTGAACCTGAGACTTGTCGCTGTATTGGGATTCGTGTTGATAACAGGACTGGCGGTACATTCATTTATCGTTGCCGTGAATGTTGCCGACTGGCTGAAGGGAAGATTGACATCCGTCACCGACCAGATTGTCACCTCCCTCGGGATATCACGAGTCATCTTTCAGACCGCATGCATTGTAGACGTATTTCTTATCATTCTCTATCAGCGGAGTGCAAATTTTTACGCAGTAAAGGCGTGTTTTAACTTTTTCGAACTGTCAAGCAACTACTTCAGCATCTGGCTTGCCACTCTGCTCTCCATCGCCTTTTGCCTGAAGATCTTCGGCCCCCACCATTCTTCTCTTCTACATCTGAAAATAATGGTTTCTCAACGAGTGACTTCCTTCATTGCCATTTGTGGGTTGGTTTCCATTGGTCACACTTCCTTCATCACATGGTTAAATCTATCTACGGACCTGGAGCCGTCACCATCTTCCAATCAGACCGGCAACTTTTACCAAACTCAGAAAGCGTTGCATTACGTCTATTACTTCACATCCGCGAATAGCCTCCCTTTCCTCATACACTTGGCGTCCTCCATACTTCTGGTGACGTTCCTCTGTCTCCACCTGCAGAAAATAAGACACGGAAACCATGTAACAACCCACCTGAAGCCATTTTACATTGGAATCAAATTCATGGTTGTCAGTTTTATCCATTTTGCTTTACAAGTTGTCATTAGCATAACCATAATGTACTATGACTATCTGCTGGGCTTCGTGTCTTCGTACATCATTTGGACTGGATTTTCATGTCTGCATTCCGCTTATTTGATCTACAGGACAGTCCGGTTAAGGAATTGTTTTTTAAGCATCTTCCAATGTGGAAATATTGGGTTGTTGAGCGAACGTGGTGATGAACACAACCCACAGTTATGAGAGAGAGACTTTTGGACTTTTGAAGGATGATTGGTTACTAAACTCCGATGTTCAACACCAAGACTGTCTAATGCAGTGGCTCCCAAACTTTCCTTCAGGGCCCTTCTTCAGGGAGGGGGTACTGAAAAGAAATGTATTAACCTCCCTAGGGTTCTGCCCATACCATCTAATTTTTATTGGTGTGGTACGGGCAATTGTGCCGCAGTACATTGTAATGTTCTTGAAAATTCCCCGTACATCAATACAGACCGACACTGGGAGAACCAACGTACCTCATGAACCTCATGAACATGGAGGTCTTTGGTGCCCCCCCCCCCCCATCACTTCGTAGGTGAAACCTCAGAAATGCTGCGGAGGATCGTTCCCAAACTTTCCTTGCAGAGTCCCCCTTTTCTATTTAGGAATATTATTGAGCCCCCCCCCCTATTCAAACACAGGTTAGGAATGAAGGCCGGCAGCCCCCCTGGAATACCTTTGCACCCGCCCCCCATTTTGGGAAGTATTGGTCTAACGGCCTAAAAAGCACAAGAAACATGACTTAGAGGTCACAATCATTCTAATATAATTTTATAAGAATCTTTATTAGAGTACAGGGCCAATGGGCAGAGAGGGGGTACTGAAAACATTTATTAACCTCCCTAGGGTTCTGCCCATACCATCCCGTTTTTAATGGTGTGGTACGGGCAATTGTGCCAGAGTACATTGTACTTTTCTTGAAAATTCCCCCCGCCCCTGTACATCAATACAGACCAACACTGGGAGAACCAACGTACCTTCATTAGCATGGTCAATGGTGTGGACCCTCCCCTCCATTTGGCATCACTGATGACACCGAAGGGGCGGTGCCGGAACCCCAGAAATGCTGGAGCTTTCCGGGGGGGGGGGGGGGATAGCCCTGCTCCTGAAGCAATTGTGAGGAACCCAAACAGCGGACGAACTAGGTTAATCCGCCTCATGAAATCAGTAATGGGGATTGGTCACCATAAAAAGACCCAGAGGGGAATTGTTCAATAGTAAGAGGATATCGGTTGTGCAATCTTCTCTTCAATGCCAAGGGGTTCACAGACTAATACAAGTTTTCAGTAACCCATCTGAAGAAGCCTGTGAGGGCTTCTTAAGCCTAATTAGTTTCCAGCAGGGCTTTATGTACCAATTTAGGGCATTAGTACTAAATTTTACTGAAGAACTCATGATATCTTGATAACCAAGACCTTAAAGAGCAAGCAGTTAGTATGACCTGATCTACCCATGTTATAGTAAAGCCAGTAGAAGACATTAACTTGCAGAGGACTTATTCTTTAATGTTGAACACATTTTGCTTCCAAGTAGCATTCCTAGTTAGTGGTCAACATGGTAGTCCAAGTCATGTTGACTGTGATCCACTACTTTACAATGGACAAGACAAATTAGGGAAGTTCCTAATGTTAGGACCCTGGCTGTTCCGGTCACCACCTGCTGGTGGCACTGTGATTGCCCATCCATGGGTTATACCCACAGTCACCAGCAGGTGGCTCCCTGCGAGCGTGGGCTGGGTGAAGCTCACACCTTCCTCGTTAGCTTAGGGCTATTTAGGTGTGCTTCATCCAGACCACGCTGGCTGTTCATTGTTGCTGTTGCTGTTTGCTTGGCTGGACTTCATGCTTTCCCTGGCTTCTTGTCCCTGAACCCTGAACCTGAACCCTGGACACCCCTGTACCTCAGACTTTTTCACCTGTGTTTGTTCCTGCATGTAAGTCTGCAAATAAATCAGTTTTTTGTTACCACCACCTCTGTCTGGATCTCAGTGTGTGTTGCCTGCCTGGTCCCCCCTCTGTCCTGGATCCTGACACCTAAACTTTTAATATTAAAGATTCATACTCATAGCATCCTTCCTGCTTAGGAGTGTTGGGCATACTCTAAATTCCTCTATCATATATTTATATATTAAATTGTTCAGAAGGTTTGTTTCACATATTTTCGATAAGGTTTTTGGTGATAAAAAAAATCCAGATTTGAATATTTCAGGTTTGATTTAATAATTTGTATTGATCTATGAATAAGAAAGCTGGTACACCCAATAACCAATGTACTTTGATCGCTACCTACATCCAATAAATGAATATAGTACAAAATCAAGCGGCACCCTGCTAAATTGAGGAACTAAGGGCCACCATACACCTTAAGATTTTTGTCAGATTTCCTTTAGATCTCCTTTTGTTTTACCAAAACCATGTAATATGAGGGACTTTCTAACCCATCAAGTCTACCTGTGTTCAATCGCAGAGGACCCGGCACTACATAGTTGTTGGTAGATCTAAAGCAGTGGTGGGCAACCGAGTTGATATGTAGGGCCACAAGTGTGGCCCTCGGCATCACTAAAGGGCCGCACATAACATCGATCCAGACTGTTCCCCGTCTACATATCTCAGCAGGCGGTGGACCAGATCCCGACAGCCAGTCAAACCCAACAGCACCCACCCCCCTCCTGCCCCTGGGTGCAGCGCTCATATGTTGACCTGGTTTTCTTGATCAACATTTTACTGATGTAGGAGCGCCAAAGCGGAGTCAGCGTGTGACCACTTCACAGGTGAGTTGCTATGCTCTATGCATTAACAATTTTTGGTTTTGGGGGCGCATGTGAAGGACCAAGGGGGGCCGCCGAACAACGCCCAAAAGGCCGCATGCGGCCCCCGGGCCACAGGTTGGGCACCTAGGATCTAAAGGATATCTGACAGAGAGATCTAAAGGTGTATGGCAAGCTTAAGTCTTTGATATTAGCCAAAATGGACTTTAATGGTAGCATATAAATAATCAACAGTCAAGTTAACATGTTACATAACTGATACGAGGTGAATTCATATATCAAAATTCAACATAGTGATGGTATCATTTGGTCAATAAGTTCATGACGCGTTTTGCAATGATCGTCGCTTCTTCAGGAAAAAAACAAAACACGTAATATAAATTTAGCTATAGAGGGAAAGAAAAACAAAAGGTTTCAATCAGTTCAATTTTAAGAATTTCAGGGTTAACGGTAACCCTAATGTTAATGGAAACCATAACAGGAACGTTAACCCTGAAATTCTTTAACCTCCCTAGCACTGAGGTCCGGATTTCTGTACCAAAAGCGCACCATAGACTTAAATGGAATTTTTCTTTATGTTGTAGGCATGTAACTTCCCAAAATCTGTCCGTACACGGGTCTAATAGACATCCGGAGTATAATAATGTTTAAAAAACACACAATTATGTTTAAAAAAATTACATTTAAAATATATATAATAAAAGGTATCATCTGAATGATAAAATGTCTAAAATACTTATTTTGTATGACAGATTTCAAAACAGTATGTATTCCTATTTATGTTTTTTTATATTCATAATACAATTTTTATTCAATTGGAAATGTGTTATGTGTTTTTGTTTTTACTTTGAATTGTATTGGATACAGTTATCACTCTAATACAATGCCCTTTGGCACCATCTGAAAGGGTTACCTTCAAAGAGTACATCTGGAAATGACACTGGGGGTGATTTTTCAGATGTGCCCTTTGAAGTTAACCCAATTTACATTTAAATGTCATCACGTCAATGGGGGGGGGGGGATGAGCACTCCAGAAGAAGCCTGCTTGTCACATCCGGGACACCAGGACAGCGTGGAAAGGTAAGTATGAGCTAACGGAGCCCCGATCTTTTTATATTATGTGTTTTGGTTTTTCTCCTGAAGAAGCGACGACTGACCTGACATTTTTAGACCAAATTATACCATCACTATCTTGACTAGTGATATATGAATTCACCTGTTATCATTTATCATATTCGAATTTCCGAATATAGAATCGAATATTAGTAGAATTATTCGCGAAATATCACGAATTCGAATATTGCCTATGCTGCTCATCACTAGCAGATAGATCAGCTGTGTGCAGAGGGAGAGGAGGGCAATGTCAGCTGTGTAATCTCCATCTGCCGGGAGAGCTGTGGGGAGCTGCACTGGCAAGCAGCTTCCTCACACACGCAGCAGAGAAGGGACAGGGAGACCAGATTGCAGATTCCCCCGTGCTTCCCCTCCCTTCCCTCCCTGAGCTCTGTGCGAGGAAGAAGAGACGCTAAAGTCTGCTCTCTAGTGACACCATTTTAGTGGCCGAATAGGGGTACTGCAGGGGATTTTTTCTCATTCATTTAAACACATGAAATATTTTTTTTTTCTGATTTCCTGCTCTAAAAACTGGGTGCATCTTATGGTCAGGTGCGTCTCATAGTCCGAAAAATGCGGTATGTATCAATGTTTGTGATCAATCTATATGGATCATGTACTGAGTAATTCACGGATTTATGTGCAATAATGTATGTGTTTTAATCATGTATGAATCAAAAACTTTTAACCAAGAAAGGTGTAAAATATGTGCCGCAAAAGCCCCGTTTATGACAACTCCTTCTTTAAGGAAATGTCTGAAAGCTGACCATCTGGATTTCAAGATTTGGGGGTGAGGCACAAAAAACACTTACAAAATAGGCTGGTTATCATTTTTGTATTTTTTTGTTAATCTTTATATGCTACCATTAACCTCCCTGGCGGTTCACTGAGGTGCAGATTTCTGTACCAAAAGTGATACAGTGTTTTGCCTTTCTGCCCCCATCGGCGTCACGATGACGCCGATGGGGGCGGAAAGGCTCTGTGTGCCTGCAGCTTTGTAGAAATGCTGCAGGCACACAGAGAGCCAGCGGTTGCGCCTGATTCCGGCACGGGCGCAGTTTGATTCACGATCAGACTGCGCCAGTACTTGCTTCGGGCGTAACGCTAGGGAGGTTAAACCAGCCATAGACGCTATGCTTGGCGGGTGTTTATCGAACAATCGGCCGCAGCATGATGACATCATCATGCCATGGTCAATCGTTCGAAATACACCATTTACGATTTGACAACCAATACTTTGGATGGGGACCCTTGTCCCCATTCAAAGTACTGGCGATCGACCAGAGAAAAACATTTGTTCTCTGACTGATCAAAGTTTTGTGCGAGTACGAACGGTTGCGTTCATTTTGCGATTGATCACCAAGCGATCACCCGGAATGTGCATGGTGATCATTCGCAAAATCGGCCGCAGATTGAAGCGCTATGGCCGGCTTTAGAGGTACAGAAAAAAAAATTTGTAGCTTACACTTGTTTTCTTTTCTTTTGATTTGGATCGGATAAAACATTCATAAAACATTTACCCAATCCAATAAAAAAAAAAGCAAATGTAAAAAAATGAAAAAAAAAATCTAAGAAAAAAAAAATTTCTGTACCTTTAAATCTCCCGCCCGGCGCGTGACGTCATCGGCACACGAGTGCAGATCACGGAAATAGCTGGAGACTTTGGCTATTTCCGGATCGGCTCGGGTGCAGCCGGAGACAGATCCCACTAGCAGAAACGCTCAGCGGGAGCGTTTCTGCTAGCGGGATCCACTTTTGAACTGGATTATAGAGAAGTACCCATGAAGGTTATGGTGAGAAGGGATGAAAGGAATCAAAAAGCCCTCAACTCGAGCGTGCATAGCACAATCAAGCCTTCTTAAAACATAAGGTATTTACACGGCCCAATCCAGCACAAATCCCAAAACTTTAGGTGGAAACCTTCGTTTTGGGACAGTGGGTGGAGCCAGTTAAAGTACTCAAACTACTAAAGTCACATTTGTAACCGGCTATCCAAAATGAATAAATATGAAATGAATATTTAGTGTGAGAAATGAATGTTGCTCTTTGTTTTATCTCGGATTTTATCCAAAAGTTGACTTTATGCTCGAGTGCCATCTGTCTACCTCTTTGTAGTGTTTACGATGTCATGTGTATAGTTTTATTGGTGTAATAAAAATATAAACGTCTTTATTAACTCGTTTTACACATTTTCATTTCATATAAAACATCAAATGAATATTTTTTACCGTTTATTATTGTAATTGTAGTTGCCATATATATCTATACCTCTATATAGATCTTTAGTTAGATCACATTAAGCCCCCCATACACCTGCAGATTCCTCCATACAACTTTCATGAGACCTACCAACAACTATGTAGTATAGTGACCTCCCGGATAGAATACATAGTGATTGGAAGGTGTAGAAATGTCCTCCTATTACATGGTTTTGGTAGAAAAAAAGTTGGTTGTACAGAAGTTGCATGGAGGAGTCTGCCTGTCTATGGGGGGCTTAAGAGGAAGGAGATCCTGATCCCTCTATATAGATCTTTACTTAGATCACATTTAGAGGATGGAGGTCCTGATCCCTCTATATAGATCTTTAGTTTGATCACATTTAGAGGATGGAGGTCCTGATCCCTCTATATAGATCTTTAGTTAGATCACATTTAGAGGAAGGAGATCCTGATTCCCCAATATAGATCTTTAGTTACATCACATTTAGAGGAAGGAGGTCCTGATTCCTCTATATAGATCTTTAGTTAGATCACATT
>CM070035.1:341697-359778 GCA_036250615.1 Ptychadena robeensis
GGGGGGTCCAACGCTGGTGGGGCAGGCGCCGCAAGCCCGGACGGCCCGGGATCCTGACAGGTATTGCCGGGGGATTTTTTTCCACCAATTGATTTCAACGTTTGAAATATGTATTTCCTGCTCTAAAAACTGGGTGCGTCTTATGGTCAGGTGCTTCTTATGGTCCGAAAAAATATAGTATTTCATTTCAAAAATTACATTTTAATGGGAATACAGGAAAAGGAAAGAGCAAGCTCAGGGGGAAAACCACAGATCAAAATGGTTCAAACTACAGAGGGAAATTTGTCTAATAAAGAATCCCATAATAATATAACACAGCATAGTACTGGCACGATGGAAGGGTGGAAACGTTTGTAATTTTTTTTTTATTGTTTTCTCCCTTTTTTTTAAACAAATACACATCACATTTATTCCACGATTAGTTCCATTTATCACAAAACCGACAGTAACGATAAATATATATGCAATATTTCAGTATAAAGTTTTTTTTTCCCATAATGCTATGAACACAAAAAAAAACCCAAAACAAACCAAAATAAATAAATATAACTATATAAAATGAAATATATAACTATATACTATATATTACCAGGGGTGGTCCTAGGCAGATCGTTGCTCTGGGCGAGCATCCTCTCTGGCGCCCCCTTTGATAGAGCATCTCTCATCAAGGTGTTACTGCAGGAGAGAGGGGGACGACTCGCCTGCACTCCTCCAGAGACAATCTTCTCTCTCCCAGGGCAGCCGGGTCTACGCCGATGCATTGAGGGGTAGGCACCAGGGCATAGGAAAACCCTTTCATGCCCAGATGCCGCCCGCCCAGCGTGATGCCACCCTGGGCAACTGCCCATATTGCCCCTATCTAAAACCGCTACTGTATATTACACACAGAGAAATGGGTAAAAAAAGAAAGAAAGAAAACACTTGACTAAACACGCTTCCGAGAAACCTCAACTGAAGAAGCATGGATAAGTAAGGAAACATGAGCTAAGAAATAGACTAAACAAGACTAAATATAGAAAGTGAATTTAGGAGAAGGGTCTCAGGGGGATCACCAGGCTCAGTTCAGGTAGGATACCCCAACTGTATGGGCACACTGCTCCTCCTTCCTCCTCTTCACTGATAACACCCACTCACGCTCTTCCCCATCGGCAGACCAGAGTGATGCTGTCTAGTCCTCTCTCTGAACTGTACTTGCACGCCACTTGTGTCGGGGAGGGAGGGTACTGATGCAGGGGCCAATTGCAATTGGGTAACCAGAGTTGGATAACATTCTTTATTCCTTTATGTCTTTTACTTCTGTTGTTGTGCTATATTAATGTTATATACTCATCTGCCTGTATATTTCCTCAAAATCATATTTCAGATACTACCACAGCTGGCTTCCAGTGGAACATGAAAACAACAGCATGATGGCCACATTCCAAGGTCTCTGGCAGAGGAGAGACAGGAGTGTGAAGAAAACAACATTTTAACTTTACAAACAAACTATGTTCTGACTAACCCAGCACCCCCCCCCCCCCCCCCCCCCCCCTCTCTCTCTTTTGTAGTGACTTCATGTATATCTGTATGTGCAGTTTGCATTAAAAATCAGAAGTACTTTCATAGACTCAGGAGAGCGTCTGTGTTGCTTCTCTGTCCATGTTGCATGGTTGATATCTAAGGATTATATTGGAAGCAGTGAGATAAATTTAGAGGGATTTTTATTGCCCACCACAACAGGACCACTGGAAATCCCCGGGGTCCACAGGGACCTGTGCTCAAGCACATTGTGCATAACTATAGAAACGACCCTGCACTATTACAGGCACACTGCAAGTGGAGACTGATATCTGACCAATATAACCATCCTATAACCAAGCCAATCCCCAACAGATAACTGGGTGATTCAAATTGTTCTACAGATTAAAGATTAAACAGCAGAGCTAGTGACTGTCCCATCCAAAACCCACCACTGGGTGGCAACAACACGCTTCCAACCATCACAGCTGGGCAGGAAAGTGTGTGAGAAAGCGACTAGACCCTGCAGACACGCGCAACTGAGTACGACGCCTGGCAGGGCATCAAATTGTAATGTGGTATTGACTATAAGATATGCCCATGGTGTAGGAGCCATTATACTTAGGTTTACATACACCTTGGCCTTGGGTTTTGGCAAAAAAGTAAGCTTTAGCGGTTTCTTTTCCCAAAGTGTGGCGTATAAGGGATGCTTTGTAGGGCATACCAGATAATATCCAGCAGTGCACATGGGGAGAATTTGCCTTGTGAAATAAATACATGCACCAGTCATATGGAAGACTAGAGACAAGAGATGTCATCATTGTCCACAGAAGACGCCATGGGGCCATCCGGGAGATCTTCTGAAGCTTTATCCTGCTGTAAGTACTGTACTGGATGCCAGGGATGGGTCCTGAATGGGGTATATGTATCGCCCGTTTTTGGTTTGTGTCCCCCTTTAGGTAACCTCTAGGGTGCTGGATGGACAGTCCAGGATTTCAATGGCAGTCTGTGGACTGCAACTTTGTTAGATTGCTGACAGGGCCTGGCTGTGAATAGGCAGGATGGTTGGGAGGGCCTCCTATTCACCCCACCCAGCACCTGTGTGGGTGTGTTGGCTGCACACCAGTGATATAACCGGGTCACCTGACCTAATCAGAGAAAGAGTAATGGACACTGTCTGGACGACAGACAAGGCTGAACTGCTTCCCTCTGAGAGAGGATGACCGGTGGTTTTGGGGAACCCTCTCCCCACGTGAGCATTATCATTATTTTCTTGCCTTTGCTGGTTTTTAATGAAGAAGGACTAATGTTTTTGAAAGGCTGAAGCTAAGCCAAACTGTTTTTTTGGGCCAAAATAAAGCCGTGTTGAATGAACAGATAAGTTCTGGTGACTGTGAACCCCGGACCCCCCAAGTTCACAGTACCAATCTTCACAAAGTCCTGGTATGCCAGATATCATACCTGCCGTCCATTCTTAACCAGTAAAGTGGCCAATAAGAACATCATTTCAATTGCTATTAACCTCCCAAGAGCTTAGCCCCTTACCGCGCTGTTTTCAAACAATTCTCTGTCTGTTTTTCCCACCCTCGCTTCTACCCTCTACACCACCATCCATGACGCTGGTGATGTGGACTGGGAAACTGACACCCCTCTAATAATATGCAGGTCTATGGTGCATCCCCCGCCCCTTTGGCGTCACAGATGACACAGAAGAGGTGGTGCGGTAGTCGATCGGAGGGTGAGGTGGGATCACCACTGCTCTCAGGACCACATGTAAGTTTTGACGATCCCAGCCCAGCCAGGGTTTTTTTGTAAACAAGCTCTGGACCAGCTGGGTTTGTCTTAAATGCTAAGGGGTTTAATAGAACAATGTTAAAGTAAATGTCTGAGATATTTGTACCATTTCCAAAAATTTTAGTCCTTACTGTCCACCAAGAATTCAGTATTTTTGTAGATTGAGTTAACCCAAATGACCTAACTTTGACCAACGAAGAGCTTTACCGATGGCTTGTTTCAGTTTAACGTTACTGTAGACTAGCACAAAGGAATGCAGGCTTGGGTAGGCCACCAGAACAACACAACAAACTAAAAAGTTCAAATTGTTGCGTAGCTGAACACTTACAGGCAACACAATTCTACTTATGAAATAGAGGACGTAAAGAAATAAAAAAGACAGCATGATCAGAACCGCATTTAAATGGACATCTAGTTGAACCTTTGGAAGTTCAGTGCGGCTGTTGTTAATTTTTTTGGCGTGCTTGTAGAGCGGCACCATGAACAAGAACGTGGCTACAAAAAAGATGAGGAATGGCACAGAAGATCCGGCCAGGATGACAATGTACGTGTTGACAAAGTTTGAGCGTAAATCTAGGTCTTCGTTGACTGTGCCATTGTGATCTCGGGTGGTGAAATGAAAACACACACAAGCTATACGGTATACTAGAGATGAGGGACACCATCATTGTCCCCAGAAGAAGCCAAGGGACCATCCCGGAGATTCTCATCTGGAGCTTAATGAACAATTTGCTGCTGTAGTTGCCGATTTTCACGCAGTAGAAGACGCAGAGCACGGTGCCCCACCACAGACTGCAGAAGTCCACAAATGCGAACACAACGGCTATATGGTCGATATATAATTTTATCAGACTGTACAACTGGAAGGAAATCATAAGTATGTTGAAGAAATAAAGCAGGAGATGAATAATCCTCACCAAGCCCAGGCACGCCAGGATTATGTCAACAGCTTGAATCTTCTTACCCTGCAACCACGGAACCACGTGTATCATAAAAAGGAATCCATTAAGAAGCAACCCAACGAGGATCATTGAAAAAATAATAGTTAGTAAAGAAATAAATAAAGCGGAATCCATGTTTCCTCCAAGATAGTCGGCACTGTGATGGTGGACTTGGTTCCCGAACCTGGTTCTTCACCAATATCCGGCAGAATGTGACTCATGGATTGGTAGTCCTAAGGACATTAGGAACGTTTCCTTCATGATTTGCATGATATTTGGATGGCATTCAGATGCTGAAGTCTATAGAGACGTTTTACAGTGTTTATATTTGAATAGAAACCAGTGAACCTCAGTCCTTTTTAATACAGATGAAGTTTAGTGAGATTTTACTGTGATTGGGATACAGTAAAGCAACCATTTTCTTTGGTGTAAAAAAATTCGAGCCCCTCACCAGACATGGCAAATACCCTCCCAGACCTCACCTCTTACCCCTCATACCTGTTCGGCATACCTTCCTGCCCTCCACAGTGTCCAAGACAAAGACACATTGGCTGGGGCTACACTAGGCAGCCCCAGACACTGCGGGTGGGTTCACTATATCGGCAATACCGTTTCCTATAGTTTTCATTAGCAAACCGCGCCCAAAAAAGCATCAGGTGCCACGTCACACACCACGACAATTGTTTACCGATTGGCGCGGCATATGTTTCTAGTGCATCTGCAGCCGCTAGTAATGGCCGAACTTCGAATGGGCGGATCAGACTTTTAAAGAAGTCCATCGTCCCCCTGTTTGTGGGCAGATTCAAATTCCTCTCCTCTAGTCTGGGAATTGGAATCGGGAAAACCGTAAGTGACATCAGTGATGTCACATCTGGTACCTGGAACACATAGTTCATGGTTCCGATTGCCGGATGTGGCGTCACCGATAGAGATGGTCGAATTTTTCGACTTGCAAACTTTGTGAGCTTATTGCAAAGCCCCTGAAACTTGCTGGAGATGTAGAGAAGGGTTGGAGGAACATTTGAAAAAAATAAGTTTTGCTCTAGCACATGTCGTTTTTGCATAAATTAAGTTCAAAGTTAAAGTCGAAATTCTGATTTTCGAATTTTTTACTTGACTTTGAACTTAATTTGTGAAAACACTGTTTGTGTTAGAGACTTACTTTCTTTTTTGTAGTATACCCCCAACCCTTCTCTACATATCCAGCAAGTTTGGTGATGATACCGTATTCAGGGGCTTTGCAATTAAGTCGAAACCAGCGAAATGGTCGAATTTTTGAAAAAAAATTCGACCATCTCTAGTCACCGACGTCACTTCCGGTTTTCAGGGCCGGCTTTTCACTAGAAGACCGGGTTCTCTCCCGGTCTTCTAGTGAAAAGATTCTTCCTCCGACGGGATCTTACTGCTCCTGATCCTGCCGAAGAAAGAAACCCTCGACTTATGAACTTAATTTGTTCCGAAGGGTTGGTTGTAATATAAGTTGGTTTCATAATAAAAAAAGATGTAAAATAACATACAAGAAACACCAATAATATTCATACTTTTTAGCAATTAAAGTTATAACATCCTAGCCTAGACTTCAAGTTGACATCTCTTACTTCTGTGCCCTCTTCTCTCCCTTTTTTTTTCATCTCTCCTACCTATTTTGGAATCCTATTAGAATCCTATTTAGAATAATTTTTACAATCGTATTTAGAATTGTATTTGGAATTGGAATTATGATCAGAATAATCTTATTGAGAATCATAATTGTGATCGTATTTGCAATCGGCATTAGAATCGTAACACATAGATTGCCCGCTAACCTGTAACAGACATGAGGTATAGCGGCCAATACATAAAGATCTATGATAATCTGGATGAACGAAACAGTTGGCAAGGTGCATGAGAGGCTACATGTTTCGCCGGTTTGCAGCTTCTTCAGGCCAGACGCACCTTGTGTGGATATATGTATGGATCATTCACAAACTGCATGTCTTTTCTCATCTCCTTGCTTGGAGATGTTCATAGCTTCCAGCTTGCTGCAGCAGCTTGCCATGTGCTCACTTCTTTAGGCTTCAAGTGAAGTGACCTCATGTCTGTTAAGGCTGCCATACACGGCACGGATTCGTGCCGGATTCTGGCGCGATGGATTCCGGGCGCGTGCACGCGGATCCATCGTGCCAGAATCCCCTGCAGCCCACCTTGCCCGTCCGATCGCATCCGATGGATCGGGGGCACAGAATCGGATCCGAGGAAGAACCAACCTGTTGGTCTTTTTGGTCCGATTCTGCTCTGATCAGGGGGCGTTGCGGTCCGGGAGGCGAGCCATCGGACACGGATCCCTCCCGGATCCGGCCGTACAAGGTGGGCTGCCACGATCGGATTCCCTAATTGGCTAATCGTTCTCACCTGTGGATGCCGGCGGAATCGCCGGAATCCATCGGGTGCTGAATCGATCAGCCAGGGAATCCGTGCCGTGTATGGCTAGCTTTACAGGTTAGCGGGCAATCTATGTGTTATGTTGATGTAATTGGTTTTCAATATATGTTATTATTTGCTGTGACAGGGTTCACAAAATAAATATTCTTTATATATACAACTTGTTCAAATTATATTAGGAGTATTCCACCGGGTCACTGCTCCCACCAAAGTCCCAGGAGGGAACTTGTTGTGGTATTGGAGTATTAACTTAGGGATGGGAACAGTGACCAAACCCACCCTCCAATCTAAATCTTGATTTGTAGAAACATAATTATGATCATATTTGGAATCATAAGTATAATCGTATTTGGAATTACGATCAGAATTAGAAACATATTTAGAATCATTATTACATATGTAATTAGAATCGTATTTGGAATTGGAATTCAGATCAGAAATAGAATCTTACTTAGAATCATGGTTATGATCATATCTAGAATCGGCGTTAAAATCATATTTGGAATTAGGATACTCTTATTTTCGTTCAATCAACTTTAAATTATCGATGTTTAAGTCAGTGGAATGAAAATCAATTCCTGTCTACTTGGTACGATCAACCAAAAGTGATCGAAAATTGATCCGTCATATCGGTACATTTTAGTCGACTGTAGAAATATCTTTTGTTCTAGGTATTTTGATCAATATCATGTTTAATGTGTTGTACCATGTACCATGTACCATATGTTTAATACCAAATTTGGAATCATAATTACGATCTTATTTTGAAAAGGAATTAGACAGAATCACAATCGTCTTTGGAATCAACATTAGCATAGGATTTGGAATTGAAATTAAGATCAGAAATAGAATCTTATTTAGAATGAAAATTACGATCGTATTTGAAATCGGCATTAGAATTGCATTTGGAATGGGAATTAGAATCAGAATTAGAATCTTATTTAGAATCTTTATTACAATCGTATTTGGAATCATAATAATGATCATATTTGGAATCGGAATTACGATCGAAATTAGAATCTTATTTAGAATCCTTAATACAATTGTATTTAGAATTTTATTTGGAATTGGAATTAAGATCAGAAATAGAACGGTTATGATTGTAAGTGGAATCGGCATTAGAATCATATTTGGAATTAAGATCAAAATTAGAATCTTATTTAGAATCATAATTAAGATCGTATGTGGAATAATAATTAAGATCATATTTAGAATCGGAATTGCCATCAGAGTAACAATCTTATTTAGAGTCAAAATTACAATCAAATTTGGAATCGGCATTGAATTCGGAATAACAATCTAAAATAGAATCATAACTAGAATCAGATTTGGAATCCAAATTACGATCTTATTTTCAATCGTGCTATGCATGCATGCATAGTACAATCATAAACCTTTTTTTTTTTTCAATCACACTGTGTGGTGGTATGATCGATCGATGTTCGACTGGCGTACGATCTTGAAATCACACAACACGATCGAATCAAAAACAAACTGATAGATCTGGAAAAGTTGAGGTGTATGGCCAGCTCTACCCTCGCAATAACTTTATTCTATGTATTGTGGCATTTAGAGATGGTTGAATTTCCTGAGCTGATTGCAAAGCCCCTGAGCATGGTATCCTCACCAAAATTGCTGCAGATGTAAATAAAGGTTGGGGGAACATTTGACAAAAAAAGTTTTGCTCTAGCACATGTAGTTTTTGCATAAATTAGTTTCAAATTTAAAGTCAAAATTCAAATTTTCTAAATTTTGACTTGATGTTGAACTTAATTTGTGCAAAAACTATTTGTGTTAGAGACATACTTTCTTTTTGCAGTATACCCCCAACCCTTCTCTACATCTCCATAAAAGTTTGATTATGATACCATGTTCAGGGGCTTTGCAATGAACTCGAAATCGTCAATTTTTTTTCAAAAATTCGACCATCTCTAGTCACAATTGGCGTGGTTTTTAGACATTGGGGTTCTCCCAATTCCCCCAGTATGAAGAGAACATAGATAAGGCAACCAAATGTAATAGGCTACACACAGATAAGCAACCAAGGGGAGATGTCTTAACTATGTTCCAAATAATTTATACCATTGCGTCATTGGTGGGGAGCCAATAGCTTTCACAGAGATGGTTGAATTTTTTTTCAGAAATTCGAGGATTTCAAGTTAATTGCAAAGCCCCTGAACATGGTATCATCACCAAACTTGCTGTAGATATAGAGAAGGGTTGGGGGAACATTTGAAAGAAAGAAGTATGTCTCTAACACAAATAGTTTTTGCACAAATTAAGTTCAAATTCAAGTCAAAATGTCGAAAATTCGACATAAATTTTGAACTTAATTTATTCAAAAACTATTTGTGTTAGAGACATACTTTTTTCTTTCAAATGTTCCCCCAACCCTTCTCTACATCTCCAGCAATGTCCCCCCAACCCTTCTCTATATCTACAGCAAGTTTAGTGATGACTATTTCTATTCACAATATGAAGCCAGTTATTTTAACCAACATCTCCACGAGAAGTTAAACATCTCCAGTACAGATTGTCTCAGTTTTATGTCGCTAATGATCAACACAACCGAATGTAGGCTTGGGTAGGCGACCATGAAAATACAACACATAAAAAAGAGAAAATGATTGTTTAGCTTCAAACTTAAAGGAAACAAGATTCCACTTGTAAAGAAAAGGATATATAAAAATAGAAAAGACAACATGTTCCTAATAGCCCTCAAATGGACATCACGTTGACCTTTTGTAAAGCCAGCGGGGTTAGCGTTCATATTTTGGGTGTGCTTGAATAGCGGGAACGCTAAGAAGAAAATGGCTACACAAAATATCAGAAATGGAAGCGATGTCCCAGCAAAGACGATCATGTTTATACTGAAATAATGTATGTATACAGTTATATCTTCAGTGCTCGTACCATTGTGAACTTGGGTGGAATTTCCCTTGTGAACTGAATAAACAAACTAACCATATGGAAGACTAGAGATGAAGGACACCATCATTGTCCCTAGAAGAAGCCAAGGGACCATCCCGGAGATCCTCATCTGGAGTTTTAAGAATAATCTGCTGCTGTAGTTGTTGATCTTCACGCAGTAGAAGACGCAGAGCACAGTGCCCCACCACAGACTGCAGAAGCACACAAATTGTTGTATCGTGGAGATATACCTGAGATATTTTATAGTCATATTCCTTAACTCCTCAGAAATCATCAGGCAAATTGTAAACACTGAAAAGTGGAGAAGAACCACCCACCCCAACGCTAGGCTTGCCATGATCATGTCAATGGAACAAAGTTCTTTACCATGCAACCAACCAATGACGTTTTTTATGAAAATGAATCCATTTATGAGTAACCCAACGAAGATCAAAGAAAAAATAATAATAAACAAAGAAATTGAATAAACAGAGAACATGGTTTCTCCCCTGCATGGTTCTGTCTCTTCACAGATATCGGCAGAAGGTCTGTAATGTTCTACACAAGCAGCGATGTGTGATGTTATGGCACCAAGGGTGTATTGAAGATGAGGCTTGTTTGATTCATGGTTTGCATGATATTTGGATAATGAAATCTGCACAGCCAATTTATATACATGTATACAAGCCGGTGATACTCGATTATTTTTAGGTAGAACGACTTACTGAAGCTGCTGGTTGGTGGAAATTTCCATTTGATTAAAGCAGTAAATTCTAGAACCAGATCTTATGTAATTGTGTAACTCTGCGTATGAGAATGTTTCTTATAAATTGTTTCTATTACATATATATATGTTGAACGGGGGGAGGGGGCCGTGGGGACTGATGGATCTAGGACCTAGGTCCCTATCCTCAGCTCCTCACACACAACCACCTCACGAATTTCTCCCTGAACAGCAGGGACCTGGGGACTTTTAAGGCCAGAAGTATAAAATAGTCATTAGTCCAAAGTCGGTCCAATATTAAACCTGGAGTACTTATCAACAAAGTATGAACCCATCACATTATATGAATAGTAGAGAGAAAAGGAAATTAGCACAAAAATTATAATAATGTCCATGCAGCATCATTGACTTCAAAAAAGTATTGGTCCGGTTGGGTTTAATGTCCTTTAGAAACAGAAAATTCGACATTGCATGCTGAGTTGTAGCTTGGGTCCTGGGAAAAACAGGGCAAAGATGGGTCCCATGGATGGATAGAGGGATGAGTACCCCGACATATGTTTCAAGTGTTGGTTTTCCTCAGGGGGTCCCCATTGGTATCACAAGGGCCCCAAGTTCACATATATAGATGCTCCATGCACTGTCCCATTCAACATATTCTCTTTGGGATGTCGGCCAGCTTTTTTATACTTTTCCGTATATCTAAGTATTGAAGCTGCATGGCCTAGGATCGCTCTTTGTTTCTATTACATATATATAGTTATAAAAGGTTTGCACACCCAGGGCCGTTTCTCTCTGTATGCGGAGTATGACTTAACAATTCAGCCACCAATACCCCCCAGCTCAAAGACTTGGCCAGCGCCCGAATGATAGCACCCAAGATATGGGGGAGATGTGCTATCGGTCATCCAGCCCAATGCTCCCCCCCCCAGCAACTGGGCTGGACGACCGCTAGCGCATCTCCCCCACCCCTGCTCAGTAATTTAGCATCAGGAGCCCAAGCAATAACTTTGCATAGGCCCCCAAATTCCCAAAACCTCATGAAACAATTGTAATCACTACCAACACCAAATATCTAGGTAACGGGTGTTATTGGGTAATACAGAAAACAAGCCAAGGGTCATACACAAAGATCAGTCCAAGAAAGTACAGTACAAAAGGAAAAGGCAGGAGGTGTGGTCAGGAACAATCCGAGGTCAGAGCAGACAGAGTTCAAGCAATGTCAGAAATCAGAGATTTTTAGTGTGACATCTTTTCCCCACTGGATGATCTCCAACCAAGGGAGGCTTACTACTAAGGGAGTTTTAACCATGCTGATAAAAAACAGGTGGATCTCTTCCCTATGGGAGGCCTCTACCGCTAAAAGCACTTCTGGGATAATTGAAGGAGAAAGTCCCTGCTGAAAGGGGATAGCAGCCAAATGCACCTCAGATCCGAGAGGCAAGATCCCGGTCAAGGAGGTTACGGTCTGCTCCAGAGTCAATGAATGCAAGGACCTGCTGGGTTTTTCACCCCAAGATATGGTACCTGGAACCAAGAAGCACGTTCCAGCTAGGAAAAAAGGGAGTTAGCCCCCCTCTGCACCCCTAAAAACCTGTGCTGTTCCCAATTCTTTGTGAGAGCAGATCCTTGCCCTGTGACCAGGATCACCACAGGCAGAGTGTCCCTTGTAGGCAGGGGTTAGGTTTGGGAGAAGCAAGTCAGGAAGAGTACCTCCATGGGTACTTGAAGAAGCCAACCTTCATGGGATCAAAAGAAGGGCTCCTTGCTCATGGGAGAAGACGGGTCGAGGTCATGCTAATAGAAGGCTTTAACGGAGGAAGTGGCTGATCCCCGCTTGCATTTGACACTGCCTGCCATGATCAGATATGTACCTTGTGATAAAATTCTAAACTCTGCCTTCTTGGGGTGGATCAGCATGGCACATCATGGCGTGCCCACTCATAAATCATGGCGTGCCCACTAATAGATCTGATAAATAGCCATCCCTATCCAGAAAGCCGAAGCTACTCTCTTTCCTACCCCAATCCTGGATTTGTTTTTTTCCCATAAATATCCAGTGAATTCCCGTCCTGCAACTGAGCCAGAGTTCAGAGCCTGGCAGAGTTCATCAGAATACTAATCAAGGAGGATGGTGAAAAATAGAGATGCTCGAATTTTTCTACTTGCTAACTTTCAGAGCTGATTGCAAAGCCCCTGAACATAGTATGATCACCAAACTTGTTGGAGATGTAGAGAAGGGTTGGGGGAACATTTGACAGAACAAAGTATGTCTCTAACACAAATAGTTTTTGAATAAATTAAGTTCAAGTTTAAGGCCGAATTTCTAAATTTTCAACATTTTGACTTGACTTTGAACTTAATTTATGCAAAAACTATTTGTGATAGAGACATACTTTTTTCTTTCAAATGTTCCTTCAACCCTTCTCTACATCTCCATCAAGTCTGGTGATGATACCATATTCAGGGGCTTTGCAATTAACTAAAAATTGTCGAATTTATGAAAAAAATTTTTACCATCTCTAGTGAGAAAGAGGAGGAAGTGACGGGGGGCTAGGAGGTTTTGAGGGGGGCATTACCCTTCCCCCCTTGGAGGATTTGTGGAGCTTCTGGTCTTTGGAATGAGGAAGTGGTGTCTGTGTTGTCCAAGGCCGGTGCCAGTGCATTTGGAATTCACAGGCATGGAGGGGGGCACCTTTCCTCCTGTCAATCTCGCGGGTGCCCGGGGAGAGATAGGCTGGAGAAGTGACAGTCCGTAGTCTCACAAACACCCCCCACCCACCGGCAGTGATTAGATATGCTTCCGGGGGGAGGGGGCTTGTTAGAGACGGTCACATTTTTGACTAGCTGACTTTGTGAGCTGATTGCAAAACCCCTGAAAATGATATCATCACTAAAATTGCTGGAGATGTAGAGAAGGGTTGGGGGAACATTGGATTTTTTTTTGCTCTAGCACATGTAGTTTTTGCATAAATTAAGTTCAAAGTCGACTTTTGAAATTTTGACTTGATTTTGAACTTAATTTATGCAAAAACTGTTAGAAAACTAACTGTTAGTTAAAACTGTGTTAGAGTCATACTTTTTTTTTTATTAACCTCCCTAGCGCTCTTGCAAGGTCCAGATTTCTGTACCAAAAGTGCACCATAGATTTAAATGGAATATTTGTTTATGATGTAGGCCAGTAACTTCCCAAAATCTGTCCGTACATGCGTCTAGTAGACATCCTGAGTATAATAATGTTTGACACACACAATTATGTAAAAAAAATTACATTTAAAAATTATATATATAATAAAAGGTATTCTTTGAATGATAAAATCTCTAAACTACTTATTTTATATGATAGATTTCAAAACAATTCATATTTATGTTGTTTTTATATTCATAATAAAATGTTTATCTAATTGTTAATGTGTTATGTTTTTTTTGTTTTTACTTTGAATTGTATTGGATACAGTTATCACTGTATCCAATACAATGCCCTTTGGCACTCACTGTTTCTGGTGTGATTAACAAACAAAGGGTTAACTGCAACATCTGGAAATCACACTGAGAACATTCTTCTGCATAGAAGAATGTTCTGGACTGATTTACATTTTAATCTCCTGCTGCACCCCCCCCCCCCCCCCCCCCCCCCCCCATGTGACGTCATCAGGTCACTGGTGGGGGGAGGGGTCTGTTCTCCTCCTCAACCTTCTCCTTCAGATCGGAGCCCTGTAGCAGCACAGAATAGTAAATCTGGGCTGCCGGGGATCTGATCTTCAAACCTGACGGCGTCATCTCGTCCATTTCTATACTAAGTCAGCACTGGACGAGATGGAGCCATCAGGAATGGAAGGAGGGTTAAGTATACCCCCAACCCTTCTCTACACCTCCAGCAAATATTTGTGATGATACCATGTTCAGGGGCTTTGCAATTCACTAAAAATTGTCAAAATGGTCGGATTAAAAAAAAAAAAATTAGACTAATGCCCCCATACATACACAGATTTTAACATCCGACAGACTAAAAACAAGCAATTTATTTCAATCGTACAATCCGGGATTGATGGAAAATAGAATATACTCCACATGGAATGACCAATTTTTGATCGATTTTTTTTTTCATTGATTGATTGATTTTATTTTTTGTTTTTTTGATCGTCCTTGAAATTGATCGTTTAATCGGGCGAGCTGTGTACAGAAGGCGTAGTCATTTAATGACAATGAAGTATTAGTATGCAAACGATCAAAATCCGTCGGTTACACCCAATTTGTACTCAACCGATCAAAATTTTCCAACATGTCCGATCATGTTTTGATCGATTTTTTTCACAATTACGATCAAATTTAGTTGATCGGACCATGTGGGCATGCATCAATTTTCAGTCGACCGATCTAAAAATTGATAGTTTTTAATCGGTCAGCAGATCTAGCACTGCTCGCCCAGGGCGTTGCTCTCCCTTGGACCGACCCTGTGTTTAGTTGGAGAGGATCTGGATTGTGTCTTACAGCAGCGAAACCATTGTTTACGGACAGCATTTTGGAGATGACAGCCTGGAGAATAAAATGTTTGGTTTTTCTGCAGTTCCCTCTCTTATAACACACACACAACTCTCTGAAGTAACTTGGTTTACACACAAGGCCAATGTGAAGGATTCCTTTCAAAAGTAGAAAGAAAAGAAAACTCTAACTGTCTAATCCCAAAGTATTCTGATGATATTTTCTTGGAAGGTGAAAAAAAAAATGGGAAACAACGATGGTAAAATGGGAAACAACATTTGGAATCCCTGGCATGGAAGTGATGGTGTGCAGTGTTTTTGTTCTCACAAAATGAATGGCGCCCATAGCCATTATAGACTAAAACTGAGGGAAGAAAAGGTCACATCAAGACACTTAAGGAGGGTATACACGCATAGATATGCTGTGTGCGCCCACGGCCATCTATCTGGCCTATATCTAATGCGGCCATCCCTGTTTTTGAGCCACCGCTGGGGATATTGGAGATCACCGTAAACCACGGCCGATATCCATTGCTTTGCATGGGTACTGCGGGGTCTCCATGCAATGCATCATCTAAGCTAGATGACACAGCAGTGCTGTGCTGACGTCATCGCGCTGTTGCCGGGAATCTCGAACGGCTCGTATATTGAGCCGTGTGTTCCCGGCTATACAGTGGACTTTATTGGGACCTAAAATGTTGGGTCTTCAGTATGTTCAAGAGTGGAGTTCCTGTTCTCACCTAGGACCATAATATTATGACCCTTACGGGAGTTCTAATGTTTCCCTGCACGTGATGATGCCGGGGATGTGTAGAGGGGAAAAGGGAACTCAAGCAGTGTACTATGTACTTTGATTGCCCGTACAGCACCATTTAAAAATGAGCTGTACAAGCTGACCGCTAGGGGGGTTAAATACATCTTCTAAAGCCGCAGCATATTTCTGCAAGCGCCCACTTTACTTTGAAGCTGCTGAAGACTATGAATGCTGAATGAAGACTTGGAAGGGCAAATATTATCAGTGGATTGACCAGCTTCCAGGGGTTGCTGTTATGGATAAGCTCGGTGAATAACAAGCTCATGCATACGAAATACAAGAAATTACAAAGTAAGAAGACAGCCATGCTTTTCACAGCGCTGATGTGAGCCTCAACATTCGGGCTTTGAAAACCGCTGCTGGTCATTTCCCTGGTATGGCACCAAAGAGATTGAATCAGCAGGTAGATGGCAACACAAGATATAAGGAACGGTGGGAAGGAGCCGGTAAGGAACAACATCAATTTGTTGCGGACATTTTCTTCATAGACAACCTTGAGGGTGGTAAGGTTATTCATGGAAACATTGGCTGAAGTTTGCTCTGGGATATAGAAGACGCACCAACCAAAAGGAAGGCTGGAGGCTAGAGAAACCAGGAAACAAGCCACAATGAAGTGATGGACCAGCCTGGAGATCCTGGTCTTCATGTAGATAAATATTCTATGGTTGTAGTTTGTGATCTTCACACAGTAGAAGACAAACAGGAAGGTGGTTATCCAGAGGTTGGTGTAGTGTAACAACATAACCGTTACCAAAAAGGCCGCCCGCAGAATAATATCAACAAACACCCAATCAAAAAAAATATTGAGGGTGTGAAACAAACAGATGTGCAACAACAGGAAACTTCTGGAGATGGCCATACAGGTGAGGATTTTGTTGTAAGTTTTCTGAGATCTCAGTGTCTTCCGTCTCATGAACTGAAAAGCCACCATGAAGATATGTAGGGCGACCCCAATGAAGCACTCCGCCAACATCACCATCAGGAAGATCTTGTGGAGGGAGAGACTCATGATGTGAAGCTGGATGGTTGTGTCGGGACAGAGAAGGTGTCCTGGCTGCAGAGCCGCGTATCCGGATGTGTGGAAGGGTTGGGTTCTGCTGGATGTTATGATCAGATCCTCAGCACATCTCTCATGCAAATCCACCGCATATAGTTCAATGTTATTCAAATCTCAACTAGAATGTGCTGTCCTTTGAATAGTTACAAGAAACCTTTTTACTTAACCATTTATATTTCCTCAAAGCTTTAAACTAAAGGCTTCCTTAGATTTTTCACTAGATTTTTAATCAACCGATTACCACGTGTGTTCATGGCAATCAATCAAGTTCTGCCCACCCTCAATGATTGACCAAACAAAATCAACTTAAAATCGGATCGGACATTGAACCGACATGACTTTTTTTTGGTAAATTGTTTGGCAATCGAGGTACGTTGGTGGACCCATAGCTTCCTATGCAGCAGCCTTTCCGATCGATGGATTTTGTGGAATCGCTTATTTTGGAGATTGCCTCATGTCCAAATCAACCATAAAACAGATTCCCAAGGTGGTGTTCCATCGATTCCAAAAAAAGCAAGCATCGGACCAGGAATTGATCTATGACAAATTGACCTGTGTATGGCTAGCTTAAGCCTGTGCTCTGCAATAGTTCTCATAGACATTAAGAACAAGGGCAGAGGCGCACATGGCCCTGAGAGATCCACCCTTGTAAACCTCTCTCAATGTGAGTATCTTGTCTGTTGTTGTGTTGTTTTGTTTCATTTTGTTTTATCTTATCCTATTCCACATGATTTAACCATTTGTTGTACTAGGTTTTGCGCCTCTGTCCTTGTTCTTATTTGTCTGTTACAGGGGGCCACACTCCTCCATTTTGAGAGCTGCACACCTACACACATCTTAAACACCCACCCCTCATACTGACTTTTACTCTGTGATCCTTGCTCTGGCCCCATACACCCACTGAGGGCCTTTCTGGCCACTGATATTACTATAGCTGTTACCGCAGTAGCGAGAGACACACTACTGGTATTTTGCTCAGGGGACTCTGGGAGCAGGGAAACTAAGCAACTGTGGGGTTTCTGCCGGAGCCCCCTCCTGGGAGACGGAACCAGCCCCCTTGAGGGGGACCAGTTATCACTTTAGCTGCACACAGTTGCCAGGACCTACTTCCCCAGAGCTACCCCCCAGGTAGTATGTAATATCAGGAACCGCCCGTGAGGTGGGTGAGATATCAGGTGGAAGTTGGGTCAGGGTATCAAGCGTTCTTGCGAGGTCAAGTGGCAGGCTAGGGTTCAGGGCTGGAGGCTGGCTTCGTAAAAAACGTTAAGACAGATCTGGGTCGAGGCAGGCGGCAGACAGAGAGGTATCGGCCGCCGTCGGGCCCTGGCTTGGACGGGTGAGCCGCATGGAAAGCCCTCACCAAATCCGGGGCATGGACCACTCAGGCAGGCTCCCAAGAACAGTCCTCCACCGGGTAGCCCTCCCAGTGGATGAGGTATTGCAAG
>CM070035.1:376139-387768 GCA_036250615.1 Ptychadena robeensis
GTGAGGGGTACAAATGTAGAGTGAGGTGCACAAATGCAGAGTGAGGGGTACAAATGTAGAATGGATGGTGCAAATGAAGAGTGAGGGATACAAATGTAGAGTGATAGTACAAATGTAGAGTGATGGTACAAATGTAGAGTGAGGGGTACAAATGTAGAGTGGATGGACAGCATTGGATAGAGTTCTTCAGAAAGATTTTAGTCAAGCTCTGGCTTGAACATTATAAACTAGACATGGATACCCCTACTCTTGAGTCTGCGTCAAAAGCCCTTCTTGGCATTCCAATATAATCCAATTTATCTGAATGTCTTATATTGTAATGAAGGGGGATATATCGTGCCTTTTATAAGGGGTTTATATATATTCTTAGTTCTAATATCTATTGGCATATATAAGCCATTTTGTTTTGTATTCTCCATTTTGTAGTCTGAGGGGAACAACGCAAGACACATTTTCAGATGTCCAGTCTAGTAACAATGGACATTCTTATGACTAGATATTACAGGTTGTCCTTGGAATTACCGACATGTCCGTAATGGCTTAGATCAATTTGGCTGCCGACTTCGGCCCGAATTACACTTTTAACCTCCTGGGCGTTACACATGTGGCACGGTTTTTTCAATATTGTTTTCCGCAAGGAGGTCCGGAGGTCATTACATGGAGTTCTATGGCACCACCTACCCCGCCCCCTTCACGTCACTGGTGATGCGATCAGGGGCAGAGCCAGAAGCATCGGCATACACGCCAATACACAGAATGGCCAGGGGAATCATGTGGACAGATACGTTTCCCGGGCTGAGTTTCATGAAACACAACCTTCTTGAGCCACACACCCAGGAGGTTAAGCTTTCCACCTGATTTTTCAGCCGTGAGCATGCAGGGTGGTCGATCGGCCAAAAAAATTGGGTAAAAATATAAACGTGTGTGGGGGGCTTAATCCATAACATTTGATAGTAATATCACCTTTTCTTTTTTTAAACACATGTTTACATATTATTATATTGTCTGTCATTGTGGCCTGTAGACATAGAAAAGCCGGGTTCATATCTCATTCAGGATCCTGATATCATGAAGTGGATATGTTCTCCCAGTCTGTTTGGGATTGCTCAGGGTACTCTGCTCCCTTCTCCAAAATCATTCTGATTGGAAAAAAAAGCATTTTTTCACCCCCTCTTATTTCGGATTTTTTATGGAGCCATACACACGCCATATATTCGATAAAAATCTTTTTATTATTACATATTAAGAAAGATACATGTGAAATAAATAATGAAAAACAATCAGTTAAAGTGATATCTAGAATCATGATGATCTTGATATTTTTAGATTTAGCTATAACTGATTAATTAAACCAAGGGAAGATCTTGGGGAAAATTCACACCTCTGTTAATCTTTAAATGATGCCAGTTGCACCAGTTAATCCATGCAGAGACCCAGGGCCGTTTCTCCCGCTATGTTGAATATAGGTATGCATAGGGACACCCAGCAGTCCTCTGGACACACCCGGTGCCCTCCCCGTGCAGATCCAAACATTGTGAGCTGCTGACGTGGGGGGGGGGGGTAGTGGAAGAAGAAGAAGAGGAAGGAGGAGAGGAGTGAACAGGCGTGTTCCTTCCTTCTTCACCCCCGGACGGGGGCTTCACCATAACAGCCACCCATACCCCCTTCCTCCGGTTGGCAGCTCCACCAATAGCACCCACCCCACACACACCCTCCTCTAGATGGGGGCCCGAAGCAACAACCCAAAAGGCTAGAAAGGGCACTGCAGACAACATACTTGTCAGGGATCCAGACAGGGAGAGCGACCAAGACTGGCAGCGCACTCTGACACCAGACAGGGATTAAGGAAAAAACTGTTTTATTGAACTTACTGGACAACAGGAAACACAGAAGGTTCAAGTTCAGGTTCAGATACAGAGGACCAGAGTTCAGGAACAGATTTCAGGGCAAATGCTCAGCAAGTGTGGGTGGGTGAGGCACACCTAAATAGCCCTCAGGCTAACGACACAGGTGTCCTCAACCCAGCCCACGCTTGCAGAGAGACACCTGCTGGTGACTAGAGATGATCAAATTATTTTTCAGATATTCAACAATTTTGAGTTAATTGCAAAGCCCCTGAACATGGTATCATCACTAAACTTGCTGGAGATGTAGAGAAGGGTTGGGGGAAACATTTGAAAGAAAAAGGTATGTCTTTAACACAAATAGTTTTTGCACACATTAAGTTCAAAGTCAAGTAAAATGTCGAAAATTCGAAAAATTCAGAAATTCAACTTTAATTTTGAACTTAATTTATTCAAAAACTATTTGTGTTAGAGACATACCTTTTCCTGTCAAATGTTCCCCCTTCTCTATATCTCCAGCAAGTTTGGTGATAATGCCATGTTCAGGGGCTTTGCAATCAGCTCTGAGAGTTAGCAAGTCGAATATTTCGAGCATCTCTACTGGTGACCAGGGAAATTACCCATGGTAAGCATTAGCACAGTGCCACCAGCAGGTGGTATCCGGGACAGCCAAGGTCCTCACATCACTCACAATTACAATTTTTTAAATAGACATACCTATGAATCAACTATTTATTTTCTTAAAATGTTAAAACGATAAACTTTGAAAACCCAAGATAACTCACCTGCATGTGCCAGACACACTCACTACTTGTGAGAAAAAAATGGAAAACGATGAAAAGAGATGCCCATCAACTTTTTACACTACATTTTTTTTAAATCACCCCCATTTGTAAAAAAAAACGTGTCCATAAAGAATGAATGGATGCGATGTCTATGGGCGCGATAAGGGCAGAAAAATCGTGACCAACTGTCACCTGCGAAAAGAGCTCAGGGAGCTGTGATTCTGATAGTGGGACCAGCTCAATGGTGGCCATTAGTTGAAGTGGGGACAAGCCCATTCAATTCAATGGAGGCGACCAACATTAAAATCGCGAGTGTACCGTGATTAATTGCCTTTGTGGGAACATTGCCTTAGGTGCTCAATTCCCGGTCAAACCTGGGTCCCCATCTCAAGGAATGACATTCGATCAGGATTTACAGAATGTCCGTTACCTGTTTGACAGACCTGTCTTTGAGCGGGATCAGACGGGGACCACATTAGATGCCGTTCTTGACAGTCTCAGCTTGTCCAGCTCTGACCTGTTAGAACTGCAGTGGACGAGCTGGGTTTGTTAGGCGGAGATCTGAGCCACAGGAGAGCAAACTCACTGCTCTGTGTGTCTCCGATCTAATGAGGCAGCTGCAGAGAACAGATCACCCCCCCCCATGCTCTCCTATGTAACCTGGCACATCTGCAGCGCCATCTAGTGGTTGCAGTGCTAATTTACCTGATACAGTGAATGATTGAAATCTTCATTATCTGATATTGTGAGTTATTCACAAAGCATCAGAACATGTGATTATATTCCGGATGTCACCAGACTCCTGTACGGACAGACTTTGGGAAGTTACAGGGATACAATGTAAAAAACTTTTTCCATTAAAGTCTATGGTGCGCTTTTGGTACAGAAATCTGTATCTCAGCAGTGCGCTAGGGGGGTTAACGCTAGATAGGCGGCCATCGACCTAGCGCATACCTATGCGTGTATGGGGACCTCTAGCCTGGGGATCACAGTCATGGAACATTCTGTTTAGCTTTTTAACCTCCCTAGCGCACCGCCCATATCGCGCCGTTTACAACGGCACGATATGGGCGATCAAGGCAGTGTACATAGTACACTGCCCGCCGTTTCCGGCATCCCGCCGGAGCTCTACGCGCAGCTGTTGTCATTACTGACAACAGCTGCGCGGGAGAGAAAGCCGGCGCTCCTCCATTAACATGGAGGTCTATGGCGCCGCCCCCCCCCGCCCCCTTCCGCGTCACCGTGACGCGATCGGGGCGGAGCCGCCAACCCGGAAATGCTGCGGCGATGTAAACAATCGCTGCAGCTTTCCGGGGAGGCATAAAGTCTCGCGGCTTCCCGGGCGGTTGAGGCGAGCCTAAAGCTCGGACAAGCTAGGCTCGTCTCAACCGCTAGGGAGGTTAAATCTACAAAAAAAAATTTTAATATATCATCTCAAAATATTTTTTTTCCCCAGATCCCAGAGATCAGTCATTTTCCACCTTCCGAACGCAGTTCATTACGCAGGTTAATGGAAATAAAACGCCTTGTCGGAGTCTGGTGTTGTAGAAGATGATGACAGCGGAATGCAGGGACGGATAAATCGCAATAATTAAAGACAGCAGGAGTTTGTACGAGCTGAGATTTTCCAGAACTCCGGACAGGTAGACATTCGACGCCACAAAAAACAAGATATGAAGCAGGAAGAAGGCGGCCATGCTTTTTACCGCGTTGTAATGGATCTTCATGTCCAGATTGGTGAAGCTTGTCCCGGCACCACTCATGGTCCTGATGTGCCTCCACAGAGACGGAACGGTCAAGAAAAACGCGATGGTGAATATGACGAAGGGTGGAAAGGTGCCGATGAAATACGGGTTCAGGTTTCCGGATGTTAATCTTGTCATGTTTTCAAAAATTTGGATCGGAGAAGCTTTCTGATTGGAAGAGAATAATGTTTGAAGAATAACGATATAAGGCAGGATGGATAAGAAAGAAAAGAACATGCAGAGTCCAAGACACCACGGCACCAACTGGGACATCTTGGTCTTCAGGTAGAGGAACCCAACGTGGTTGTAGTTTGTGATCTTCACACAGTAGTATGTACAGAGCAGACTGGCGAACCAGAAGGAGATGATGTTCATGAGAAGTCTGGACAGGATAAAGAACAGGGTGAAGAAGCCCAGGTGGACATTTGGGAAAAAGTAAAAAGCCGTCTGATGCATCAGAACCAACGACTGGAAGATCCACCTGGACAGGGACAGGCTGGTGACAATCTTATCTCCGGTGGAAAGGCGTCTGTTCCTCATCCAGGTCTTCCCATTCATCACTACAATGAATCCATTGGGTATTATCCCAAAAATGTAAAAAGAAAAAGATAGAACAACATAAATGAGATGAATAACGGACTTCATGGTGACTTCCCACCTCCACTCCAGGCTTCTTGGGCTGATCGGTGACTTTGGTCATCACACAAGGAATGGGAATGTATATATTACAGATACTTTTAATTCATGTAGAGCGTTCCAAGCTTCGTGGTTTACATGTCCCGGTGACCTCTCATCTCTCGTTAGTTACAATGCAAATCAGAGAAACCTTATTCTATATTTCACTCAATGTTTTGCATTATTGAGTCAGAGATTAAAAATTACCAATTGCAGCAAATTAACACGTAGAGTACTAAATATTTTTTTTTGCAGAACTTGGGTTGATTTCTGCTTAAAGCTTTGATAAGTGGTATCACGTGAAATAAAAAATATAAAGCCCCCCATACACGTGTAGATACATCGATTCCCCAAAGATTGATCTGTGTGCTGTCAGCCATTTTCCTAGGGGTATAACACTTACCGTATTTTTCGGACTATAAGACGCACCGGACCATAAGACGCACCCAGTTTTTAGGGCAGATAATCCAGAAAAAAAGATTTAATACGTTTTCACATCAATTGGGATAATGCAATGAATTCAGTGAATGCAATATTCAATTCAGCCACAGGTGTCACTAGCAGCAGTACACTCTCAGCACAACACGTCACACTACACTGATCTGTTCAGTGTTCTGTGTTCAGCCCAGCATTTCTGCATCCCCTGCACCCCGGCTGAGCCATCCATAGCCGAACTGAACACAGCCCACAGCTCTCCTCTGTGTTCTCCTTGGTGGGAATGCAGGGGATGCGGCATTTAGATGGAAGAGACGAACATCGGATGTTTCTTCTGAAATGACAGCTGCTGCAGCTCTCTGTCGGGAGAGCACATTCAGACCATAAGACGCGGGCACTTCCCCCCCCCCCCCAATTTTGGGGGTGAAAAAGTGCATCTTATGGTCCGAAAGATACGGTTTATACAATTAATTAAATATTCTACTATTATGTATCTAAGTTAAAAGTCATAGTTATAACATTACTCCATTTTGTATCACTTCTATAGTCTGTATAAAGGTCAACACTGAGCGAAACTGAGTGTAGTTTAGGAAAGACACAGCTTTGAATGAAGCTTATCTTCCTTGTCATTAAAGTCATCTAGAAGCATAGGATAACCATTGTTTTCTATCTGGCATGAATACATCATTGGGTGAGAATGTCTGAAGACTTCGCCTGAATGTCTAGTCTCTGACCATAAAAATGTCAGGATGTTCAAATAATATTATTAAGTATCTATTAATTGAGCGATACTGCCATCCAGTGATGAAGCGCCATATGGCATTCGGCTTAAGGCTGCCATACACACCCCGACGGGTGCAGACAGACCTGCTCCGATATGCACCGGAATGCAAACGTGATGACGTCATCACATTTGCACCCTGGTGCATTATGGGGTCCCTCCAGTCGGCCGGCACCCTTTGTGTGCCAGCCATTAGCTTCAATGAAGACGCCGGTCTTCTTTGAAGCTAATGCCATCGGCTTCCATCGGCCAGAGATTATCGGACATGTCCGTTCACTGGCCGGCCGAGCTGTAGGCACATGCCGATTAGCTGACCGACGGCGCAAGAGCGCGCACGCCCGTCGGTCAGGTGAAAAATCGGCCGCTTAAGTGTACGGCATGTGTATGGCAGGCATTACTCAAATAAAAGAAAGAGTTAATAGTGACGTGTTATCTGAAGGCCTGCCCACTTCTTATCTAAAGGTAGCCATACACAGGTAGATTTTCCACAAAATTTTTGACAGATCGATCACTGCGTGCATTCACAAGTTCAATCCGCAGTCAATTGGGTTTTGATCACCCTGAACGATCGACCCAAAAAATCGGAATGGACTAAAAATTGGATCGGACAATGAACCGACATGTTGGTTTTTCGAAGTACATTAACAGACCCAAAAAGCCCTATTCAGCAGCCTCTCCGATCGATGGATTTTGTGGAATCGGCCATTTTGGAGATCGGCTCATGTTCAAATCAGCCACAAATCGGATTCCCAAGGTAGTGTTGCATCTATTCCCGATGCGATCAATTGCTGATCCTGATCGCCTAGAAAGATTGGATCAGGAATCGATCGGCATTTTATCACTGACAAATCGACCTGTGTATGGCTACCTTAAGATACGCTTCTTAGCTTGAAGGTAATTGAAGAATTCGGAGAGTGGAAGGCGTGTGTCGAAGATAAGGTTTGATTACTTAAAGTTATGCACGGGATAGGAGAGGAAAAAGAAGAATAAGAACAAAGAACGAAAGAAAAACAGCGTCTGTGTCAGGATCAGGTACTGAGGGGGGGACCAGGCAGGCAACACACACTGAGATCCAGACAGAGGTGGCGGTGACAAAAAACAGATTTATTTGCAGACTTACAGGCAGGAACAAAAACAGTTGGAAATGTCCGAGGTACAGGGGTGTCCAGGGTTCAGGTTCAGGGTTCAGGGACAAGAAGCCAGGGAAAGCATGAAGTCCAGCCAAGCAAACAGAAACAGCAACAGATACAGATACAATGAACAGCCAGCGTGGTCTGCATGAAGCACACCTAAATAGCCCTAAGCTAACGAGGAAGGTGTGAGCTTCACCCATCCCACGCTCGCAAGGAGCCACCTGCTGGTGACTGTGGGTATAACCCATGGGTGGGCAATCACAGTGCCACCAGCAGACGGTGACCGGAACAGCCAGGGTCCTAACAGTCTGCCTCTTTGCAGAGATTAGAGTTAGGATAACTTATGATAACCGAGTTTGTCTGATAAAAGTGCACATTATCAATAATTAAAGCGGACCTACCACCAGGAATTTATGTTTTCATGAATGGCACTAGAAGTGCCAATAATAGGGAGGAATGCAGTGAAAAAACCCAAAAACGTACCTGTAATGAGCAATTTAGGAATATAATCAGCCATTCCTCTTCACTTCCTGGTTAATGGGCTCAGCAAAACCCGGCAGCACGTCACAACAACACGTGATTTTTCAGTGTACATGAAACACATGGTGGTGCAAGCAGCTCACTGAAAAATCACGTGCTGCTGTGACGTGGTGCCGGAATTCGAATTATCACTGATCGATCATCCCGACCCTATTTATTTACAGCAGATCGACCAAAAATTTACGGACAGGTCCGAAGCGTTCCCGACCCGGGTACATAATTCCGTATCCGATTAATCTCCCGACCACGTTGGTCGGTCGGGCAAAATTCGTACGAAAAATCGGAACGTGTATGGGGGGCTTTACATTTGATTAAAATTTGTATTATATACAGAAAACAAACAAAATTCAAATTATACTTTAAATACATTTTTTTTTATGTAAATTTTTATTTTTACAAAAAAAAATCCATTAAAAGTCTTTGGTGCGCTTTTGGTACAGAAATCTGTACCTCAGCCGTGCGCTAGGGAGGTCAAAACCGTCGAAATGGTCCAATTTTTGAAAAATAATTCGACCATCTCTAGTGGGGATGGGAGGTGGACTCCATCTGGTGAAATGTAAACAAACAGGCGTCAGCACCCTCTTGTGGCTATACTGCTAATTTACCAGAAATTTGAGGTATTAGCCTACTTTTTGTCTTGTTTTATTGTCTTGTTCACTGTTAATGCTCCAGAGAACTTTAATAAAAGTTGTTTATTGTTGGACATTGTGATCTGCTGATCCTGTAATTTTGAATTTTGGAAATACCCCTACCACCCAGTTAATATTCAGCTAGTATTTATCATGTAGAGACATTTTAGTACACCACAATCCTTCCAGTTTTAATGTTACTTGTATGTAGTTTATGTCCAGTTGAAACCAAAGGGAAACATTATCTGACAGCTTTAATATAACTATGAGGAGTTTCAGCTAGGTTGTATTGTTTTCTGGAGTAAATTACTAACCAAAAATAAAAGTGGATTGTACTAATAAGGGAGTTAGCGATCTGGGGGTTCAAAGTGAGAGAGTAAGAGAAGGAATCTGCAAGGGTAGCAAAATCGGACAGGACAAAAGCACTATCCGACAGCTAAAATATGACTGTGAATGGTTGCAGTACAGGGAGAGAAAGGTAGTAGTTGATCTTCAGGGTTGTTATAGTAAGGCTGTTCAAGATGTGAGGGCTCAAAGTGAGAGAGTGAAAAAAAAGTATATGCAAGGGTAGCAAATGATGACAAGAGGGAAGCACTATATGCCAGCAAGAATAAGTCTATGTTTAACCCATTTTTTCCCAAGCTTCAAAAAATCAATGCTGCACAACCCAAAGCAAAATTAAAACCAAGGCAATTTCAATTGTAATAAACATATATTTACGACTCACAATGAATTGAAGGTATAGAATTAAAAGTAATGGAAGCTGTGAGATAATAGAAGAGCAGAAAAAAAATCATGAACACAGTGTTGCGGGAACACAACGATGGGAAGAAATGGGACAGGGGTGTATAGCTTGAAAGGACAAAGTCTTGGCTTAACTGCTGACTAATAAAGATTTAGCCTTGAAATTGCAAAGGAAGCATTATTTGACAGCTGAATTATAACTATGAAAGGTTTCAGCTAGAGGAGTGAAAATGTAATGGTCCGTATCCTCTGGGCTAAATTAGTAACTGAAAATAATTTAGGATTTTTTTAGTAAGTGTGTCAGAGATATGCAGGTTGAAAATGAAAGGGTGAGAGAAGTTATATACACTTGCTGGCATCTGCCTATCAAGGGTTACAGCTAAAATGTAGAAATTTGAAGTGTTAGGGTCATGCTGCTTTTTATATATTTGATGTGGGAGCCCTGTGCTGTCTGTCAGGGTTAACAAGCAACAGCTTTATAAACCTTTAGGGATCAAAGGAGAAACATTTTAAAACAGCACAACCCCAACAAAACAAACCACCTCAGAAAAATCTGATTGGTCACATAGTCCTATTGTGCAATCAATAAAACAAAATACAATGCATATGTTCCGCGCATCCAAGTGGGAGGCAGAGGAACGGTTGCGAGGTACACTGGGGTAGCTAGAGACGGTCAACCGTTCGGTTTCTGATGCTGGTTATATCTCTACTGGGGAACTACTTTTGGCATGAGGGGTCGGAGGTCAGGTCAGGTTAGGTCATCTAGGGTCGCAGCGCTGGCGACGTTGGGTGAACGGCTCACCGTTAACCCAGTGTGGGACATGGATGTCCTCTGAATGGGGGGGGGGTAGCAGCCACGAGGGAGGGAGGGGTTGTTGAGGTTTGTTTCCTGTGTTTTTCCTTTGTGTGGGTTAAAAGTTGTGGTCGAGTATTCTGGGCCAGTGGACGACATGTGAGAAGTCCGAGGTCACAGCTGCCAAGGAGGCCGCGGGCGTGAGATTTTGGACGTCCAACCGAACTCTCCTTTGTGTGGGTTAAGAGTTGTGGTCGAGTATTCTAGGCCGGTGGACGACATGTGAGAAGTCCGAGGTCACAGCTGCCAAGGGGGCCGTGAGGCCGCGGGCGTGAGATTTTGGACGTCCAACCGAACTCTCCCTTGTGTGGGTTAAGAGTTGTGGTCGAGTATTCTAGGCCAGTGGACGACATGTGAGAAGTCCGAGGTCACGGCTGCTCCTATATTTGTGTTATGCCATGTACCTCGAAAATATAGGCCACCTGGAGCTGGTATTGTATTTTCTATGCCCAGCCGGTTTGTACTTGGATGGTTATTACTGTATGACTCATGTACCACGTTTGTTGAAAATAATAAAAATGTACATGCAAAAAAAAAAAAAAAATACAAGAACATATGCAAAATATATATTTATTCAATAGAGATATATAATAATGACCTAAAAATCAGATAAATGCAAAAGATTGTAATGCCGAGATCACCACAAGATATCACCAATGCCCAACATGTGTAACCGTGATCCTACAAACAAAGACAAAGACTCTCAAAGATTTCCTACAAAGTTCTGTCCAGCGATATGGAGTATACTTAATTGAGAATCAATGATAATAATAAACAATACAAGACTAAAGCTAGCCACACACGGTTAAATTTTGGTTCAATTGATGCTGGATCAGATCGAGGAATTCAATCGTCTAATTGAAAACAATCAACATACACCCCACATTGAGTTTGCGATTGTGGTGAGATTTCGTTTCCAAAATATTACTAAAATCGTCGATGTTGGTATTGAAACTTTTGAAATCCAGATTGAAGTGGTCTATGTTATGTATATCTAATCTAATCGATCCAGGAGAAACACCACAAACATCCACCATTATAAAACGATTTTGGCGCAATCGCCGATGATTTTCCAACATGTCCGATCAAAATTCGATTCGATTTTCTGGCTTCATCGAACAATTATCGTCGATCGTACCATGTGGGCATTTCTCGATTTTCGTTCAATCGATGAAAAAATTCTAATCTAACATCGATTGAAACAAAATCGAACCGTGTGTGGCTAGCTTAATTCCGCAAAATCTATGTCAATTCTTGGATAACGGCTAGTGTTTCTCCAACTTACAAATGAACTGGCATGGTATTGACTAGGAAATAAAACAATTCCAGAGGAGTTTTTCCTCTGAAAACAACAATATCCATTAGGTTGTAATATAAATTTTTACCAAATACCGTATTTTTCGGACCATAAGATGCACTTTTTTTCCTCCTAGAGGGGGTATAAGGCTGGGGGGGATCACTTAAA
>CM070035.1:389811-405108 GCA_036250615.1 Ptychadena robeensis
CACACAACGAAGAAAAACTTCATGCAATCCTATACTCCCATAGTTCCTCCCCACCGTTCCTTATATGCGCCATCGCATTTTTTCCCGGCCTGTTCGGCACTTTGGAATCAATCCTAAACATGGAGCGGCGACGGGACAATTTTCAGAAGTCGGACATGAACCGACCCATTACAACCACAGACAAACAACGCCAATAAAAAGCATGGCCGCTTCTTCTGCTTCAATCTTTTGTTGTTGTTGTCCCACGTTAACCCTCCGTGTGCTGTCAGGTCGGGGTTCTGTATAACTCGCTGACCTGATGTGTATTTCATTTCTATCCGTTCCTCCACGCCGCTGTCAGCACTTCTCAACAGGAAACCTCATGCAGGGAATTGCTGGTTCTATTACAATGTGGTCATTCTTAAGGCAGATCCGCATCTGTTCCCCCCCGTTTCCCAGGACATTGATGCCAATTGGGATGATATCTACTCCCTGTGGCGTCTATTACTGCGTGAAGATCACCAACTATCTTCCACGTGCTTTCCTCTATCTGAAGGCGAGATTGCCAATCTGTTTCTGCGGTGTCCTGGTGCCCGTCTATTTCTGTCTTTGGGCCGTTTTATAATTGATTTTCAACCCTACGCTTTGCACTTCTCCAAAAATGGCGGTTTTTCGTCAATACAACGCCAGAAACATCATGCAATCCTATACCTATGCCATAGGTTCCTCCCCACCAGTTCCGTATTTCGCCATCGGCATTTTTCCCTGCTGTTTCGGCAACTTTGGAGGCACATCCTAACTGAAGCGTCGAACGGGACAGTGTTCATAGTCCGGACATGAAGACCACATTACCACACAACGCCATAAAAAAGCAGGCCGCCTTCTTCCTGCTTCATATATTGTTTTTGTTTTGTTGTTGTCAACGTTAACCTCCTCCGGTGTGCATGCACAGGTCGGGTTTCTTTACTCTCTGACCTGTATGTTTTTGATGTTTATCATTCTATCCTTTTCCTTCACTCCGCTTGTCAAGATCTTCTACAAAGAACCTCAAGCAGTGATTTTCTGGTTCTAATTAACAAGTGGTCATTCTAGGGCAAATTCCTCCTCGTGCCCCCCGTTCCAGGACTTGATAGCCAGGGGAACGATAGATTTAACGGTTCCTTTCTGGTTCCAGGGGTTTATATATATGGCCAAGCTATTAGAAGTGCCAGGTTTTGGAGATCTATATTTATACTTAACCTGCCTGAGCGTTTGCACATGTGGAGATCGTGGCGGGCATATTCAAATGCCACCATATTTGCACTCTTTCGGGTCCACATCACGGACTGAATCCGTACTGTTAAAAAGCTACTCCCATCATTAACATGGAGGTCTAGGTGTTCAACCTACCCCTCCCTCCACTGTTTGCAGCAAACGGGGCAGACCCGGAAGCATCAGCGTGGTATGCAGATTCCCGAGAATCGCTTTTTTGGGTGAGTTTGCCCGCATTCCCTCTCGGGTTGAGGTTGATTTTGAGATATCTTGGGTGTAGAAATTCTCAGGAGGTTCAGCTAGCAGGCTATTTTCTCCGCTATGCAAAGTATCTTGGCAACTCCCCTAGTGCCCCTGTGGACTTGAGGTTGTAGATTCAAGCGACTAGCACCGCCCCGCGCCCCCACTGTCACCCCCCCCCGCCCCCCCCCCCGCACTCAGCTCCCACCACCTTAAACTAGCCATAGACTGGTGGATATGTTTTGTTCCGCAATCGAATGTGCCCACCTTGACAGATGGACCCAAAAAGTTAATCTAATAATGAACAGATCGAACAGGAATCCATTACTTTGGATGGGGACAATTCACCATGCGGGCAGGGGGTAGATTCCCACAGTGTTGCAGCCTTGATTTACCTTAACGATTAGTTGACGATTATCCTGTGTGGTGGATTGTTCAATGATCGATAGGAAATATATAGGTGTAGTGGCTGCTTTCCATGCAATGTTGATATAGAGGCGTACGGAATTGATTGCAAATTTTATTTGGAATGTTAGTTGGGGGAGTGGAAGTGTTTTTTGTTTTGCTGGAGTTTGTAATGTTTTTTGTGTATACTCGCCAAATGTATTGTCTGCCATTAAAGTTCCATGATCCTTTATTGTTCCGGTAGTATTTTTCCTTTTGTTGAAACCCTGGGGCTCCCACTGTTTATGACTAATCTGGTTGCCCGTCCTACTATTGTCTGCGTCACTAAGTTGGAAGTTTGTTGTATTGTATTGGAACAGTTCCGCGGTACCTGCCCCCTTGGGTAACCGTTGATGCATTTTCTTGCTAACGGACCTTATTAAACTTTATAAATGTCCTTTTTTTTTTGTTTGTTTTTTTTGAAGAAAAAATGTTGTAAAATGAAATCATTGGCCGGGTCCTTCGGATCTGAATGAACACCATAGAAAACTTTGGTGCTAACCGTTCTGACTGTGGGTAATATACCTTTTCCCCCCCGCCGGAAAAAAAGACATCCTCCGAATATAAGGCACCCTTTAAGGCTGCCATACACGGCACTGATCGTGCCGGATTCGTCGCGATGGATTCCGGGGCGTGCACGCGGATCCTCTCGCCGGAATCCCTGCAGCCCGACCTTGCCCGGCGAGCGCATCCGATGGTTTTAGGGGCACAGAATCGGATCCGATGAAGAACAACCTGTTGGTCTTTTCGTCCGATTCTGCTCTTATCTGGGCGTGGGCGGTCCGGGAGGCGAAGCCATACAATTGGAAAAATAAAGAGCTCTTCACACGGATCCCTCCCGGATCCCAGGCCGTTAAAGGTGGGCTGCCACGATTCGATTCCCTATTGGGCTAACGTTCTCACCTGTGGATGCCGGCGGAAATCGCCGGAACCACGGGTTGCTGAACGATCACCATTGACTCCGTGCCGTGTATGGCTAGCTTTTCACATTTTTTGGCCGTCACACTGAAATTAAAAAGCCCCCCCTAAGCCCCCCCCCCAAAAAATAAATGCCTCCCCCAAATCTACAAGTAACTGTACTCTGGACAGGGGGGATCAGAGGGTCACTCACAATGCCACAGGAGATCAGAATGGTTTACTAAAATGGGTCATTCCTCCCCCTCTGAGTCCTCCGTGGCCATTTTGATTCCCCCCCCTCTTGATCCCTTTTTCATTTAATTGATCCCCCCCCCAGCCTTAACCCCCTCTAGGAGGAAAAAGTGCATCTATGGTCCTAAAAATACGTTAAATTTGGTAAAAATTATATCACAACCTAATGGCTATTGTTGTTTTCAGAGGAAAAACTCTCTGGAATTGTTTTATTTCCGAGTCTACCAATGCATTCATTTGTAAGTTTGGAGAAACACTAGCCGTTATCCAAGAATTGAACATAATTTTGCGGAATTAAGCTGAGCCACACACGGTTTCGATTTTGTGTTTCAATCGATGTATATTAATTTTTCAATCGATTGAACTAAAACGAGAAATTCCCACAGGTACGACGACTCTAATTGTTCGATGAAGCCAGAAAATCGAATCGAATTTTGATCGGACAGTTTTTGGAAATCCTCGGGCGATTGGCGCCAAAATCTTTTTTAATAATGGTGGATGTTTGGTGGTGGTTTCTCCTGGATTCGATATGATTTAGATATACATAACATAGACCAATTCCCCAATCTGGATGGCAAAAGTTTCAATACCAACTCGAACGATTTGAGTATTATTTTGGAACTAAATCCACCACAATCGCAACACTCAATGGGGGGTGTATGTTGATTGTTTTTTCAATTAACGATTGGAATTCCTCGATCTGATCCAGCAACATCATTGAAACCAAAATTTAACCGTGTGGTGCTAGCTTTAGTCTTGTATGTTTATTATTATCATTTATTTTCTCAATTAAGTATACTCCATATCGCTGTACCGAACGTTTTTAGGGAAATCTTGAGAGGCTTGTACTTTGTTTTGTAGATCACGGTTACACAATGTTGGGCATTGTGATATCTTGTGGTGATCTCGGCAATTACAATCTTTTGCATTAATCTGATTTTAGGGTCATTATTAAATATATCGCTATTGAATAAATATATATTTTTTGCATATGTTCTTGTATTTTTTTTTTTTTTTTTTCATGTACAATTTTTATTATTTTCAACAACGTGGTACATGAGTCATACATAATACCCATCCAAGTACAAACCGGCGGGCATAAAATCCAATACCATCTCCAGGTGGCCTATATTTTCCGAGGTACATGGCAATAACACAAATATAGGAACGCATGCCTTGCCCTCGGACTTCGCACATTCGTCCACTGGCCTAGAATCCTCTACCCACACCTCTTAACCACCCAAGGTAAGTTCGGATGGACGTCCAAATCCTCACGCCCACTCGCGGCTCACACGTCCCCCTTGCAAGCTGTGACCCTACTCGGACTGTCGTCACATGTCCGTTCCACCGGCCTAGAATCTCGACCACACTCTTAAACCCACACACATGAGAGTTCGGTTGGACGTCCAAAATCTCACGCCCTCGCCTCACGTCCCCTTGGCAGCTTGTACCTCGGACCTTCTCACACTGTCGTCCACCGGCCTAGAATACTCGACCCAACTCCTTTTAACCCACTCAAAAGAGAGTTTCGTTGGACGTCCAAAATCTCACGCCCGGCGGCCCTCACGGCCCCCTTGGCATCTGTGACCTCGTACTTCTCACTGTCGTCCAACCGGCCTAAATCACTCGACCACAACTCTGAACCCACTCAAAGACATGAGTTCCGGGTGGACGTTCCAAAATCTCACGCCCCGGGCCTCACTCCCCTGGGCAGCCCTGGTGACCTCGGCACTTCTCAAACATTCGTCCACCGGCCTAGAATACTGCTCCACAACCTAACCCACACAAAGGAGAGTTCGTTTGGACGTCCAAAATCTCACGCCCGCGCCTCCTGCAGCCTGTGACCTCGACTTTCTCACATGTCGTCCACTGGCCACCATAATCTCGACCACAACTTTTTAACCCCCACAAAGGAAAAACACAGGAAACAAACCCAACCACCCCGCACTCCCTCGTGGCTGTACCCCCCCCCCCATTCAGAGGACATCCATGGTCCCCCCACTGGGTTAGACGGTGAGCCGTTCCCCCAACGGTCGCCAGCGCTGCGACCCTAGTGACCTAACCCTGACCTTAACTCCGACCCCTCTGCCAAAAAGTATTTCCCCAGTAAGAATTACCGGCATCAGAACCGAAACGGTTGACCGTCTCTAGCTACCCCAGTTGGTTACCTCGCAAACCGTTCTCTTCCTTCCCCTTGGATGCGCGGAACATATGCATTGTCTTTGTTTTATTGGATTTGCACAATAGGACTATTGAACCAATCAGATTTTCCTGAGTTGGTTTGTTTTTGTTGGGGTTGTGCGTTTTAAAATGTTTTTCTCCTTTGACCCTAAAGTTATAAAGCTGTTGCTGTTAACCCTGACAGACAGCAACAGTGCTCCCACACCAATTATAAAAACGCATGACCCTAAATCTTCAAATTTCTACATTTTAGCTGTAACCCTGATTTAGGCCGATTCCAGCAGTGTATATAACTTCTCTCACCCTTTCATTTTCAACCTGCATATCTCTGACCCTTACTAAAAAATCCTAAATTATTTTCAGTTACTAATTTATCCCAGAGGATACGGACCATTACATTTTCACTCCTCTATTCTTGTAAACCTTTCATAGTTAACTAAATTCAGCTGTCAAATATGCTTCCTTTTGGCAATTTCAGGCGAAAGCTTTATTAGTCCAGCAGTTACGCCAAACTTTGTCCTTTTCAAGCTATACCCCCTGTCCCATTTTCTTCCCATCGTTTGTTTCCCGCAACACTGTGTTCATGATTTTTTTTCTGGCTCTTCTCTTACTCACAGCTTCCCCATGACTTTTAATTCTTACTTCAATTCATTGTGAGCGTAATATATGTTTATTTAGCATTGAAATTGCTTGGTTTTAAAATTTTGCTTTGGGTTGTGCAGCATGGATTTTTTGAAGAGCTTGGAAAAAATGGTTAACATAGACTCTTCTTGCTGTCATATCGTGCTTCCTCTCTTGTCATCATTGTGCTCCCCTTGCATAATACTTTTTTTTCACTCTCTCACTTTTGACCCTCACAATCCTTGAACAATCCTTACTAGAAACAACCTTAAGATCAACTACTACTACGACCTTTTCTCTCCCTGTTACTGCAAAACCATTCACAGTCATATTTTACTGTCTGATAGTGGCTGTGTCCTGTCCGATTTTTGCTACCCTTTGAGCAATTCCTCTCTTACTCTCTCACTTTGAACCCCTCAGATCGCTAACTTCCCTTATTAGACAATCCCTTTTATTTTTGGTTAGTAATGTTACGCCAAAAACAATACAACCTAGCTGAAACTCATCATAGTTATATTAAAGCTGGCATATAATGTTTCCCTTTGGGTTTTCAACTGGACATAAACTCATACAATTAACATTAAAACTGGAAGGATTGTTGGTTGTCACTAAAATGTCCTCTACATGATAAATAACTAGCTGAATATTAACTGGGTGGGTAGTATTTCCAAAAATTTCAAAATTACAGGATCAGCAGATCCACATGTCACACAATACACCAACTTTTATTAAAGTTCTCTGGAGCATTAACAGTGCACCCAGAGCATAAAACAAGACAAAAGTAGGCTAAACCTCAAAGTTCGGTAATTAAGCAGTATAGCCACAAAGAGGGTGCTGGACTCCTGTTTGTTTACATTTCACACCCAGAAGGAGTCCCCTCCATCCCCACTATAGATGGTCGAATTATTTTTCAAAAATTGGACCATTTTCGACGGTTTTTTTTTTGACCTCCCTAGCGCAACGGCGCGTACCGATTTCTGTACCAAAAGCGCACCAACGACTTTAAGTGGAATTTTTTTTTGTAAAAGAAAAATTTAACATAAAAAAAAATTGTATTTAAGTATAATTTGGAAATTTTGTTTGTTTTCTGTATATAATACAATATTTAAAATCCAAATTTAAAGCCCCCCCCATACACTTTCCGATTTTTCGTACTATTTTGCCCCGACCGCCAACGTGGGTTCGAGGATTAATCGGATACGGAATTTATGTACCCCCCGGGTCGGGAACGCTTCGGACCGTCCGTAAATTTTTGGTCGATCTTCTGTAAAAAAAAAAATTTAAATAGGGTCGGGATGATCGATCAGTGCTAATTCGAATTCCGGCACACGTCCACCGCACACTGATTTTTTCAGTGAGCTGCTGCCCCACCATGTGTTTCATGTACACTGAAAATCACGTGTTTTTGACGTTCTGCCGGGTTTTGCTGACCCATTAACCAGAATGGAAGAGTGAATGGCTGATTATATTCCTATTGCTCATTACAGGTACGTTTTGGTTTTTTTCACTGCATTTTCCTTTCCTCCCTATTATTGGACTTCTTCTAGTGCCATTCATGAAAACATAAATTTCCTGGTGGTAGGTCCCCCTTTAATTATTGATAATGTGCACTTTTATCAGACAACTCGGTTATCATACTTTATCCTACCTTCTAATCTCTGCAAAGAGGCAGACTGTTAGGACCTGGCTGTTTCCGGTCCACCGTCTGCTGGTGTCACTGTGATTGCCCACCCATGGGTTCTACCCACATCCACCAGCAGGTGGCGTCCTTGCGAGCGTGGGATGGGTGAAGCTCACAACCTTCCTCGTTAGCTTAGGGCTATTTAGGTGTGCTTCATGCAGACCCACGCTGGATGTTCATTGTATCGTTATCTGTTTGCTGTTTCTGTTTGCTTGGCTTGTGACTTTCATGCTTTCCCTGGCTTCTTGTCCCGGAACCCTGAAACCTGAACCCGTAAACCCCTGTACCTCGGACATTTCCACTGTTTTTTGGTCCTCCTGCCTGTAAGTCCTGCAAATAAATCTGAATTTTTTGTCACCGGGGGCCACCTCTGTCTGGATCTCATTGTGTGGTTGCCCTGACCTGGGCCCCCCCTCAGTACCTGATCCTGACCCAAGACGCTTGTTTTCTTACTTTCGTTCTTGTTCTTATTCTTCTTTTTTCCTCTCCATCCCGTGCAACTTTTAAAGTAATCAAACCTTAATTCTTCCGACACAAAGCGCCTGTCCACTCTCCGAATTCTTCAATTACCTTCAAGCTAAGAAGCGTATCTAGTGCCATCCACAGGTCGATTTGGTCCCGTGATAAATGGCCTGATCGCTTCCTGATCGCAATCTTTCTAGGCGATCAGGATCAACGCCCAATTGATCGCATCGTGATAGAGGCAACACTGACCACCTGGGAATCCGATTTGTGGCTGATTTGACCTTATCCGATCTCCAAAATGGCCGATTCCACAAAATCCATCGATCTGAGAGGCTGCTGAATAGGGCTTTTTGGGTCGTTAATGTATCCTTCTTCGAAAAACCAACAGATGTCGGTTTCATTGTCCGATCCCAATTTTTAGTCCATTCCTATTTTTTGGGTCGACGTCAAGGGTGAAATCAAACCCAATTGACTGCGGATGAACTTGTGAATCACGCAGTGATCGATCTGTCAAACAATTTTTGTGGAAAACTACCCTTTTATGGCTGACCTTTAGATCAGAGTGGGGCAGGCCTTCGATAACCGTCACTATTAACTCTTTCTTTTATTTGAGTAATGCCTGACATACACATGCCGTAACACTTAAGCGGGGCCGATTTTTTCACCTGAACCCGACGTGCGTGCGCGCTCTTGTCTCCGCGGTCACTAATCGGCATGTGCCTACATGCTCGCCGGCCAGTGAACGGACATGTCCGATAAGACTCTGGCCGAGGAAGCCGATGGCATTACTTACAAATAAGACCGCGTCTTCATTGAAGCCTAATGGCTGGCACACAAAGGGTGCCGGCCGACTGGAGGTAACCCCATATGCACCCAGGGTGCAAATGTGATGACGTCATAACTTTTGCATTCCCGGTGCATATCGAAGCAGGTTCTGCTGTCTGCACCCGTCCGGGGTGTGGTATGGCAGGCCTTAAGCCTAATGCCATATGTCGCTTTCATCACTGGATGGCATATCGCCTCATTCAATAGATACTTAATAATATATTTTGAAATCCTGAACATTTTATATGGTCAGAGACTAGACATTCAGGCGGAAGTCTTCAGACATTCTCACCCAATGAATGTATTCACCTTCCAGATAGAAACAATGGTTCTCCTATGCTTCTAGATTGACTTTAATGACAAGGAAGATAACTTCATTCAAAGCTGTGTCTTTCCTAACTACACTCAGTTTTTCGCTCAGTGTTGACCTTATAACAAGACTATAGAAGTGATACAAAATGGAGTAATGTTATAACTATTGACTTAACTTATATACATAATAGTAAGACTATTTAATTAATTGTATAACCCGTATCTTTCCGGACCATAGAGGGCACTTTTGCATTTCAACCCCCAAATTGGGGGGGGGGGGAAAGTGGCCCGCGTCTTATGGTCTGAATGCTCATCCCCGACAGAGAGCTTTCAGCATCTGTCCATTCAGAAGAAACATCCGATGTTCGTCTCGTTCCATCTAAATGCCCGGCAATCCCTGCATTCCCAACAAGGAGAACCAGAGGAGAGCCTTGTTCTGTTTTTTCAGGTTTGGCTAGGCTGTTCAGGCCCGGTGTTTCAGGGGATGCATAAAATGCTGGCTGAACACAGAACACTGAACAGTCAGTTGTAGTGTGACGTGTTGTGCTGAGAGGTTACTGCTGCTATGACAACCCTGTTGGCTGAATTGGAAGTTGCCTTCACTGAATTCATTGCATTATCCCATTGATGTGAAAACGTCTTAAATCTTTTTTTCTGGATTACTCTGCCCTAAAAACTGGGTTCGTCTTATGGTCCTGTGCGTCCTTAGAAGTCCGAAACTACGGAAGTGTTATACCCTAGGAAATGGCTGACACACACAATCAATGCTTTTTTGGGGATCGATGTATCTCACTGTATGGGGCTTTTATATTTTTATTTCACGTGAACCACTTATCAAAGCTTTAAGGAGCAGCATCACACCCCAAGTTCTGCAAAAAAAATATTTAGTACTCTACGTGTTATTTTGCTTGCAATTGGTAATTTTTATCTCTGACTCAATAAGCAAACATTGAGTAATATAGAAATAAGGTTCTCTGATTTCCATTGTAACTCACCGAAGATGAGAGTCACCGTCATGTAAAACACGAAGCTTGGAACGCTCACATGAATTAAAGTATCTGTCTATATACATTCCCATTCCTTGTGTTATTGACCAAAGTCACCGATCACCCAAGAAGAGCCTGTGAGTGGAGGTGGAAGTCACCCTGAAGAAGTCCGTTTATTCATCTCATTTATGTTTTTGTTCTAAGTCTTTTTCTTTTTAACATTTTTGGTTATAATACCCATGGATTCAGTGTTAGTGATGAATGGAAGACCTGGATTGAGGAAACAGACTCCTTTCCACGTAGATCAGATTGTCACACAAGCCTTTCCCTGTCCAGGTGTATCTCATTCCGTTGGTTCTGATGCATCATACGGTGCTTGTTACTTTTTCCCAAATGTCCCACCTTGGCTCTTCAAACCCTGTTATTTATCCTGTTCCCAGACTTCTCATGAACATCAATCTCCTTCCTGGTTCGCCATTCTGTGCTCTGTCCATCCTACGGTGTTAAGATCAACAACTACACCACGTTTGTTTCCTCTACCTGAAGACCAAGTGTCCCAGTTTGGTTGCCGTGGTGTCCTGTTGGACTCTGCCATGTTCTTTCTTTCTTATCCCATACTGCCTTATATCGTTTTTCTTCCAACATTATTCTCTTCCAATCAAGAAAGCTTCTCCGATCCAATTTTTTGAAAAACATGACAAGATTAAACCGTCTCCGGAAACCTGAACCCGTATTTCATCGGCACCTTTCCACCCTTCGTCATATTCACCATCGCGTTTTTCTTGACCGTTCCGTCTCTGTGGAGGCCACACAGGACCATGAGTGTTGCCGGGACAAGCTTCACAATCTGGACAAGAAGATCCATTACAACGCGTAAAAAGCATGGGCCGCCCTTCTCCCTGCTTCATATCTTGTTTTTTTGTGGCGTCGAATGTCTACCTGTCCGGATTTATGGAAAATCTCATGCCTCGTACAAACTCCTTGCTGTCCTTTAATTATTGCGATTAGTATGCCGTCCCTGCATTCCGCTGTCCCTCATCTCTCCACACCAGACTCCGAACAAGGCGTTTTATATTTTTCCATTAACCGCGTAATGAACTGCGTTCGAAGGTGGAAAATGACTGATCTCTGGGATCCTGGGGAAAAAAAATAGTTTGAGCGATATATACACTTTTTTTTTGTATATTTAAAAACCTCTATCGGTTGAGACCGAGCCTAGCTATGTCCGAGCTTTAGGCGCGCCTCAACGCCCTGGAAGCCGCTAGACTTGATCGGGGCGTTGGGGGGTCCCCGGAAAGCTGCGCGATTGTTTACATTACATCGCCGCAGCAATTTCCGGGTGGCGGCTCCGCCCGAATCCGTTCACGGTGACGCGTAAGGGGCGGGGGGGGGCGGCGCATAGACCTTCCCTGTTAATGGAGGAGCGCCCGGCTTCTCTCCCGCGCAGCTGTTGTAGTAATTACAACAGCTGCGCGTAGCTCCCGGCGGGATGCCGTAAACGGCGGGCAGTTGTACTATGTACACTGCCTTGATGCGCCATATCTGCCGTTGTAAACGTCGCGAATGGGCGGTGCGCTAGGGAGGTTAAAAACTAAACAAATGTTTCCATGATGTGATCCCCCAGGCTAGAGTTCCCCATACACGCATAGGTAATGCGCTAGGTCCGGCTTGCCGCCTATCGAGCTTAACCCCCCTAGGGCCGCACCTGCTGAGATCCAGATTTCTGTACCAAAGGCGCACCATAGACTTTAATGGAAAAAGTTTTTTACATTGTATCCCTGTAACTCCCAAAGTCCTGTCCGTACAGAGTCTGTGTGACATCCGGAATATAATCACATGTTCTGAGCTTTGTGAATAACTCCAATATCAGATAATGAAGATTTTTCATCATTCACTGTAATCAGTAAATTAAGCACTGGCAACCACTAGATGGCGCTGCGATGTGCCCGGTTTTCCTATGAAGAAGCATGGAACCGCCATTTTGGAAGAAGTGCCATGCGTAGGGTTGAATAAACGCCAAAGACAGAAATACACAGAGCACCAGACACCGCGGCACCAGCTTGGCCATCCTGGCCTTCAGATAGAGGAACGCACCGTGCTTGTAGTTGGTGATCTTCACGCAGTAATAGACGCACAGTAGACTGGCAAACCAGATGGAGATGTAGTTCATGAGTATCCTGGCCGGGGTGAAAAATCCATGTAGGGTGACTCCGGGGGTGAATAACTGGAAGATGGAATGTACGCCGACCAGACACTGGAAGATCCACCGGGACAGGCAAAGGCTGGTGACTATCTTATCTCCGGAGGGGAGACACTTCTTCTTCACCCAGGTCTGGAAGTTCTTGAGAACTATGAATCCATTGAGCGTCATCCCAAAGATGATAAGAATGAAGAGCAAGGAAGAGAATATCCCCTGTAACACCGACTCCATGACTGAGGAGGAATGTGTTCTCTCGCTCTGGAGAACGGAATGATATAGACGGAGCGCCGAGACCGATCTGTGTACAGTTCCCTGAAGTGCTCATTTGTTTAATATTCAAATCAGACTCCGCTTTCCTAGAAGATTTGCATTATAAGGACTGAACAGATTTTGGGATTAGGATTGCCAATTCTTAAGACTCGCATGGAAATTCGATGTCACACCATACCAGATATTTTTTATTTAAAGCGGGTGTATACAGACAGCAGACCAGCTGACCCCCTCACAATCCAATCTGAGGATGTATACTGATCTAGGACTCAAACATCAGTGTTGAATAAACTCTTCAACTTTTATTGAAATAGCAGCAAACTGATAAGTTGATTAGGCCAAAGCCGGAACGTAATAGCAGGAAATGTTCACCCTTGCAACGTCAGTCGGTAAGAGTCTGTGGTATACGGATTTCCGGTCCCAATGGGGCACTTCTGGGGTCTCTATCCAGCTCTGCATGCCTCACTAGTAACCAGGGGGCAGTCCATGCCTGAAATCAGCTGGCGACTGCAACTCAGACAATGCGTTGGATCTCACCCACAACAGGGGTTTCCTTAAGCTAGCCATACATGTTCCGATTCCATGGCCGATCGATCACCCATCCGATCGATTCCGCGATGCCAGAGGGAATCGGATGTCCGATTGATCGCCCAATTAAGCCTGTCCCTACCACCTTGGGCCACCGATTCCTGGACGATTCCGTGCCCGATCGATCACTTCACACATGGCAACTCCCCCTGATGTGTGCTGAATCGGATCAGAAAGACCAACATGTTGGTTCTCTGGCAGATCCGATTCTGAGCCCCCGATCGATCGGACGTGATCGATCGGGCAAGGTGGGCTTCACACGATTCCGGGACGATCGATTAGCGTGCACGCGCCCGGAATCGATCGTCCCGGAATCCCTTGGGAATCGGACCCGTGTATGGTGACCTTAACACTCATCAGGCCTCGGAGCCACCTGCACGCTCTGCACTACAGGCCATGGGCTCTCTCTCTGCTCACCTGTCTACACTCTCACTCTCTCTCAAGCAAATGGCGTCACTTCCTCCTCTGAAATCCTTAATCTCCTTAAGCCTAGAGCTCCCTCTTTCAACCTTTTTTGGGCAAAGGCACACTTGTTTCATGAAAAAACCGACGATGGGGAACCGACGATACGCATAATCGCGGCGCACTTCCGGTCCCCGCCGGAAGTACGTCATTACGGTTCATCAGAAGGTGCCCCGGCGGAACGCAAGATGTGTCCACCAACCAGAGCAAAAACACCCACACACCGATACTGTGGGGACGCGTGTTACTAAGCAACCGCATCCTCACCCAGAGCACGGTCCGTGTATAAACACGGATCGGCCATGTATAAGTACTATAGATAATACACGTGTATACACGGAACAGGCATCATCCTACTGTGCAGGATGCGGTTGCTTAGCCTCCATCTAGCTGCACTCTTATAGTATAAGACTTATACAGATGATTCAGTATACACGGACCGGCTCTGTGAGGATGCGGTGCATTAGCCCTCCTACTAACTGACCTCTTATAGTATAAGAACTTATACAGCTGATTCATGTTATTAACCACGCGACCGGCTCTGTGAGGATGCGGAGTGCCTTAGCTGCACAGTATAAGACTTTACTATAAGAGGGCAGCTAGATAGGAGGGCGAGTGTGGTGCGTCAAAAAACCCAAGGCACACCAGGAACCAATGGTTGAAAAACACTGGCTCTAGAGGACGGGCGGACCCCCTCACCAAATTTTCCAATAGGTGGGGATCTTGTAATGGCAAAGGGGACTCTGTAAAGTTTGTATCAACTGCACTTCATAGACTAACTTTGTGTATCGGTAGGGTACTGGCCTTAATTGAAAAAAACCATGAGAAAAGTACTTATAGCAGGGGTTCTCAAGCTTTTTTTAGATCCGCACCCCACTCTAGCAGACAGCGGAAGGACACCGCGTGTGGAGAGAAGTGGGACGAAGGATCAGGGTACAGCACCGCGTTGGAGGAGTCAGTAGGACCCGAAAGCCCCCCATTATACTTGAAAAATTGAAAATACACTTTCTGGTGCAATCAAATGTTGCTTTACCAAAAACCATGTAATGATGAGGACCTTTCCGAAACCTTATAATCCACTGTATTTATCAGGGATGACATATAAGTACCATAATTGTTGGGAGACTCTAAGGGAGATCTAACGGTGGTATGGGGGGGAGCGTAAGTCTGCATCGGTGGATGTCAGAAAAGAGAAGCCGCGGGCAGGTACAGTGGTATGTATGTGATCCGTCCGGGACCCTGTTCAAGCACTGTGCTTGACGCCGGGGTCGCGATGGATCAAAACGGCAGTGGAGGACATGTATTGTGGGATGTTTGTGTGTGAAAGTGGGAAGTGGTATTATGCATCCAATATCCAGAGTAAGTGTAATGACCCCCCGCCCCCAGACATTTTTCAATTTAAAGGGGAATTATCAACAGAAGGGGTGGGCATTTCAGGAAGGGCAAGTAGACGGACGAATAAGGGAGAAGGAATTAAAAAGTACCGGGAGGGAGAATTTAAGAGAGCACAAGTAACCCAACCCCCAACCAATAAGAAACCCCCCCCCCTCCCTCCCTGTTTGGGCTGCAGCACAACCGGAACTCATACAGAGATAGCCAGGTAAATCTGTATCGCGCTCTTCTTAAAACTAGCTGAAGCTATT
>CM070035.1:422076-435432 GCA_036250615.1 Ptychadena robeensis
CCGGCACTACATAGCAGTGATATATATCTTCCAATCACTATGTATTCTATCAGGGAGGAAAAAACGTCATATTATGAAGGCAATGTGTGTTGTTACAGCGACCTCTAGTGGCAGAATGTGGAATAGCAGCTGCAGTGTATTTACCACACCACATGAGACAACACTCATAGAAGTAATTCATTGCGAAAATCGTCACTTGTTCATGTGAATATTGTGAACGTAATGCATGGTACTTTCCCCATAATCTTAGATATTCCAGATTACGAAGATATAGCGTTATATTCCAGATCTTTACGAATTCTCGATGTGCTGATTAGTGATGAGCGGCATAGTTTATATTTGAATTTGCGATATTTAGCGAATAATTCGACTAATATTGCATTGTGAAAATTATAATCGCATCACCATTACCTTCAAAATGAATGGTCGCATGTGGTATTTATATATATAAATTTTCAATGCATGGCCATACACCCAAATTGCGAATATTGGAAATTGCGAATATTGGAAATTGCGAATATTGGAAATTGCGAATATCCGCCGATATATTCACGAAATTTGTGAATTCTCGATTAGCCGTTATTTGTCGAATATATTCACAATTCGAATATTTGAGCTCAACACTAGTGCTGATATTCGCAATAAAAATGCGATTAGAATATTCGTGATCAACAGTTACAATCGATCACTTTGCGTTGATCGATTGTTTCGGGATCGAACGCGGGCACCGTTTCTTTGAGCGGGTTCATTTCGAGATGCTCAAAATATTCGACTTGCTAACTTTCAGAGCTGATTGCAAAGCCCCTGAACATGGTATCATCACCAAACTTGCTGGAGATGTAGAGAAGGGTTGGGGGAACATTGCTGGAGATGTAGAGAAGGGTTGGGGGGACATTGCTGGAGATGTAGAGAAGGGTTGGGGGAACATTTCAAAGAAAAAAGTATGTCTCTAACACAAATAGTTTTGAATAAATTAAGTTCAAAATGAAAGTCGAATTTCCGAATTTTCGACATTTTCGACATTTTGACTTGACTTTGAACTTAATTTGTGCAAAAACTATTTGTGTTCGAGACATACTGTTTTCTTTCAAATGTTCCCCCAACCCTTCCCTACATCTCCTGCAAGTTTGGTGATGATACCACGTTCAGGGGCTTTGCAATTAACTCGAAATTGTCAAATATCTGAAAAATAATTTGATCATCTCTAGTTTTAAGAAAACTCGATCGAACAGGGAACCAACGGGTAAATAAGGACGGCCGCAGTGTTGGCGCGGCGGACAGTCCACAGTCAACACTGCATGTTCTATCTTCTTCTCGCTGGCGAACGGTATGGGTGTTTGACCCGCCCCCTTTACCAGCGAGAAGGAGTGAGGATATTCTTCTGCCACCGGATCAGCCACGCAGGGATCTAAAAGAGATCCGTCCGGCGGAAGAATATCCTCACGACAGTGTCTGGCAAGTTCATTTTTTAGATCCCTGTGCTCCTCACTGTCTTCCACCGTGAGGGTATTCTTCCACCGGCCGCATCAGCCATGCAGGGATCTAATAAAGATCCGGTGGGGGGAAGAATACCCTCACCGCCAGCTCTGCCAAGATCATTTCTGTGTTAGACATTGAGGGGCACAGAGGCGCCGCTGGAGTTTAAAGTCCAATCCACCTGTTCACGAACGGCCATCGCTATTGGTTAATAGAGATGCTCGAAATATTTGACTTGCTAATTTTCAGAGCTGATTGCAAAGCCCCTGAACATGGTATCATCACCAAACTTGCTGGAGATATAGAGCAGGGTTGGGGGAACATTTGACAGAAAAAGTATGTCTCTAACACAAATAGTTTTTGAATAAATTAAGTTCAAAATTAAAGTCGAATTTCCGACATTTTGACTTGACTTTGAACTTAATTTGTGCAAAAACTCTTTGTGTTAGAGACATACTGTTTTTCTTTCAAATGTTCCCCCAACCCTTCTCTATATCTTCTGCAAGTTTGGCGATGATACCATGTTCAGGGGCTTTGCAATTAACTCGAAATTGTCGAATACCTGAAAAATTATTTGATCATCTCTATTAGTTAATACATTTGACAGATTTCGACGATTTCGAGTTAATTGCAAAGCCCCTGAACATTGTATCATCACTGGATAGAATAGGAAAGGTCCCCTCAATTAGGACTTTGAGTGGAATGTGGGGATGCTCGTGGTTGCTGTTGGAGTGTCTCCTCTAACAATATTGGTCAGTAGTGTTGAGCTCGAATATTTGAATGCCGAATATTTTTTGCGAATATCGGCAATTCGAGAATTCGCCAATATCTCGAATATGTCGGCGAATATTCGCAATTTCGAATATTCGCAATATGGCCATGTATCGCGAAAATAATATTCGCAATGCGATAAACATAGCATGTGACCATTCATTTTAAAGATTTTTGCGATGCGAATATTATTTTCGCAATGCGAATATGATTTTCGCAATACATGGTCATACCGCGAATATTCGAATTTCCGAATATAGAATCGAATATTAGTAGAATTATTCGTGAAATATCACGAATTCGAATATTGACTATGCCGCTCATCACTATTGGTCAGAAGTTGTTCTATAAAATCAAACTATTTATTTAGGACCCATGGTCCACACATATACAGACTTAGGACCCATGGTCCACAACGATACGAATACCGTGAGGTTTAACAAAGACTTGTTTAAACCTCACGGTATTCATATCGTTGTGGACCATGGGTCCTAAGTCTGTATATGTGTGGACCATGGGTCCTAAATAAATAGTTTGATTTTATAGAACAAGTTCTGACCAATATTGTTAGAGGAGACACTCCAACAACAACCACGAGCATCCCCACATTCCACTCAAAGTCCTAATTGAGGGGACCTTTCCTATTCTATCCATTGTACACACTCAGGATGGGAATGTGGGTTTCGACCTATTGATCCAGATACATACCCCCCTTTTTTTTCCAATTGTATCATCACCAAACTTACAGGAGATGTAGAGAAGGGTTGGGGGAACATTTGAAAGAAAAAAGTATGTCTCTAACACAAATAGTTCTGGAGATGTACAGAAGGGTTGGGGGGTATACTACAAAAAGAAAGCATGGCTCAAACTTAAAAAGTTTTTGCATAAATTAAGTTCAAGTCAAAAATTTCAAAAGTCGAAATTTCAATTTCATTTATGCAAAAACTCCATGTGCTAGAGCAAAACAGTTTTTCCCCAAAGTTCCCCCAACCCGTCTCTACATCTCCAGAAGTTTTGGTAATGCTACTATGTTGAGGGGCTTTGCAATCAGCTCACAAATTCAGCTAGTCGAAACATTTAACCATCTCTATTGGTAAATCGCTGCTTCATCGCCGTTACTTTGCATGGGGACTGGTGGTTATAACATGACCGTACATTAACAGTAGATTTGGTTCGAGTTCTCCGTGTCATACAGCTGGGGGGGTGTTCTGCCTCTCCAGTCTAAGCACTACAATGTGATCTCTTTAACTCACGGTTGTGGGATTGCTGGTGAGGACACCAGACACATGGCCTATGCGACCTCCAGCACTGGGGGGGATTGTGTAGTGAGACACAGGACACACGGACTCTGTGACTCTCCAGTCGTGATGAGCGGCATAGGCAACACACACCTTGACCCCCCCCACGTATATTCGGGCATTGCAGCGAAATGTTATGGAAAACATTCGAGAAAATATTCCACATTCGGCAATATTAGGGTTTTTTTTTTTTTGTTATTGAGATATATCGGCAGGTTCAGTTTATTGTGAAGATTAGACATCGCGCGCAATAATTTTTTATGCTTTAACATGGTGCGATTTTTATGCAAATTTTAAAAGTGACGATTTTTTCGCAATTTCGCAATTCACCCCAAATTCATTTAAAAAATCTGTTGATGGTGTGCTAAGCTCTTGTTGCAGCTTCCCATTCAGTCCACTCACATTGAGGAGGGAAAAGGGAAGTGTAATGGATTATAAAAAATACGAATATCCGGAATTGTACGAATATTCGGCAAAGATTTAAAAATAGGAGAGGAATGTAAGATAGATATGGAAAAAATACTTCAGACGATTCTATTCGGAATAGAATTGATATACCTTCGCGATCATCACTACTCTCCAGCAAGGGGGGGGGGATTGCTGGTGTGAGACACCAGCACACGGGACTCTGCGACTCTCCAGCCCACTGGTGGCGGATTGCTGGTGAGACACAGAACAGGCTCTCTGCGACATAGTATAGCAGGCGTGGGGGTAGGGAGGGAGGGGATTGATGGAGAGCCAAAGAAAAGGTGACTCGGAACTCTCCAGCAAGGCGGGGGGGATGCTGGGGGTCACAGACACACGGACTCTGCGACTCCCAGCCACGGGGGGGATTGCTGGTGAGACACAGACACACGGACCCTGCGACTCTCTAGCACTGGGGGATTCGCTGGTGACGACACAGACCACACGGACTCTGCGACTTCTCCAGCACTGGGGGGGATGCTGGTGAGACACAGACACACGGAAGCTGACGACTCTCCAGCAATGGGGGGGATTGCTGGTTGAGACACAGACACACGGACTCTGCGGACTACTCTTCTCAGCACTGGGGAGGATTGCTGGTGAACACAGACACACGGACTCGTGATCTTCCAGCATGGGGGGATGCTGGTGAGACACAGCAGACACACGCGACTCTGCGACCTACAGCACTTGGGGAGAATTGCTGGTGAGGAACAGACAGACACACGGAATCTGTGACTCTCCAGCACTGGGGGATTGCTGGAGAGTCACAGACACACAGAGACTTTCTTCATCCACCTGTTTGAGATCTGTTCCGGTGGATGGTTTCAAATCGTAACGAGAGTGCCCGGGGAATGCAGACAGCGATGTGCAATTTTTGTAAACACAGGAAGGAGTGGTGGCAGCTGTGATACCAGAGGCCAGAAATAAAAACGAAGATGCTTCTGCACAAAAACTTCTGTCCGATCGCGACGCCTGAGGCCGACCCCCACCACAAGTAACGCTCTTATGTCATATCAACTGTATATGAACCCTTTCCTGCCGAATCGAGTTGCGCTGACATCATGAGATCCATCCATGAGAGTTAATAAGGAGCGGCCAGGAAAGGTTTTGAATCTCATTGTTATCTCATTGATGACCTTACTTAAGGGACCTGTCTCTAGCATTTAGGGGGCTTATGCAAAAGTAGTTGCCTGTTTAAATTTTTTGAATGGGGGTGGGGGGTTTCTAGGAAAAAGTTGTTGAGTGGGAGGGTGGGTGTTAGCAGAAAAGAGGGAGAAGGAGTAGAGGAGACTCACCAGCTTCCAACCACCCACCAAATGAGAAGAAGATGCTTTCCCGGGTTTGCGTTATGAATAATCAGATACCTGGAAGATAACAGTTCAGTAAGGAAAGAAATTGGCGGCGAACGGATCACAGGCAAAAATGTCCATCAATAGGGGGGGGCGGGGATTGCTGGTGAGACACGACACACCGAAACTCTGCAGACTATCCAGCCTGGGGGGAGGGATTGATGCGTGAGGGTAGACAAAAGAAGTCGGCCCAATATTTATTGAAAGCAAGTGGCGTGGGGGGGGGGGGGGGGGAGGGATTGCTGGGGAGGACACAGACACAGGACTCTGCCACTCGTCCAGCACTGGGGGGAGTTGCTGGTGAGTTAGACAAAAGGACTCTGCGACTCCTCTCCACGCACTGGGGGAGGAAATTGCTGGTGAGACCATGGACTCTTGCGACTTCTCCAGCATTGTGGGGATTGCTGGTGAGATACAGCACATGGACTCCATGCCACTCTCCAGCACTGGGGGGGGGAGCTGGTGAGAACACAGACACACGGGACTCGAGACTCTCAAGGCCCCCCCCCCCCCCAAAAGTGACCAGAGATGTTTTCCGGAGGTGCTCACCCGGGCACCGACCTCCCTAGAGTGGAGATGATTTCTTGCCCGTAAGTCTCACCTCACCAGCACATCCCACCCCCCCTCAAAAGTGACCCAGAGATGTTTTCCTAGGGGGTGATCACTTAAAGCACCGACTCTCCCTAGGAGTGAAGATGCTTTCCCTTGCCCAAAATATTACCTACCAGCACCCCCCCCCCACCCCCCAAAGTGACTAGAGCTGTTTTCCCGGGGGCTCTCCACCCAGGGCACCGATTTCCCTCGTAGTTAGTGGAGATTTCCATTGCCCTAAGTCACCAGGACACCCACCCCCCCCATCCATTATCTAATGCACTCATACCGGTTTTAGAGCGGGACAAAAAAAAAAAATCAATCAAAAAAAAAAGTGATATTCAAAACACGTCTGAGCTGGCGCAACCAGCAGTGCGAACCCCCAGCTCCCCAATATTGACAGCAGCACGGATGACGTCATAACACTGCTGCAAGGAACCTCTGTGTTCCCTGTGGCCCATGGTGGTTATATTCCTGCAGTCGGGTTGCCACAAATAAAAACTCCTTTGTTACGGGTGATTGGAAGGTTTGGTCGTTTATGACAATTGGGTATCTGTGGAGCGTCTAGTTTTCATTCAATATAGAGGAAGTAAATTATACAATAGTAGGCTTTATGATTGTGAGAAGAAGTCCACCTTAAGGGGAATGCGCACCAGTCCACCTTAATGTCAGCCTATCACCCACCGAGCTCTAGTTGATGTAAAGTGATTATGTGCAGCAAACCATTGACTTGTCCTTCTCACCCGTCTTTCCCGCTCTTGGTAGAATTCGCAGATACGGAAAGAACACCAAAACATAACTCAACCACAAGTGTGTAGAATGAGTTCACAGCGCCAGCATCCCCGGGTGCCACTTGCATGGTTCCCCTGTTTTCAGTATAGAGCACCCCTTGTACCTGTCAGTGTTAAATGGTTTGTCCCGAGCCCCCACCCACCCTAATTTCTCTTTCACTTCACGGCAGCTAAAAAAAAAAACAAAGTTCATGTGACCCCTGTCATGTTACACATGCATAGTGTGCTTTTCTTATGTGGGGCCCCGCTCTCTTCCTTACCTCCTTCATCTCTTATCTCCCACCGATTTATTATTCACTTCATCTGCTCACGCTACATGATGCTGATACCTGCTACACTATGATTTTTGACCTATTCCATTCGTTCATCGGTTGATGATCTGCACAGTTTCAATAAACTTTCTTCACGATCTTCAAGCTGTCGGTCGAGATCGAGGTCACTGTCCGCCAATCTACCTAAGGCTGCGATTAATTGACATCTCAACACAAACCGTTTGAGTTAAAGAGAATCACATGTAGTGTCTTAGACTGGAAGATGGCAGAACAGTCAAAAAATCATGTGAAAGCTCTTAAACGATCAGCTATTCATCTTAGAAATCCCCATCAGACGGCATGTGTATAGATGATATATGACCCTGGGAATATAGCAGAATAAGGTACAGCTTAACATACTCCAGTTAACAAAGCAATAAGATTCATCAGTTTTCTTGCATCGATTAAGGAAGAGAAAACTGTCAAGTAATGTGCTCATGGATTAGCTGTATTCATTGTCTGCAAGTGAATCTAAGTTTGTATGCCTTCGGAGTTAACTTTGCAGCATTGCTAAAATGCTACTCGTGCTCCCCCTCCCATGGTTTCCTAGGGAAAACCGTTCTCACTGAGCTAGAATATTGATACAATTCTATCGGGACACATCACGTGATTCTGATCCTATGTCTCACATTACAATGGAGGAGCAAGGCAATGTACAGTCTAAGGAACTGTTACACAGCAACCCAGATTGGAACTCTTATTACAGCTCAGGAGTCAGATCCTGAAAGTCCCATAAAGGAAAAAAATACGCTCAGTTAGTAAAGCCAAAACCTGGAAAGTGCAAGAGAACTATGAGCTGACAAGGAGGAGCTGCAGTGTAACATCACTACTTATGGAATAACTCTAAAACTGTCGAGTGTAGGTCTTGCTCTGGTCACAACCAATCATGAGGTACTGCACCTAGAGGGCGCGCGCCTGAGAAATTCAATGCTGCTTTGAGAACTTATTCAAAGACTTCTGACAAGTAATCTGATCTCTTAAGGCGGTACAAAACAGGAAAGTCCCTACAAAAGAACTAAATAAAGGAAAAAAATTCAATTGAGCTCAACCTTCAAAGAGATGATTTAGTGTACAAACAAGGGGCAAAAACACCGATGTAAAAATCGCAACATACCATGGACTCCCAGATCGCATCGCTCCTCAACTTCAAGCTCTCCATACGATCTTATAAATCCTGAAGATCACGTCTTCTACTCTCACCAACAACTAAAATAATAAAGGCCCCCGCGCTGATGCGGAAGCTTCTAAAGCCAGGAGGGCCTTCACCCAAGAAAAGGCAAAGTATGGAAAGCGGATGGCTGCACAGATGGAAGCAGAGCTGCTCGAAAAAAGCAGAGATGGAAGCAGAGGCTGTCAGAAAAAAGGCAGAGATGGATAGCAGAAGAGGCTGCCAGAAGGAAAAAAGGCAGAGATAGAAGCGGAGGATGTCTGCACGGCTGGAAGCAGAGGACTGCTCGGAGAAAAAGCCAGAGTTGGAAGGTTAGAAAAACCAATGAGCACGGCCAAAGTATGGCCAAGGACTAAGAGTCTTAGAGCAAAGCTGTAAGCGGACATGAACGAGGTGACCTAGTAGCAATCACTCAGTTAGATCCATGCATATCAGTTTCATCAAAGACTCATCAAAAACTCCATCGCTCTGTCACAGCAACCAAGGCACTTAATCAAGGTGTTCTCCCTACATTTACGCTTCCAAACGACAGAAGAAACAGAGAAGAAGAAAAACAGGTTGCCGATTAGAAAGAGAGAGATCTTATAATTCACCATCACAGTAACTTCCACCTTCTGACCAGCCGATAATTACAGCTACTAACCAATTCACCCTTGGAGGTACCAGCTCCAGCGTTTAAACCCCTGGCACCACTAGATACACAAGCTGCACTCCACATCGAATGTACCTTGTTCCACCTTTGCAACCGTTTATACCGAAGTCTGAAAACACAGACATGTCGCAGTTGCTAGTACAGCCTTCGTAGAGGTAGAGAACTCACTAGGGACGGGTCTCACCATGTTTCTGACGACAAACCCGGGAAAATTACAAGAGGCTGAATACACCTTTAAGGCCACAATCGTGATGTTAGGATCCCTAGCTGCAGAGGAACTAGATCTACTCATAGACGGCTAGGTCCCAAGTCGCCGCCGAACGTAGCAGAGACTTAAAACAGTGTACACTATCCAATCCTTCTTCAGGTACTCGACGGCTTGCTTGGACAGACTTGAACGTAGCTTTGCAGTTCTGAAGGGCCATTGAAGATGCCACTCAAAAGTTTTTGCAAGGCTTTCTTTCCAAAAGGATTAAGCTAAAGAAACAATTCTAAAAACTCCAAGGAGCTCAGAGTGATCTTTCTACGGAGCTTAACTAGCCAAAGATGACACCCGCCTACCCGGGCTTCTTAGTTACCTTGGAAACCGCCCTCGTGGATCAACCCAATGTCTTCAAGTTCCCTTATGGCATTCAAGAAAAATGGGTCAATCAGGGAATTCTACTTACAGAAAAGGCAACGGAGTAGTGCCGTTCCTCCCTTTTTCTACTTCTGCAACATCATAAGGGAAATTGCGGACTCTAAGAATGATCCAAGTTTCTTAACGGTTGACCTAATCATTTCAGCCCACAATCTCCAGGACCTGCAACACACGCACTTACGCACAGAGACCGCAGTGGCCCAGTATCAGTAAATAGAATTGATGTCCAACCTGCTCCTGCTCAGTGCTTCAAGGTATCTGGACCAAAACAAGAACCTTGAAGATCCAAATCGTCAATGCCCAATACATGGGAAAGGCCACCAATCCAATAAAGAATCATCGGTTCAGAAAGAAACCTCTACAGGAGCGCAAGGAACTTTTTTAAAAGAGTTTGTAGAGTTTGTTTAAGAATGCTGGGTTGCATCCACAGCAGAACATCTTCACCAGGGACAAGGCTTAAGGAAAAGAAGCGAATAGGACAATCAAGAGGGGGTCGTAGAGAGTAGGAACCGGTAGCGACAACCCCACGTACAGCACTTCATCCATACACAAAAAAGCACTAGTACAAAACCCACAAGACACAACACCCCCCCCCCCCCCAACCCGGTCAACCGGGATGGATGGCCCCGGAGGCAGCCCCCCCCCTGTAACAAACGACACCCTCCAACGCAGTGCCCCCCTTCAACATGCCACCTTGAACATCCCCACTGGTTTTTCCGCCCCCCCCCGCGCCACCCCGCCCAGGATCCCCCCCCCCCCTCCTTCTTAGTGAGAAAAATCCTGTGCTAAGATATGCTTGGTTGATGTATACACATAGGGCCAACCTGAAAGGGCCATAAGAATAATACACTATTTCGATAGATCAGAGCAAATCGATCTCTAGCAATACAAGGTGGGTGTTTTTTGTTGATTTGATATCTTAGGGAAATTGCAGGCGAAGCTCTACTTAACCCTGGATACTTGGCAGCACTAAACAAGTCATTGGGTAGAAGAGCCAGTGGCCCTTGTAGTTACTCCTCTCAAAGGCAAACACTGGAAATACTTTGCCTAACCCTCATCGAATTGCAATCATATCCCAACCCAACAAGGATGAGATTCCCACCTCTGACGCTTTGCCTTGCACCTCCATTTGAAGGAAATAGCTGATGCCAAATACGCCTCGATGAAAATGCTTGATTCCTGCGTTGCTACTTGGGAGTATGTAGAAATCCTAAGGTGTGCACAAAAGGGTGCCGCCATCAAATCAACGGACACATGATTGCACCTTAGGCCCAGGTCGGGATCAGCGGGGTCGGTCACTTCATAGGCAAGTTTGTCTAGCAATGCCAGGAAAATTCTGTTCAGGTTTCTGCCTATAGACAAGGCCTCTACCCAATGGACGTACTACTCGGCCGTCCACGACAACAACATCACTATAGTGTGAAAGAAAGGTTGTGTTGACAAATGGTTACACAAAAAGCATCACTACTAGATGATGGGAAAGGCATTTTATCTTTCGGGATGATGACAAATTGGTCAACATTGTTCCAGTGTTAACCACAAGGACAATGAGTTAGCGGCAAATGCGAAGACAAGGAATTCTTGAAAACCATGAGCGAAGAGTTCTACCAGATGATTCCACCAGCTGGGTGGCGCCACTACCATTCCGTTACTCCAAGGGGGGGCAAGAGAATGCACAAATAATAGACAAACATGCAGATTACGGTATCTATGTAGCGCGCAGCCGACCCGGAAACCAGAAGGAAAGAAACATTTTGTCGACTCTTTATGAGAAAGTGTTCGAGAGGAGATCATGCTGAACAAGCACCCCCCTCTTCACAAGGAGAAGAATGTTGGTACGTCAGAGTTTTTTGGTGTCTACCATCCTCGCAACCGACCAGATTTTAGAGTAGTCTTGAATCAAGTGCGCGTATGAAGGCGTATGTCACTCTAATGACCTCGTCTCTCTGGACCTCCTTACCTAACCTAAACAACAACCTCCTAGGAGTCCACTCCGCTTTTAGACATAGAACCAATGCGCCCAAAAGGGCCGACATTCAGCAAAATGGTCCACTGTTTATTCATCATCCGTGAAGGATACAGAAACTTCCTCAGATTACGATGGATGGTATACGCAAACCAATGATGTCAACGATGAGGTTATGCCCACTATCGGATGAGGTCATGTTTCCCCCGGGGAATAGCCCTTCCCCGCACACCGCCCCCCCCCCCAGCTTGCCATTACGGACTGAGGAAAAACCAACCGCCAAGAAGGCGAACAGAGTTTGAACGGAACGCACGTCAGTTTGTCGAAAGGGAATTCTACGTGGAAGACGGGTCTCAAGTCTATGCCAACAGAAGAGGAGGTCCATCGAACCTTCTCACAGACCGAACATTGCTTTGCTATTGCCAACCTCAGGCTACACCAAAAGCTCCATAAAGCCAATAAGGTATATGGAGCATTTCTTCTGATTGATCATGCTTGTCAGTGCTAAGGAATTCAACCCACCTCATTCTTAAACGTATGGGAGTAGTTAAATGGCGAAAGCATGATTTGGGTGAGATATAAAGAAAAATATTGGACTCTATTGCTGCTGGACCCAAAAATCTTCTCATCTAACCCTTAAGTCTTGGTAACATTCCTTGCGATGGTGTCTGCCATAATCAAAATGCGAGATCTCTTGTTCCCATTTCCTCAGACCCAGAGTCCTCAACACTGCTACTCAGCCACCCTTCACTCAAAAGATAGGAAGTAGAGACTTTTCACCTGAAGCTTTGATGGTACAATGTTACAAATACCAATGGAAACGGTGTTCAACATCTTGCTAATGCTTTTGGAAGACGTGGAAGGGATGTTGTGAAGTACCTTTGCAACCCCTTCTACACCGCAGAAAAGTGGAAGTCAGTAGTAAACCCGGGGGGGGGGCTTTAAAGTTGGGGACGTTGTTCTCCTCGAAGGAAAAGGGACGGCTTATATGTAACAATTGGCCTTCGGTCTTCTTACAAAGACTGGTACAAGTGGATGATGGAAGGTTGCGAGAAGGACAGAAGTCAAAGTAATTAAAGAAGGTTCTGCTTAAACTCTACTTAGACCCATAAAACCGATGGGAATGAAGGATAAATAAACAGAAAGAAGATGGAATTTCTAAAAAAGAGTACCTTAACGAGTTGTGGTTTCTGTAATACGTGTAAGGGAGGGAAGAAGGATTGTGCTGTTGCTGCTTCCCTCTGAAGACCAGACCTCAAGCAGCGTTACAGGTAATATGAGAAGTAGAAGAAAGTTTAAGAAAGGGTATTAATGGACCTTCAACTAAAGTCTATTATTGTTATTATTGTTATTAGAAATTTCTAGATTTCGGAGTTTCGGGCAGGGGAAGGTGGAAAAATGGTTAAGAGGGGCGAAGCGGGAGGACGGGGTGGGGAAGGAGAGGAGCGAAAGGAAAAGAAGCAGAGCGAGGAGGAGAGACGAGCCCTATTTCTTATTCTCATTTCATCTGCATCACTGCATATCATGCTGGGAATACCTGCTCACACTATTGATTTTTTGACCGACCATTCGTTCATCTGTGTATGATCTGCACAGTTTTCAGAAAAACTCTTCACGATCTTTTTGCAAGTTGTCGTCTGGGATCGAGTCACTGTCCGCCATCTAATCATCACGGCCCGTTCCCCACTCGCTCCGTTCGTTCGAACAACGTCACCCACTAGTCTCACTTTCATTTTATGTCTCATTTCTTCGTAACCGCTCTGTTTTCTCTTCCCTTCTTGAAATCCTGATTCCATACTTTCTTATTTCCTCCCGATGACCCCCTCTACCCTTTGGCACGTTTTTCTTTCTCCTAAGGTCCTGCGATATTGACAT
>CM070035.1:477813-497775 GCA_036250615.1 Ptychadena robeensis
CGCCTTGTTCGCGGACACTCCAGGCCGGTGTTCGCCCATCTCTATTGCTGGGGCTGGTTCAGAGTGATCACAGCTGTGACCTATGTGCTCATTATATTACCACCACCACCCCCTCACCCGCCTGCATAGTGAGATGCTCCAACCTGGAACCAGTTCCTGTGTGTAGCAGACTGGGGAGCAGCATACCTGTGTGGCAGACTGAGATCTCTGTTTGGCGGTAATTTGCCTCACTCTTTGCAAGGACTGTTTTGTTCATTGTGCTTTGCTCTCCTGCATGAACTGATCTAGACTTTGTAAAAGTTTGGAGGTGCAGTCCATTCCAGACAGTATAAATATGATAGAATGGGCCAGAGTGTCCTGTCTATAACCTTTCTGCCTGCAAAGAGTTCCGAGGAGGTTTTGGAGTCTCTCCACAAGGCATTCCTGTGGGAGAAGGCCTCTAGACAGGTCTACTTCATCAACTACTAAGTCTACTATGAGATGTCGAATATGAGCATATGCTATAGGGGACCATGATTAATGACACATTTTGACACTGTTTACCTTTGGCACATGTTTTATAGCACCTGCTTCCTGGGGGCGGCCTTTTGGCCCGACCGGAATAATTTCTAAGAATCTTGCCCTGTGTGTTAATGCACCGAGCACTTATTTATTCATTTTTATGTACTCTGTCCCCTCATGACCCCTGCACGGTTTTTTTTCATTCACAAGTACGGGTGTTAGTCCCCCTGGGACTACCCCGGAAAGTGGTGAGGAGAGACTGCTTACGGCCCTGGCCCGGGAGTCTCTCCAAGCTCGGAACCCTCTTCAGAGGGAGCCCACCCCGGTTCCTAGTACTCAGGAGACCTGGTTTAGGTCAAGGTCACCTGGGTAATGGGACAGCTGAGAGTCAGGTGGCTTCGGTAGCCTGACCCACTAGTCACCCCTTTTTGGGGAATGAGTCCTTATCCCCTTTCAAGGAGTGACAACCGAAAACATCTGTGCAGTTTGGTGTGGTGTATTTACTACTGTGTGCACTGTTCACATTTCAGCACCGGGCATAACAAACTTCACATTTGTATGCTTACACACACCGAGATTCAATAAAAAAGAAAAAAAGAAAAGTGCTATAACATATTCCAACAACACTGCAGATAAATGTAGTAATGCCTACTGTCAGCTAGTAGGCTAGTATTTTCATAGCCAGCACATATCAGTCCAACACATTGGTGGGAACATTGGAGAAGGTCTTTTACATATGTTCTAGTGTTAACTTGCAGCGAAATGTAGCCCAAAGCTCAGGGGCAAACGATTTGATTTATTTGCCAATCAGCAGATGAATAGATTGTGCTGATCTTGCTTACCTGATCCAGACAAGCCAGTGGCGTCTTCCAGCAACCTTGGGCATCTTACAGCAATGCCCATCTGGCTCCTCCTTTCCCATCGTTGTCTGTAATGACCGTCCAATATTCATGTCCCAGGTCCTGTATCCCCGATATCATATATATAGAAAATTAAAATAATAATAATTGGAATCACATTAATAATTGGAAGGTAAGTTTACCTTCAGTATTCCTTTTTCATGCTGTGTTGAAGTCAAAATATGAAGACCTAGGTGACAAGATGCACTGGCTCCCCTCCGCCTATTCACTGTAATGAGCGAAGGGTAGTCTGAGGGTTATGTCACAAAGGTGACAATGGGTTAGATATGGCACACAGACAGGGTCAGCGCCAGAGTTGCTGGGCACAGACGGGCATGGGTGAACTATTAGGGGGGCACGCCTACATTTTGGATGGACAGCTGCAGGTAGGGGCCCTAATCAAGGAGCATACCGACCTGACTGGGCCCCCCATGGCTCGCCCATAGTGCCGGCGTTGGCCTTAGTTTTCCCATGTCCGCCAATGCTTATGATATAACCTTAAAGGAACCCTTCGCTAGGCTCTTCTCTCCATCCAAGATACCTAATTTAGGGTACCCCACCATTTGGAGGTGGAAGTATCTGAAAATGTCTGCTACATACTTATTGTTCTTTAAGCCTTCTTCCAGCTCTGAAATCTAAAGGAGAGAGCTATTTGAGGTCACCATCAAAATATGTCTCAAAATAGTATCTGACCATGCGAAATGATCCTGCAAATTTGGGGCAGATAACTTCTCTCAATAGCAAGCTTTATATCTTCAGATCACTATGTCTATATTATGTTTTATATTAAGAATCACATACATACCAAGCCCTTCCCTGGCAGCATTGGCAGCTGCTCTGAAAAAAAAAAGAAGTAGTAGACAGCACCAGCTTTTAATATGAAAGCATCCCCCCCCCCACCCTACATCTGGTTTTTGCATGCCATTGGTGGTCCTCTGATTAGACAATGACTAGGTAGGCCTCTTCTGTTACTACATTGGAAGTATGTCTGCGTGGGTTTCCTCTGGATACTCCGGTTTCCTCCCACACTCCAAAGACATGCAGTAGGTTAATTGGCTTCCCCAAAAATATAAGATTCTCCTATGTTAGTTACATGTGACCTAAGAATGTGTTAGTTACATATACATGACTATGGTAGGGACATTAGATTGTGAGCTCCTCTGAGAGACAGCTAGTCATATATACTTCTGTCCATATAGTGTATATAGTGATGTCTATGGATGTAGAATGGGAGGACATTGAAGGTCCTGGAGGTGTGATGGTGGGTGGACCAATACTTCTGTCCACATAGTGAATATAGTGATGTCTATGGATGTAGAATGGGGGGATATAGAAGGTCCTGGAGGTGTGATGGTGGGTGGACCAATACTTCTGTCCATATAATGTATATAATGATGTCTATGGATGTAGAATGGGAGGACATAGTAGGTCCTGGTGGTGTAATTGTGGGTGGACCAATACTTCTGTCCACATAGTGAATATATATGCTCTGTAAATGTGGGCGCTATATACCGTATTTTTCGGACCATAAGATGCTTTTTTTTTAATTTGAAGTTCTCCGCGAACAGGCAGATCGGACTGTTCGTGGAGAACTTCAAATTCCTCACCTGTTGGCAGGGTATATGAATGGGAACTAAACTGGAAACAATGCTGAGACTGGACACGGCCGATGTTCGTCCATCACTACCTACCACACATGTAGCGGGTATTTGTATTTTTATGAATGCATGCAGATACCTCTAACACAGCTTGGAGCAATGACATTTAAACTTGTCTGCTTTTAAAATCATAAATACATGGTTATCACTTTTAATCTTTTTATTACGGATATAATATAACAAGACCAATCTTTGACTTTTCTTACAAATCTACAAATTGAAAAAAGACCTCTGGACGAAAAGTTAAGATTACTGGTAATCTGTCCATCACTAGTGATGGCCGAACTGCCTGCAAGGCGGACAGTTCGGCCGCGAACAAGCATGTTCGCCCTCCTTCCCGCCGGCGGACAGTACGGGTGTTCGACCCGCCCTGTCCGCCGGCGTGAAGGAGCCCTCTATTCTTCCTCCGGTGGGATCATACGCAGCGAGATCCCGCCGCAGGAAGAATGTTTCCACTGAAGACCGGGTAGAGAACCCAGTCTTTCAGTGGAAAGCCGGCTCGCACACCCGGATGTGACGTCACTGACTGGTAAGCACACCAGGAACTATGCGTTCCAGGTGCCGGATGTGACGTCACTGACGTCACATATGGGTTTTCAGATTCTAATTCCCCGCCTAGCAGCGGGGAATTTGAATCTGTCCGCGAACGGGCGGACGGCGGACTTTTTTAAAAGTCCGCTCCGCCCGTCCGCGGACGAACATGGCCGAGGTTCGGCCATCACTATCCATCACAAAGAAGTCACCTCGCCCATCTCTGTAGAGCGAGGTCCAGGAGCTTCTCTATCAGTAAAGCAGATAGTTCCATAATGGACGACCCTGAGGAACCGATTCCTTAGTTTTGTTACTGCATATACTAGCAAAACAGAATGCAGAATCGGAAAAATACTCACTGCCAAACCCAACCACAAAACGTCCGATACATTCATACATGGCAGAATTGAATTTACAGTAACATGTAATATGCAGGTCAGCAGTGAGAAGGCGGTGAAGGTCATAGTCTTACGGTAGGTGTCTGTGCCGCTCACTACATTTCCATGATTGTTCATCCTACTCATGTGGACACTAGTGATGGCCGAACTTTGGCCATGTCCGTCCGCGAACGGGCGGAGTGGACTTTTAAAAAAGTCCACCCGTTCGCGGACAGATTCAAATTCCCTGCCTCTAGGCAGGGAATTTGAATTGGAAAACCCGGATGTGACGTCACTGACCCATAGTTCCTGGTGTGCTAACCGGATGTGACGTCACTGACGTTACATCCAGGTTTGCGAGCCGTTTTTTCACTGACAGACCGGGTTCTCTACAGTGAAAAGATTCTTCCTGCAGCGGGATCTCGCTGCTTATGATCCCACCGGAGGAAGAGTAGAGGGCTCCTTCTCGCCGGCGAACAGGGCGAGTCGAACACCCGTACTGTGAGCTGGCGAGAAGGAGGGCGAACATGCCTGTTCGCGGCCGAACTGTCCGCCTTGCGGGCAGTTCAGCCATCACTAGTGGACACCAAGCAAAATAATAAAAAGGATGGAAGCTATAGAAAACATAATAATAGGGAAAAAGATCACCATCCAATAAAACCATGACATCACCCCCTGCTGTATGGCGTATGAAACATTGCCGTGAATTCCAAAGGAATTTATTAAAAGTGACCACAAAATCAAAGGACGAGTATCCTACAGACAACAGCAGACATGAAATAATGAGGTAAGTGACCCTCCTGGATATGATGTCCTTCAGACATATGAAGAAGACATTGTGAGAGGTCGAGATCTTGATGTAGAAGAAGACAGACAGTAAGGTTGACATCCAAAAGCTAGTATTTTTGGCAATGAGTATTATCATATAGAATGGGTAGTATATACCAGGAAAATCATTAAAGTAAAGTTGTCAAGATGAACCCAACAAGTACCCGGCGTGTAAGAAGATCCTTGATACCCCAACAGAGGTGATCATTTTATCGGCTCCTGCTATGGACCTTCCTTTCAGCCAGTCAGCAACATTGACAGCCACAATAAACGACTGTATCACCAAACCTGCCAAGCTGAATAGGCCGAGTTGGGCGAAAATCAAAAGATATTGGGATAAAACATTGTGAGGGTGGTCTTCCCTTGTAGAGTTTTCCATCTTGGAAATTATGGAGGAGATGTCTGGAGACAAATGATAGATCTTGCTCTTGGTTTGGTGCTCTTGGTTTGGTGAAATGACCTCTTCACCATCGCAATTCAAATGGCAATGCAAAAATGTCATCTATGATGATCTTTATACAAATACAGAAGATGAGAGTACACCTGGGACATGGAAACCCTCATGGATGGATATCAGGACGCTGGGCAGATAAAATTTCAGCTTTATAGAAGTCATCGCTATTAAAGGGAAAGTTTCTCTTAGTCTCTGCAGGTTTATATATTGTAGGAAGCACAGACTGGACTAGTGGAGCCATGTTCAAATGGCGCAAATCTATTTGGGGTGGTGAGACTGAACAACACACTACAAAGATACATCCTATACCACTACAGCAGCACTTACCCTTACACAGGGTCACAGCTGCCAGCAATATTGTGGATCTGTTTACCTGTGGGACGGAGTCACTTCCCAATGTCTATCCTCTACCTGCTATTGGATCACTTCAGGGGTACATCCCTGTTCCAGCTTACATAGCTCCAACTGGTACCACAAGTACCTAGAGGCCGGCCTATAGTTCTCTGCTCCCCGTTCCCCCCGACTGTTGGTGCACGGCGGCCCTAGCTCAAGCCATGGCACATGCAATTGCAAACCAGTGCAGCTACAGAACCTTACCCTAACATTACCCTAACCTTTCACAATCTCCTGAGGAAGCGGCCTAGGTGTTGTGAATGTTTTAGATACCCATGTGGCTCACTCACTGAGTGCACGTCCCCCATACTGAAAATGGCATCCGTGACATCACTTCCGGATATATTTGTAGAACTATTCATTTCTTTGTGTGTAATCACAATAAAACTGTACTTACTCATATTTTCAAATATTGCCTGGAAATTCCCTTCCCTAGGGGTTTGAGTTTTCTTTTTGAGGTACCTGGATTCCACTTGGTGGTAAATACACATAATTTGGGAGGGCAAGACTGAGTACCTCAGTACTGCCCGCTGGTGGCACTGTGCTTGCCCTTCCCTGGGTTGTTTCCCTAGTCACCAGCAGTTGGCTCCCAGCAAGTGTGGGCTGGGCTGAGGACACCTGTCTCATATAGCCTGAGGGCTATATAGGTGTGCCTCACCCACCCACACTTGCTGAGCATTTAACTTGAGACCTGATCTGTACCCTGGCCTTTCTGAACTCTGGGTTTGGGGGATTCATAACTCATCATCGGTACTTTCATTATTCCTTAATGGGAAAATAGTCTTGACTAGAGATGGCTGCGGTGTCCGTGCGGTGCGCAGTCTGCAGCGAACACTTCATGTTCTATTTTCTTCTTGAGTACTCTTCCTCGGGCCAGATCAGGCATGCAAGAATCTTAAAGAGATCACTTCCGGATATATTTGTAGAACTTTTCATTTGTGTGTTATCACAATAAAACTGTACTTTTACCATATTTTCTAATATTTCCAGGAAATTTCCTTTTGGGTGTTTGAGGTGCAAACCTCAGCTGTACCGTATATGGCCTGCTGGTGGCACTGTGCTTGCCCTTGCCTGGGTTGTTTCCCTGGTCACCAGAAGATGGCTCCCTGCAAATGTGGGCTGGGTGGAGGACACCTGTCTCGTTAACCTGAGGGCTATATAGGTGTGCTTCACCCACACACACTTGCTGAGCATTTAACTTGAGACCCTGGCCTCTCTTAAGTCCAATCCCCTCTGAACTCTGGATTGTCTGCTTTTTCGGAACTCTGGCCTGTATTTGGATCTTCAGTGTCCTGTTTCGTTTTCCTGTTAGTCCATTAAACCATTTTTTTCCCTTATCCCTCTATGGTGTCATTGTGTGCTGGCAGACCTGATCGCCCTCCCCTGTCTGGATCCTGACAGCAAGTCTATAGAAATGGTCGAAATGGAGAAAATTAGATTCAACTTGAAGATCGATTTTCCCAATCGAATGTCGAATCAAAATTTCGACGTTTCGAGTAAAAAATTAGCATAAGGTCGAAAACTTGTAATTTCGACTTTCTCATATGAACTTCAGCTATAATAGAAAAAAATCAGTGTAAATAATAGCAAGAGTGCTTTAAAATCAGTGCTGAAACAGCAAATAATGATATCACCATAAATAATCCCCAGAAACCATATTAACATGGAGCGGTAAGGCTGAAGAACTTTACACTAGAGATGGTTGAATTTTTTTTCAAAAATTCGACCATTTTGACAATTTCAACTTAATTGCAAAGCCCCTGAACATGGTATCAACACAAAACTTGCTGGAGATGTAGAGAAGGGTTGGGGGTATAATGTAAAAAAGAAAGTATGTCTCTAACACAAAGACTTTTTGCACAAATGAAGTTCAAAGTCAAGTCAAAATTTCGAAAATCGGAATTTAGAGTTTATTTTGTAACTTAATTTATGCAAAAACTCCATGTGCTAGAGCGAAACCTTTTTTTTTTCAAATGTTCTCACAAACCTTCTCTACATCTCCTGCAATTTTGGTGATGATACCATTTTCAGGGGCTTTGCAATCAGCTCTCAAAGTTAGCAAGTCGAATAATTCAACCATCTCTACTTTACACAAGAATATACGGTTGTATATAAAAAGGAAATTGCAATTTATTGATATAGTCATATATTAGTATCAGAGATGCTCGAAATATTCGACTTGCTTACTTTCAGAGCTGATTGCAAAGCCCCTGAACATGGTATCATCACCAAACTTGCTGGAGATGTAGAGAAGGGTTGGGGGAACATTTCACAGAAAAAAGTATGTCTCTAACACAAATAGTTTTTAAATAAATTAAGTTCAAAATGAAAGTCGAATTTCCGAGTTTTTCCGAATTTTTGACTTGACTTTGAACTTAATTTGTGCAAAAACTATTTGTGTTAGAAACATACTTTTTTCTTTCAAATGTTCCCCCAACCCTTCTCTACATCTCCAGAAAGTTTGGTGATGATACCATGTTCAGGGGCTTTGCAATTAACTCGAAATTGTCGAATATCTGAAAAATAATTTGATCATCTCTAATAAGTAGCACTACAACCAAATTTCAAATGCAGAAGCCGTTTTGTACTCATGGTCTGTCACAGCACCACAAGCATCACAAATCATGTGTATGGCATTCACATGACAATACCTGTTTAGCTAGCCATACACGTGTCGGATTCCATGTCCAATCGATTCATCATGCGATCGATTCCGGCGATTCTGCCGGGAATCGCAGGTGTGATCAATCGGCCAATTAAGAGTATCCATCGTAGCATACCACCTTGTCCGAGCGGATTCCGGCACGATTCCGTGTGCGATTCCACCTCCGATTCCACCTCACAAATGGCAACTCCCCCTGATCCGGGCAGAATCGGATGAGAAAGACCAACATGTTGGTTCTCTGTCGGATCCGATTCTGAGCCCCTGAACGATCGGACGTGATCGATCGGACAAGGTGGGCTGCATGCGATTCCGGCACGATCGTTTGGCGTGCACGCGCCCGGAATCGATCGTGCCGGAATCCGGTGCGAATCCGACACGTGTATGGGGGCCTTTTCAATTAGAAATGCCATAGTTCTGTCTGTTGTCACAGTACATTGTGTTGTGACAGTGTCATGTGAGCAATTTATTTGTGTGGGGGAATGTGTGAGATGTGTGAGAGTGAGATACTTTAGCAAATTGCACATTTCTGGCTCTTGTCACTGCACAGTGTAACAGAAATCAATAATGTGTATGGTGTTACCATAACAATACCTGTTTCTGTGAAATACTTTAGCAAAATGGCATTTTCTGGCTGTTGGCACAGCACTGTGTCATGAGATCAATATAGGTGTGTGGCGATGACATGACAATGCTTGTCTAAGTGAGATGCTCCATCAAAATGCCATTTTTCTGGCCCTTGTCACAGTACTGTGTAACAGAAACTGTTTATGTGTGTACCGTTGACATGACAATACCTGTTTGAGTGAGATACTTTATTCTGGCTGTTGTCACAGCATTTTTAACGTCAGACAGTCATTTGTCTGATACTGACAGTACCTTTTTAAACAAGATCTGTTTACAAAATGCAATTTTTCGTACTCATTGGGAAAATAATTATTCAATCTCTATGATAAAGATCTCAGAGTAGGTGGAGCGAGAGCAACGCTGGGCATACACAGGTTGATACCTGTTAGATATACCCACGATCAATCACAGCATGGTGACTTCAATGTGACATCACCACGCTGCCTTTTTGGTCTCCATCCAAAGTAAAGCTGGCCATACACCTTCAGATTTCCTTCAGATTTCCTGTCAGATTTCCTTCAGATCAGATTTTGTTTTACCAAAACCATGTAATAGGAGGACCTTTCTACACCTTCCAATCACTATGTATTCTATCAGGGAGGACTCGGCACTACATAGCAGTGATATATACCTTCCAATCACTATGTATTCTATCAGGGAGGACCCGGCACTACATAGCAGTGATATATACCTTCCAATCACTATGTATTCTATCAGGGAGGACACTATACTACATGGTTGTTGGTAGATCTGATCTGAAGGAAATCTGACAGAGAAATCTGAAGGTGTATGGCCAGCTTAATGGTTCCCTGATCAATCGATCCCACTTGAAGGTTCACCGAATGATCACCACAATCGCGCACAGTAATCCATAGTTCAGGAATAAAATAAAAAATCTCCCCTTGTATGGCTTTACTTTTAATCAACTAATAAATGTTTTTTTTTCCCTTACAAGTGATCAGTAAAGATGGCGGAATTTATTTTTGAAATTCTACCAATTTTAATTTAGAAGTTGATTGCAAAGACCCTAAATATGATATATTCACCAAATTTGCTCCTATCTTCACAATGGTCGTCTGACCACTTAATATTTGTGTTCCATGTCCCACATCCCTGGTATCATTGATGGTAAAAATATATATATACCGTATTTTTCGGCATATAAGATGCACTTTTTCACCCCCAAGATTGGGGGCAAAAAGTGCCTTCGTCATATACGCCGAATGCCCGACCCCCGCGGACACTCGTCCGCTAGTGGTCGCACCTTGGCTGCCCGCCAGTTCCCCCGGCACGGAAATCAGCTGGGGGAGCTGGAGAAGCTCTCAGATTTGAGATGCCGGCTTCTGCCGACTCTCACATCTGAACTGTCTAATTTCCTAAAAGGTAGATGGAAGAAGTTCATCTATACTTTTAGGCAATGAAGAGAAAAGTATAGATGAACTTGCATCTACCTTTTCTCTTCTGTCCGTGGGAACAGCAATCACTCCCCATGGACACAGCACAGTGAGAAGAGATGTGACAGCCCGGCCCCCCCCCCCCCCCTCCTCCTGTGTACAGTGTAGAGATGACTTCATGTAGCTGAGAGTTTACAGCCGCTAGTGACACCTGCTGGCTGAATTGGATATTGCATTCACTGAAAATATTGCATTAACCCAATTGATGTGAAAACCTCTTAAATCTTTTTTTTCTGGTTTTCCTGCCCTAAAAACTGGGTGCCTCCTATATGCCGGTGCGTCTTATATGGCGAAAAAATATGGTAAATTAAATAATAATAACAATCTGACAATGGGTCAGATATGGCCCACGACCCTTAGTTTTCCAAAATCCGCCAATGCTTATGATGTAACCTTAAAGGAATCCTTCTCTACGCTCTCTTCTCCGTTCATGCTACCCCAAATTGGAGGTTGAAGGATCTGAAAATGTCTGAACCACCATTTGTGTCCTTTAAACCTTCTTCCAGCTTTGAAATCTAAAGGAGAGATCTCTGTGAGGTCAACATGTGAGGTCAACATCAAAATATGTTCTAATATAGCATCCGATGGCGAATGTGATGGCGAACCTATGGCACTGCAGTCTGTCTCTGATTGGTGGGGACGGGAGGGGAGGTGATTTTTTCAGCTAGGGTAACATCATATTAACTCCAGCTGGTAAAATGCAAACAGACAGCAGCGCCATCTTGTGGCCATACTGATAATGTACCAGGAAATTTGAGGTATAAGCCTACTTAAATTTTGTTTTATTGTCTTGTTGACTGTTAATGTTACAGAGAACTTTAATAAAAGTGGACTATTGATGGACACTTGTGTTCCTTAACTGTGTCTGTGATGATGTCATTATGACTAGTCAACTCAACTAAGACATCATAAAAAGTACAGCCACGGTCTGGAAACTGGCCGTTAATGAAGATACAGCAATGACGCTCTGCCATTGGTGGTCCCTTGGTTAGCCAATGCCTAGTGAACCAACTGGTGATCCACCATATTGGACTTAAAACCTGAGATACCTCATGATGTCGGTAATGTCAAGATCCCCCAGGTTAGGTGACAAACATCCAATATTAAAATGATAACCCCTATAGATCTTTCCATGATGGTCTTTCTTCAGAAGTTTCCTATTACATGGTGTGGGGGTTCAGCCTCAAATGGGTGCTCTGAAAACATCAATCCACACGATTGGTATGTTTTTAGGGCTCCTGCCCATATTTATTTATACCACACAGTCCAAAGAAGAGGATTACCCTCGCAGGGGTTAAAAGCAGTCCACAAAGCAGTCAACAGAAAATGCAAAGGCTTCTGACTTTCAAATAAATGGTTGTCCTAGGATTTGCTACTCAGCAGCAACAGACCTGGACCCCACACACTATGAGCCCCCTTGTATCCACTACTCCAGGAGCCACAGGCCTAGGCCCCACACTCCTTGTGAGCCCCCAGTCTCCTACTTGGTCAGTCCTGACACACTGGTCCCAGTACCTTATGTGGAGACACACACAGCTACAGCAAGCAGGTGTTAACCCTTAGGTGTTCCTGGGCAGAATGGGAAGCCCCACCCAGTTCCATCCTTCCCATTCCAGAATCTGGGACCCTGTAAGAGAAAAAAAAACACTGAACTACCTAATGTTGCTGTGCAAAGAATTCCTGGTCTCCTTTCAGGACACCACTTATCGGTCCATATACACAGTGGCAAACTGTCTGTCACAATGGTCACAACATATCACTCTTTGTTCTGTGTTCCTTTATTGTCACATGACCTTGGAAGACCACAAGAAGGCCTTATAACATGATATGTTGGTGTGTGTGGTCCACTTAGGTCACACAGAAATATCATGCAGCCATTGTTGAAGTGCAAGTAGACAAAAAAGTCTGAAAAGAGGAGGCCAGGGTTATTACTTTAGAGCAGCAATGAAGTAATAGAATGAATAGAGAATGAAATGATGTTTCTTCAAATAAATAAGGCATCAGTTGTTTATTATGTATAATACATGAACCCTCCTGGCAATAAACAATGGCCGATATTAGTCTATCATAGAAAAACTTCATCTAAAAGCCAAAAGTTATCTTCTGCTCATATCCTTTCAAATAATCCCGGACCCTGCATTCGGTGGACTCAACGGCAAAAAAGAAACCAACTGTAAGTGCTGAGGGACATTGGGGTGGCAAGCACTCGCAGGTGATGGTAAGTAATTTGACATTATCTCTGCACATTGCAGTGAACGAGAGGAGCCAGAGCATGATGTCACCAAGGTCTCCCCACTATAAAACATGAAATATTAACACAAAAGATAAGCTTACTTATCCTCCCTTGTGGTCATCCCAAGCTTGCATTTACCGCCCTCCCCCGCCCTGTCCACGTCACTGGCGTCATTGACGTGGGATGGAAAACCAATGCCGCTCCATTATAATGGAGGTCTAAGCCCCCCCCCCCTCTTCGAAGGGGCGGTTCAGGAACCAAGGGATCGCTGAAGCTTTACAGAGATATACCGGGTTTGTCCGATACCGGTTCCAGAAGCAGTTGAGACAAACCCCATCTCCGGACGAACTGGGTTCGTCTCAAAGCAAAGTTTAAGTGTGATTGGGCACCTTTTGTTCAGTTGAAACATTTTTCTATTTTTTAAAATGTATTTTAAACTATTTCTTTGTTAAGGATGAGACATTGAAACAATGCAATCTGTTTACATTTCCGGCCTTATCTAACTCCTCGTTGTATGTTCCAAGTATTTGGCGATGGGGATCTGTGTCGGGAGATTGATCAGGGGGGGATGCAATTTATGGAAATCGGACATGCACTATATATGAGAGCCTCTGATTCCAGAAAAGTAGGTAGGGTGCCTCTGACAGCTTCCCAGCATCATGGTCACGCAATAAACATCCGAGCTAGTGTATAGTGATGGAGCAGCATAGGCAATATCAGCAATATTCCTAAATTGTATTACCGTGTTTCCCCGATGATAAGGCACTGTCGTAAATTTTTTGAAATGCCCAAATATGCTCTAGGTCTTATTTTCAGGGGGATGTGTTAATCTGATGACTCTGTGCCCTTGATTGTCCCCTTCTGATCACTCTGTGCCAATCATTGTCCCCTTTACTCACTGTGCCAATCATTGTCCCCTTAAGGCTGCCATACACGGGTCGGATTTGCACCGGATTCCGGCCCGATCGATTCCGGGAGCGTGCACACGCGAAACTACGGGCCGGAATCCCGTTTGCAGACCACACTGTCCCACGTCCGATCGGGTCAGACCCGATACTCAACGGGGATAAGAAGCGGATCCGCCCAGAGAACCAACATGTTCTTTCGAGGTTCCGATTCTTCAATTTATGCCCAAGATCACGGAGTTTAGTTGCATATCCGGGATGTGATCCATACGAGACACGGATACGGACCCAGGAACACTGGTATGCAGCGATGGATTCCTTAATTGGACATCGATCACACCTGAGCGATCCCGGCGGAAAAATCGCCAACGAATCAATTTCTATGTTATGAATGAATCGATCATCAGCCAGGGAAATCCGTTGCCTGTTGTCATGGCTAGCTTTATGATCACTCTCTGTAAACAATCAGTCCCCTTGATCACTTCTTGTGCCATTTCATTGTCCCCTTTGATCACTCTTGCCAAATCAGTGTCACTTCAATGACCTTTTTGGGGGAGTTTCTTTTCTACCGGTAACCGCCGGGGGTGGTTAAACCAGACTCCATGGGGGGTAAGGTAAAAGAGGTGGGGTTGGGGGTAACAGAGGTAGGTGGTGGAACTTGGTTAAGGTTTGGTAACAGACCAGTAATGGCAGGGAATATCAGAAGCCCTTGCTTTGTCCCCTGCATTGCAGCCAGCACTGACAGGGGGGTGGGTCACACGGAGGCACAGAGTTACCCCATCCATTGTACAAAATACAAGTATGGGGTTAATTTTATTATTTCTCTATGATGCAAACGGTTGGTCTTACATGGAAAAAGCCTATTAGTGCAACATACGAGGTATCAGCTGACCCATCAAAAAAAGTACACAGGCTTCTTTGTTGGGTGGTAGTGTAGATAGCTTAAAAGTTAGCACTGATCTACAATTGGCATGTGCAATTTCAATTTGTATTTATTTAATAGAAAAGAGATGGATGGTAATAAAACTTAGACCACAATTGGGGGATGTCTCTTTTTAATATGTAAAACCACATTTATTTATTTTCATTCAATAAAGTTTTTAACATTTGATGAAAATACCAGTGTTGAAAAAATTACCACCCAGTAGGTATATCACATTCAATATTGCACAGCATATTCCAAATTGTATTTGCGAAGTAATGATCGAACCCCAGTCCAAATCCTCATCAATGCAATTCACCGTCTTAGGCTTCATAAGGAGGCAAACAACAGGGGGCTGGTGGATCTATATCTACGAAACAATGAATAATAAATACATAAATTAATTAACAGAAATGATCCATTGATGACACCATTTCCATCAATCCAAAAGCACAGAGATTCTCTGCATTTACCTGGTTGATATTCAACCCAGCCTCCAATTAATTCAAGTGTACCCATAATAGCTTTTCTTTACAGAATGCTGGGGTTACTTCCCAAAAAAAGGAGACTCCAGCATCGGATAGTTGGTGGCACGTCCACTGGTAGGGATGTGCTGCCCGCACTAGGGTCACAAAATAGGCTATTGAAACAGCAAGGTAAAGATTCACATATTAGTCAAACTACCAATGTATCTATTTGTTCTATTGGCCCTCAGAGTGTATTATCTCCGAGGGCACAATGTGAAAAACTGAAAAATGGAAAAAGCGGATTTAGAATACATTAGAATAACATAATGATTGGAAGGTATATATCAATGCAGGTAGTAGTGCGGGTTCCTCCCTGATAAAATTACATAGTGTATATGGAATATATATCACTGCTATTCATGCAGCGGATCCTCTCCCTGATAGAAAATAAATAGTGATTGAACGGTAATATCACTGCTTATTAGTCGGGCCTCTTGATAGAATACAATGTTTGATTGGAACGATATATCAACTCATGTAGTATTGCCGGGTCTCTCCCTGATAGAATACTACATTGAAGAAGGTATATATACACTTGCTATGCAGTGCTGGCCCTCCCTGATAGAAACATAGTGATTGAAGGTATATATCACTGAATATGTAGTGCCGGGTCCTCCCTGATAGAATAAATAGGATTGGAAGGTATTTAAAAATCATAGAAACATATGTAGTGCTCGGGTCCTCCCTGATTAGAAACATAGTATTGACAGGTATAATATCACTGCTATGTAGTGCCGGTCTCCTGATCGAAAACATAGCCGATGGAGGCTAGATCACTGCTATGTAGGTGCTGGGTCCATCCCTGATACCGATAGAATAGAATACATAGTCATTGGAATGTATATATCACTGCTAGTAGTGCCGGGTCTCCTGATAGAATAATAGTATTGGAGGTTATATATCACTGCTAGTAGTGCTGGCCCCTCCCTGATAGAATACATAGTGATTGGAAGGTATATATACTGCTATGTAGTCCGGGGCCTCCCTGATAGAATAGAATACATTAGTGATTGGAAGGTATATATCACTGCGATGTAGTGCAGGGTCCTCCCTGGATAGAATAACATAGTGATTGGAAGTATTAGAAAGGCCTTTACATGGTTTTGGTAGAACAAAATTTGATTGTACAGAAATTGTATGGAAAGATGGCGGCCTTTAGTCCAGAGTCCAAGGACTATAAGATGACATCAGTACAAAAGGGAGGAAGGTGCAGCGGCTGCAGCAGCATCACTCACTACCCTCCATCCGGACCTGCTGTCCTGCCTTAATCTGTGTCCATTAACCCCTTCTTTTTATACCGAGGACTGGCTGGCCGGTTTCGCGCCATTTGACCACACGCATGCACGCGCGCCGACAGAGCTGGTTACTCCAGCATCATCTCGTCCCCTGGCCAGGGCCCCATGAGGGCGCCCGGCGCCAGCCCGTGCCGGGGACATGATCCTGAGTGGCATCAATGTCATGCCCACCGTGCGCACATCATCTGGCGTGATTCTTCCTTTTGGGAAGCAACCCCAGCATGCTGTAATGAAAAGCTATTATGGTACCATGAATTAATTGGAGGCTGGGTTGAATATCAACCAGGTAAATGCAGATATCTCTGTGCGTTTGGATGGATTGGAAATGGTGTCATCAATGATCATTTTCTGTTAAGTAATTTATGTATTTATTATTCATTGTTCTTAAGGCTGCCATACACGGCACGGATTCGTGCCTGATTCTGGCGCGATGGATTCCGGGCGCGTGCACACGGATCCATCGTGCCGGAATCCCCTGCAGCCCACCTTGCCTGTCCGATCGCATCCGATGGATCAGGGGCACAGATGACAAGTTAGAATGAAGACATTACTGGTGAACTGTTCTTTACAAAGAGGTCATCTCCACCATCTCTGTAGAGCGAGGTCCGGGAGCTTCTCTATCAGTAAAGCAGATAGTTCCATAATGGATGACCTTGAGGAACCGATTCCTTAGTTTTGTTACTGCATATACTAGCAAAACAGAATGCAGAATCGGAAAAGTGCTCACTGCCAAACTCAGCAAAAATACGTCTGATACTTTCATAAATACTAGAGTTGAATTTGCAGTAACATGTAATACGCAGACCAGCAGAGAGAAGACGGCGAAAGTCATAGTCTTACGGCAGGTATCTGTGCCGCTCACTACATTTCCATGACTGTTCATTCTACTCATGTGGACACCAAGCAAAATAATAAAAAGGATGGAAGTTATAGAATACATAATAATAGGGAAAAGGTTCACCAACAAATGAAACCATGACATCACCTCCTGCTGTATGTCGTATGCAATGTTTCCGTGTGTTGAATTCCAAAGGGATTTTTTAAAAGTTACCACCAAATTTAAGAGTGTGCTTCCCACAGACAACAGCAAACAGAAAATTAATAGGTAAGTGACCCTCCTGGATATGATGACCTTCAAACGTAAGAAGAAGACATTGTGAGAGGTGGAGATCTTGAAGTAGAAGAAGACAGACAGTAACATTGACAACCAAAAGCTAGAATTTGATGAAATGAGTACGAGCATGTGGAATGTGAAGTATATACCAGGGAAATCTTTAAAGTAAATTTGTAAAGATAATCCCAACAAGTAACCGGCGTGTATGAAGATTCTTGATACCCCAACAGAGGTGATGATTGTATCGGCATCTGCTATGGACCTTCCTTTCAGCCAGTCAGCAACATTGACAGCCACAATAAACGACTGTATCACCAAGCCTGCCAAGCTTGATATGCCGAGTTGGGCGAACGTCAAAAGATATCGTGATAAGACATTGTGAGGGTGGTCTTCCCTTGTAGAGTTTTCCATCTTGGAAGTTATAGAGGAGATGTCTGGAGACAAGCGATAGACGTGCTCTTGGTTGGTGAAATGAGTTCTTCACCATTCACAATGCAAATGGCAATGCATCAACACGTCATCTATGGTGATCTTTATACAAATACAGACGATGAGATTACATCTGAGACATGGAAAAACTCATGGATGGATATCAGGACACTGGGGAGATAGTATTTACTCGTCAACGGGATTAAAGGAAAATGTTATTGAAGTCTCTCTCTGAACAGAGTGAAACTAATAGGCTGGGCCAAATCATTTCTCAATGATAGGGATTTCTTTCATTGATCAACTGTTGTTTAAATAGTAAAAGCCCTTACCTCAAAAGGAGAAACACACCTGTTTTACCTTATATAAACCTCATCTGAATCAGTCTGTAGAGATGGTCGAATTTTTCGACTTGCTAACTTTGTGAGCTGATTGCAAAGCCCCTGAACATGGTATCATCACCAAACTTGCTGGAGATGTAGAGAAGGGTTGTGGAAACATTTGAAAAAAATAAGTGTTGCCTTAGCACATGTACTTTTTGCATAAATTAAGTTCAAAGTTAAAGTCGAAATTCCGATTTTCGAAATTTTTACTTGACTTTGAATTTTTTTGCAAAAACTATTTGCGTTAGAGACATACTTTCTTTTTTGCAGTATACCCCCAACCCTTCTCTACATCTCCAGCAAGTTTGGTGATGATACCATGTTCAGGGGCTTTGCAATTAACTCGAAATCGGCGAAATGGTCGAATTTTTAAAAATAAATTCGACCATCTCTATCAGTCTGTAGTGAAGTGGTTTTACACTTCTCTGTGTATATAGCTGTTGTATATATGTGTTGTATATATGTACTGCTGATAGACCATGACATGTTGTGTTAATGCTGTAAAAATTGTGTATATGCCTTTAAGATTGTATTACTTTTCTGTAGCAGCTGCCAGGAGGTAAGGTCATGGCTCTCTTTCCCTCCCTTTTGATTTAGTTTTCTGCCTAGTAACTGTAAATAAAACTAGCTTTTGAATTGTTTTTCCAGACTCTTTTGCTGTAGCTTACTTTGGAGCAAGGTGCTCCCTTCTTCTTCTGGCTCCCCCACCACCGTCCACACAGTAGAGTGGTGGGCCCCCATCCATATAAATACAAGGACAGAGGCGAACAACCTATTACAACAAATGGTTAAATCATGTGGAATAGGATAAGATAAAACAAATTAAATAAAAATGAGACAAAACAACAGACAAGATACTCACATTGAGAGAGGTTTACAAGGATGGATCTCTTAGGGCCATGTGTTTTCCAGGAGGACCTCACTTCCTGGTTGGGGAAGAGATCACTTCCTGCTTACAGATACTGGGGGGCTCAATAGGAACAATGAGACGCGTTTCGAGCAGATCCTCTTTTTCAACCATAGGGGCAAACACTGGTCTAATGGCTGGAAAGCAGCACTATAATAAGATTCTTATAAAAATAAGAATGGTGACTATGGAGTAGGTTAGTGGTTTACAACCTCTTTTCCTTACAGCCCCCCTTGCCTGTATCCAATACAAGCCCCCAACTCCCACCCACATGCACGCATTAAAATAACTTTTCCCAGAAGTGACCTCACAACGTACCCACCATGGTCTAACATCCCCTCCCTCCTTACTTGCAATACACAACCATTCTTTATACCTCCATCAATTATGGGGATCAAACCATGTTCAGGGGCTTTGTAATTAATTCGCAAAGTCAGATAATGAAAATAGTTCCCCCATTTCTAGGAACAATTTGTAAAACGTCCACAAGATGGATTTCACCAGCCATGTCCAGCGTGCAGCAAGATTTTTTAGTCCGAGGTGGACCGAGGTGGGCTGACAGAAAGAGCAGATGGGAGCAGCATAGGGTTTCACCCCCCACTGACACCACTGCTGATATACCCCCCTGTGATCTCTTGTACACACCCAGTTGAGACGCAGACCCCAGGTTGGAAAGCACAGGAGTAGCGTACGCCCTACGATGGTTCCATGGGAAATTTGATGTTTAAGGTTTCATTTTTCCTTTCGTCCTACAGCTTTTATTGTTTCAAAAATGTTATTTCGAATATAAAGCTTAAGTTAAAAATCATAAAAAGCATGAACATTATATTAACCTCCCTGGCGGTTCACTGAGGTCCAGATTTCTG
>CM070035.1:505788-520851 GCA_036250615.1 Ptychadena robeensis
TGTAAAGTAAAGTCTTAGTCTAAAAATCACCAAGGTTGGCCACCCCCTAGGCCGAGTTCCCCCTTCCTTCTAAAAAAAAGTGTAAACCTAACATACAATATCTACTATCTATATATATACTATCATCTAAATATGTAATAATCAACCTAACTAATCTAATGAATCTGATGAAAATCAGAGCAAAGAGCAATTAGAAACGAGCATTTGTCACAATAGACAGCACACTGAGATAGACACTGAAAATGTCAACCAACAGCACAAAATGGTGGCTCTCCCTCATGGTGACTCCCTTATATGAAGAGGTAGGCTACTTTCTATTGGTCGCTAGGATGGTTTGCTAGCTGTGCAATCCTTTTGCAGCCTTCCCATTCGTTCACAAATCATTGAAGGGCGTGTTGAAAAGAAAAAGAAATCTAGAATATTCTATCTACATTGCGAATTTTAACGCGAATTTTTAACTGCCGATTTTCGCAATATACAGAATATTCGCATGACCCCGATTTTGGTTGAAATGTCTTGATGGTCCGGGAGTTGTGATTGAGGCTCTTGTTGCATCCTTCCCATTCTTCACTTGCATTAAGAGGCACGTGTTGGAAACAAAAAAATAGAATTTTCTTTTCTACATTGCGAATTTTAACGCGAATTTTCAAACTGCCGATTTTCGCAATATACAGATATTCGCATGACCACCCGATTTTGGATTTGAAATGTCTTGGGGTCCGGGAGTTGTTGAGCTAGGCTCTTGTTGCATCCTTCCATTCTTCCACTGCATAGAGCCGTGTTGGGAAAACAAAAAAAAATAGAATTTTCTACAATTGCGAATATTTACGCGAATTTTCAAACTGCCGATTTTTCTGCATAACCGAATATTCGCGTGACCCGATTTTGATATTGAAAATTCTTGATGGTCGCCGGAGTGTTGCTAGCCTCTGATGCAGCCTTCCCATTCTTCACTTACATTGAGAGGCGTGTGTATGGGAAAAAAACCGAATTCCGGAATGGCGAATTTTCGGCAATTATTCATCACCATCTTCTTCGCGAATTTCCGAATTGCCGATATCGCGATTTATATTCGAATCCGAATATTCGCGATCATCACTAGTTAGTACGCATTGAGCTGTATAACATTATTCCGGTAGGCAGAGCTAGGTTTTAGAGCCCATTTTAAGTAGCAGAGTACAAACTTAGTTGCACCGCTGCAAATAATAATTATTTAATAAATAATAAATAAAATTCCATGTTGCTCATCTCCTTCTTCCTATCATTGTCATTGTAGCCCAATTAGTGGGCTAATCACATCAGATGAAGAAGTGCAGGAATACAATGTGTGTGACTATATATTGGATTGATTAATAAAGTATATGGCTGGTGTGGCTGGTTTGTTGTGGTTTCTCTGGAGGGGTGGACTGCGGAGGGTTTTAATTTATCGAATTGCCTCTGTTTTTATTATTCCAGTTTAAAATATAACTTTTGGGTTATTTATAATAAAATGTTGTTATGGCTAGTTATTCTCAATCTGGTTGTGACTTAGAAGTAGTAGAACAAATGGATGGTCAGTGTTCCTTCCCAGCTCTGTGACCACCACTGTCTATCACAGTGTCCCAAAGTTCTGCAGAGAAATGGAAGTTACTAGAAACTTTTGCTAGCTTGCCGATGAGACAGTTAATGCATTCTCTGATTTCCCTGTACAGTATGGGAGTTCTGCCCAGTAACAGGGGAGGTGCTGACCATGTCATCGGGTTATAAATATGATTGATAGGAGGGGCCAAGAGTCTTTTGTTAGCCCTCTGCACCTGAGAAATTCCTGTGGCCTTGAGAGTTATACCCTAGCAGCCAGGCCTAAGGGATCGCAAGGATCATCTCTGCCATGTAAGTGTAATTTCCCTAACGGGCTAAGGGGTTGAGGAAGGAGGACTTATATATTGCCTTTGGTTTTGAGACTATTCTCAGCTTACTATTTGTAACGATCTCAGTTCAGGCTCAGAGTCCAGTAGCTGAAACAGCAATCAGAACACAGGTGATCGCAGTCCAAGAACAGAGCACAAACACAGGTAGCAGTCAGGGAACAAGCAAAAGCAATGGGAGCATGACGAGGAGACAGAGCGAGATATTGGCAAGGCATAATAATCTGGCATTGAATGCAAGTTGGGACCTGACTTTTATAGAAAGTCCATGGGAGGGGCCAAGGTTCAGGGTTCATGAAAACTAGGTAACTTGGTATGCAGGTCCAAGGGATCCAGCAAGGTGTGAAGTCAGACTGTGAGGTGGCTCATCAGGTAGAGCTGCAACCAGGCTTCGGAGCATCCCTGGGTTCGGAATCTGACACTTTTATAAAGATAGCACCACCTGTCCACCTTGGTTAGAACCTCAGCCTTATGTTTTGAAACGTTGTAGACTATGGACTGTGCCCTATGTCTGGGACCAAGAAGACTATTGAAAAAAACTGAAGCTAAGGAACCTATGAGAAGGGGGGAATGTGTCCATTTTATTGGAACATCTGTGAAGTGAACGCAACATTCACAGAGGAGTAGTCTTGTGTAGTGAAAAGACACTTAAAGCTGTATATAATATCTCTATATATATTTGTATAGTAGGCCATGACATGGTGTGTAAATTGTTTGTATAGCTTTAAGAAAATGTTACTTTTTCAATATAGCAGCTGTCTGGCATTTGGAAGATGAGGTCATGGCTCTTTTCCCTCTCTTTTCAGTTAGTTATCTGCCCAGCAACTGTAAATCTCCTCCCTCTGGGCAGAGGTTATATATTTATCTTGTTAGCTGTTTTCCCGAATCTTTTGGTCTTTTTGGCTGTTAAGACACAGCTTACCTTGGAGCAAGGTGCTCCCTTCTTTCTAGGTCCCCCACCGCTGTCCACTTAGCAAATGCCATGGGCTGACTGACCACAGGGGTCTCATTTTGGACAAGGGTAGACCCTTCTTCATCTTGTCCGAGTGGGTTCAGGCCACATAGTGCGTGAGGAACTACAGATACCAGCCACCTCCACTGCACCATCTGTTGTCTCCACTATTCTGGGTAAGAGAGCCTCAGCCTCCCCTCCTCTCAGCAGTTGGTAGTGACTGTTTGCAACATAGACCGTATGCTTGAACCCCATCCCTACCTTATGGGTGATGGGGAATTTGGACTGTATATATTCCTGTAGTAAAAAGTTAACACCTAAACCAGCTCATGTGGACATGTTTGTGCTTGGATGTGTGCCAGCTGTGAATGACAGCGATCTGACCATAAGCATCCTAGAATTTGAAAAGAACCTGGTTGCTCCGGCGCAGTTACCCCTGGTCAAACCTAAATCATGAAGGCAATAATCACATGGAACACCCACCTGATGAGATCTTCAGCCATAGGAAGGAATCATTGTGAGAGTTGGAGATGTTGAAGTAGAAGAAGATGGAGATAAGAGTTGTTGACCACAAGCTAGAAAGGTGGTGAGGACTGCCTAGTAATTTGAATAAATATAAAAATTTGTCATTTTCTCTTGAACGTGAACTAATAAAAATTCAACAGGTGACCATCATAGAAGATGATTCTTGATACCGCAAGAGTTGATCTTACCAGCTCCTATTATTATTATGTTTCACTCCAGCCAATCAAAGGAATGGACAATTACCATAAATATATGACTTACCAATAGTGTTGAGCTCGAATATTCGAATGGCGAATATTTTTCGCGAATATCGGCAATTCGAGAATTCGCCAATATCTCGAATATGTCGGCGGATATTCGCAATTCCGAATATTCGCAATACGGCCATGTATTGCGAAAATAATATTCGCATTGCGAAAATAAACATAGCATGTGACCATTCATTTTAAAGATTTTTGCGATGCGAATATTATTTTCGCAATGCGCATGTGATTTTTTCGCAATACATGGTCATACCGCAAATATTTGAATTTCCGAATATAGAATCGAATATTAGTAGAATTATTCGCAAAATATCACGAATTCGAATATTGCCTATGCCGCTCATCACTACTTACCAATACTAATATTCCAAAGATTGTGGAAGCAGAAGTTAGAATAGTAGTCCTGTCCACACTCCTTTGTAAGAGCTGTGTATGAGGATTCGGAATAGAGAAAGTTCTTCTTTTGAATGATAGAAAACTCAGTCTTGAAAAATTGAGTGAAAAATGTACCCGTGTATGGGAGCCTTTAGGGTTTGGGGTGGATTAAGGAAAGGGTTGGGGGGTGGGGTTTAACTTTGTGGATGAGATCAGGAGTAAGGTAAGGGGCTTGTGGAGTTAGAATAAAACTTACCTCCACAGTTCCCTAACCTTAACTAGAGATGGTCGAAGCAAGTTTGGTGTTGATACCATGTTCAGGGGCTTTTGCAATTCGAAATGGTCGAATTTTAGAAAAAAAAATTGACCATCTCCAACCTTAACCCTTGGGACCCCTTAACCTTCCCAAACCCCTAACCCTAAAGCCTGAAGCCCCTAAGCTGAACCCTGTAAACCCGAAAAAGTAGGACTATCGACAGCTGTCATGGTAGGAGATCTTGACGGGGGTTGGAGAACTTGCTTGTCCTGCACATCCGCAATTGTCAGGGTAGGACATCTCGATGGGTAGGACAACTCCACACTGGCACCTACAGGAAGACCAGCGAACACCTGGTAACTGGGACCCTGACTCGAGTATAAGCCAAGCGGGGCTTTTTCTACACTTTTTTTGTGCTATGAACAACTTGGCTTAAGGCCCCCATACACGTGTCGGATTCGCACCGGATTCCGGCACGATCGATTCCGGGCGCGTGCACGCCAAACGATCGTGCCGGAATCGCATGCAGCCCACCTGGTCCGATCGATCACGTCCGGTTGATCAGGGGCTCAGAATCAGATCCGACGGAGAACCAACAAGTTGGTCTTTCTCATGCGATTCTGTCCGGATCAGGGGGAGTTGCTAGTTGTGAGGTGGACAATCGGACACGGATCCGTCCCGGAATCCGTTGGACAAGGTGGTATGCAGCGATGGATACTCTTAATTGGCCGATTGATCACACCTGTGATTCCCGGCAGAATCGCCGGAATCGATCGGATGATGAATCGATCGGACATGGAACCCGACACGTGTATGGCTAGCTTTATACTCTAGTACATACGGTAGTCCTTTGTTCATTGATCGGCACTCTCCATGTCTTTGCATGAAGATTTGCATCATAAGTGCAAAGGGATTTTATGTTAATAAATAAACAGCTATCTATCGTGTTTTCAAAGGAGATAATGAGATGCTGAAATTTCTGTTTCAATCTATTTTTAATTTGAAATAAATAAATAAATCGGCATTGAGCAAAGCAATAATCATAACCTGTGATTACAAAAGTTACGGTTACTTAAAAGTTACGGTAGGATACAGTTTGCCATATAAAAAAATACATTAAATTACAACAGGTTGTAAGTGGCGTAGACCATGAAGAAAAGAGGGCTCGCCTATCCAGCTTCTCACCACCATGCCACTCCCATCCCCCCCCCCCCACCTATTGTATACCTCGTTCCCCATACCTATTAGATTGTAAGGGAGGGTCCTCTACTCCTCCTATGTCATTACCTGTACCTGTGCGTTATTGTGTGTTTGTATCTCCACTTTAATGTATTGTACAGCGCTGCGTAATATGTTGTCGCTATATAAATAAATGATAATAATAATAATAATAAAAGAGGGCACCTCCTGGGGTTTGATGGACAAGAGGCAGTCTGGATCATCTCTGAGTTGGGGGCCCCTGTGGGGTGCTAAGGTTACATTTAAAAAGCAACCAGGAAATAACAAGGTGCTTCTTTCTTTTGATAATGTCATGAACACCTCATGTTGCGTTAAGCAAGTTGTTGCGCTAAATGCTTGTTTACCAGGCGGTTAAACCACCCCTGTAAATGAGCCATGGTGAGTCACTGCCGCCCACCTCGACTCTCTGCCTGTTATATTACTACTTCGCCTCCTGCGGCCCTTGCCACTGGACTCGACTCCTCCAGCCTGGTGTCCTCCTCCTCAGGTGAGCCAACTTACACTTGGGGAAGTTTGGCCATCACTTAAAGAGAATTGCCGTAGCTTTCCGGGGGTGTATCAGGTTTTTCTGAACCGCTAAGTAGTTGAGCTCGGATATTCAAATTTTGCAAATTTCGCGAATATGGTGGCTGATATTCGCAATTTAAAATATTCGCATTACGATGCTTATGGGCATGGATTGTGAATATATATTTGCAATGCGAAAAAAAATGGCACATGTGACCATTCATTTTAAAGGTAATTACGATGTGATTATCGAGATGAATCTAATTTAAATATTCACGAAAATAGAATCGAATATTAGTAGAATTATTCGCGAAATATCGCAAATTCGAATATTGCCTATGCTGCTCATCACTACCACTAAGGAGGTTAATAGACAGAAAAGCCAAAGGATTAGTCAGTAGAGTGGTCAAAATGCAAGCAGAGGTCAGAGCAGTCAGCTCCACAATGTAGAATCCTCATGAACTGATTTCTTAGTTTCGTTGCTACATATATCAGTAAGATAGAATGCAATGCCAGCAAAATGTTAATTAAAAAATAAAACCATAAATCACCCAATATTCCCTCCACAGTAACAAACGCAGGCATTAAAATATACAACACGCAGACCAGGAAGGAAAAAACTGTGAAGTTCATGATCCTGCAGTAGGGGTCCGTACCCCTCGTCCCATTTCCATGACGATTCATTTTACTTGTGTGGAGACCCAGCAAAATAAGGAGAAGAACGGAAGCAGTAAATAACATAACAAGAGAGAAGAGGTTCCATCCCAAACCCAAGTCATAAAATATCTGCTCTCTCCGGACCTTCAGCGAGTAATCTTGCGTTGAATTGTTGAATATATAAGAAGAAGGCAACACGAGCATGGCCGACCACCCCAAGGACAACAGGACAAGGACAACAACCAGATAGGCAACCCTTCTCAATATGACGTCCTTCAGACGTAAGAAGAGGTGATGGTGGAAGGTGGACACCTTGAAGTAAAAGAAGGTGCAGAGTAGAGTGGACAACCAGGTGCTGGAGAAGTACGAAGACCTGACAGCAAACTCGATCAACCGGAAAAATATTTCCGGCTCTGCGTAAAAAAACGAAACGTAGGCTAATAGGAAAGAAGCGTGGAAGAAGATCCGCGACGCCCCAAGACAGGTGATGATTTTGTCAGTCCCCGTTAACGATCTTCCCTTCAGCCAATCGATGACATTCACAGTCACAACAAACGATTGGATCAGCAGACCGGCCAATAGTATCGTTCCAAGCAGGGAAGCTGCACACAGATACGGCTCCAAACTGTAGTCGGAGGTTGAGTTGGCGATCGTTGCGTGTCTGCAGAATCACGATAGATACATTCTATATGTGATGTTACTGTTAGTAAATGTCTTCTTTGCACTTTTAATGCAAATTCGAATGCAAACACACCGAGAGTGCCGGTCTGTAAACAAATGGAGATACGGCTAAGCATGATACGTGTGGATGTGGTTATATGGTGATGTCAGAACAGCGGATGGAAAAATAATAATCCTTGTTCATTGCAAGTAAAACTAGAACATATTCTGGACAATATGTACCATATTCGTGTGTCTAGATAAAATATTGCATTATAAAAGTATTTGACCCCCCTGCCTTACATGCACATGGATTGTAAGGGCATCCTGTTCTTTATTTTTAACAGTGGTGTCACACAAAAGCTTAGCTAGAGATGACTGAGCCCCAAAGAACCCCCAGGATCTTCCTCTCCTAACGAATTTTCCATTTTCCCACCCCTGGAGTGACAGGTCCTAAGAGACAGAATTTGGATATTTGCCAAATTTGAAATATAAGTCCCCTGGCCATTAATAGTCATAGTGTCCCCATTCTGAGCCACAACGGACAACAAACTGGACATACACCTTTAGATTTCTCTATTAGATTACTTTAGATCTACCAACAACTATGTAGTTCCGGGTCCTCTGCGATTGAACACAGGTAGACTTGTTGGTTTAGAAAGTCCCTCATATTACATGGTTTTGTTAAAACAAAAGGAGATCTAAAAGAAATCTGACAGAGAAATCTTAAGGTGTATGGGGACCCTTAGTAGTTCTAGGTTGGCACAGGTCTCTTGAGGGATTTTGACCCATTCTTCCATTACACATTGTTCTAGCTTCTCCACACTGCATGGTTTTCCAGCATAGACTTTGAGCACCCACCACAGAATCTCCATAGGATTGAGGTCTGGGCTCTGTGCTCCAGGATCTTGGTTTTGGTATCCTTGAGGAACCTTTGGACTAATTTCAATGTGGGTCATTGTCTTGTTGGGAGACCCAGCGATGGCCTAAGCCTAGACGATGAGCAGATTTCTGCATATTCTCCCTCAAAATGTCAGCATCATTTTCTTTTTTCATGATATCATGCACCCGAACAAGGCTCCCTGTGCCTGAGGCTGCAAAATAACCTGTATGATGCTCCCACCATCATCTGTAACTGTGGTGTCCACAAACAGGTGGACGTTGGAATTTTTTAAGTCCGATCCGCCTGTTTGTGGGCGGACCTGGCCGAAGTTTGGCCATCACTAACTCAATCGCATGTCTCGATCGCATACGTGATTGATCTCTGAGAAAACCTCATGACCTGGATAGCTCAGATGGACTAAGTCCACTTCCAGACACCATGGCCCCACCACCCTCCTAACCAGTGTACCCCCATATATTAATAATTACACAAACACTGGATTTAAATGACCATAGTGCCTTTTATTAACACAATTTAATAAACATACTCATTGTCTTTGAAGGTCCTAACACACCATAAAACATCTGTAGGTCCTGAGTGTCTGCCGCCTTAATGAATGCAGGCCCTCAGCCGCCACTCACCAACTTGAGGACTACTAAGGCTGCCCACAGGCTCACTAAGACCACACCACACTATGGTCAGTTCCATCTGACCAAACCAAAGTAGAGACTATCATCAGATTTTTCACCAAACTTTTCCCCCTTCAAAGACCCAGAACACCCACCATCCCACTATGACATCTGACAAGAAAAGAGGCATCAATATCACAATAATAACCATTGGCTGACTATTGTTTAGAACCATGTTGCCATTTATTCACCTTACACCTGGGGAGGGTAGGCTGAATCTTTCACGTCAAAGAGCTTGTTTCTACTTTTCAACATTTTGCCATGGTTTGAATGCGGGAGATTGCTAGCATCCAGTGATCTACCGTGGTCTCCATCTATTCAAACTGTTGCACGGACCTGCAGGCAGGAAGTGGGTGGTGTAGCAAGACTTCCTGTCCCACACCTTCCACTTCCTGGCTCGCACATAGAGAGTGAATGGGCGCGGTTAAGAATCCAGAATCTCTGGAACTCCCTCCCTCGCCCCATCAGATTGCTCCTACCTTTGCCACCATCAAAAAAGCTCTAAAAACCCACCTCTTCAGCCTCTCCTACCCATCTTCTTCCTAACATCACCACCATGCCAGTGCCATCCCCCACCTATTGTATACCTTGTTCCCCAACCTACTAGATTGTAAGCCCGTCCGGGCAGGGTCCTCTACTCCTCCTGTGTCATTACCTGTACCTGTGTGTTATTGTGTGTTGTATCTCCACTCTAATGTATTGTACAGCGCTGCGTCATATGCTGGCGTTATATAAATAAATGTTAATAGTGATAATAATAATGAATAGAGATGAATAGATAGGGTTAAAAATTTCGTCTCCATCCATGGATTCACCCACTGCCTGCCTGCAACCGCCCACGGGCTGCAGCACGTCTGCGCACGATAATGGCCGACTGCAAATGTGGAGGTAACCCTATTCAAATGTATAGGCGCAAACTCTGCCCCGCAATTATGATCACAGGCGGTTACCAAAGAAGAAAAAAACCCTCTGCTAGTGTTACCTACTCCTGGACTAGACCCCTGCCTGGTTACCGTGACTCCTCCTACCCTATGCTGTCCTCCAATCAGATAATGTTAAGAACCCCACCCTTGTACACCGTTAACATTAACCTACACTTGACTCTAGGCACTTCTCGTCTATGGCCAGCTAAATATCTATAAAGTAATAGTGATTCATTTTATATACAACACACATAGAGCGCACATTTACCAGAAATAAGAGAACAGGACATAAGAGAAAATCAAATTGTTGTTGACTTCACATTCTTCACTTGGATCTTCAACATTACTCAGATCTCCTTTTATTACAAAGCCGTCACCTCCTCCACTTCCCTGGAATGAGGTCCAGAAGCTTCTACTACAAAGCCGTCACCTCCTCCACCTCCCTGGAATGAGGTCCAAAAGCTTCTACTACAAAGCCGTCACCTCCTCCACTTCCCTGGAATGAGGTCCAGAAGCTCTCCTGTTGAACAAGCATTCAACCCCACAATGGACAACCCCGAAGAACCGACTTCTTAGTTTTGTTGCTACATAAATGACCAAAACTGAATGCAGGGCTGGGAAAACGTTAATTATGGCAAAGAACCATAAAATGTCCCATAATCCTTTGCTCATCTGAAGGAATTGTACTAGGACATAAAAGGCAATGGTCAGAAAAGAGACCGCTCTGAACTTTATAGTCCTGATGTAGATGTCCGTACCGCTTATTGCTTTTCCACGATTGCTTATTCTAATCGTATGGAAACTGAGCAAAATGATGAGAAGAAGGGAACATGTGAAGAACAGAAGAAAAGGGAAACCAAACCACATCGTATTGACATATGTCCTTCTGTATTCTTGCCGGTGAAATAAATGGTGCGTTGAATTCTCCAAAACGTTCATAGGCATGGTCCAAAAATACATGCATGTGTATACCACAGAGGACATCATAGCGACGGCGATCAGGTGAACAACCCTCCTTGATAAAAAGGCCTTCAGACCTAAGAAGAAGGGGTTGTTAAACGTGGAGATCTTGACGTAGAAGAAGACGGAGAGCAGGGTCAATAACCAGATGTTAGCAAAGGCTGAACATGTCTCGGTGAATTCATAAAAGACAAAAACTATATTCGGGACCCATGGGATATAAAGCATGGTCAACATGGTCATCAGGAATACAAGGTGAAGGACGATCCTCGACATCCCAAGACTGGTGATAATCTTATCAGCTCCCGTTAATGGTCTTCCCTTCAGCCAGTCAATGACATTGACAGTCACAATAAACGATTGGATCAGCAGACCGACCAATAATGTTGTTCCAAGCAGGTAAACTGCACACCGAAACGGTTCAAAAGTATCTTTACCGGTATCCATCTCTAAATGTTGCAATCATGTAGAAGAGCCGTCTGTGGAAACACGATAGACACATTCTATAATAGTTACCTCAAAATGTCTCCTTTTGATGCAAATACCAAGGCAAGCGCATCAAGAATGTCGACCTGTAAACAAATCTGTAAACAAATGACCGAGAGAGGGCTAAGTATGATACTTGTGGATGTGGTTATAGGGTGATGCCGAAACACCGGATGGAAAAAATTATCCATTGCAAGTAAAAATGGAACATAATCTAAACAGTATATACTGTATGTGGGTGTATACCCTAAAATGATTGACCCCCCTGCCTTTAGGTGTCAATATTGAGTTTGCCCACTCTTTGGAGCTTTAACACCCCTTCTCTTCTGGGTAAGCTTCCTCAAGGTTTTGGAGGGTTTTTGAGGAACTTTTGACCATTCTTCCAGAAGAACACTTCTGAGGTCAGAGACTGATGTTGGAGGAGAAGGTCAGGCTTGCAGTAAACACACTTTTTCTTCCTAAAGATATTCTATTGAGTTGAGGTCAGGGTTGTGTGCAGGCCAGTAAAGTTCTTCAGACCCATATATTCTTGTCTTTCTGAACACCTGAGTTCACTGATTTGGCGGGTTGATACTATGATCAATGGCACCATGAAGGACTCAACTCTAATGTCAATGGCACCAGAGTGGACGTTACACTATTGTCTGTTGCACCAAGGTGGACTTTATACTATCGTCAATGGCACCATGAAGGATGTTACCCTATCTTAATGGCACCATAAAGCCCAGGTGTCCAACATGCGGCCCTTTGAGCATTCTTTGGCGGCCCGCCTCAGTCCTCCACCTGCTGCCCCCAAAACCTGTTAATGCAAAGGTCATAGGAACTCACCTGTCCACCATTCCCCCACTGACAGGTCCTTGTTCGGGATCTTCTTATAGTGGGAAGAGGAGGAGAGGCATTAAACTTACAAGATAGGCGTACATAAAAGCCAATCAGCAAGTTGGTGCCTGAGCAGGTCCCTCGCCTCTTCTCCTCTAGTGTTGGCGGGGGATCAGCACACAGGTAAGTGCCTAAGCTCCCACTATTCCACCAATGAAACTGTTGCCAGTTGCACCATGTTGAACTTTTCCCTATAGTCAATGACACCAGAGTGCACTTTACCCTACCATTACCCCCATTGTCAGAATGGACTTTACACTATCAGTAATGGCACCAGGGTGGACTATACACATCTGGATGGACTTTGGCCAGGATGGTCTTTATACTATTATCTGTGGCACCAGAGTGGACTTTACTCTATGGTCAATGGCACCAGGGTGAACAATAATCTATTGTCAATGGCACCAGGGTGGACCTAACTTTATTGTCAGTGGCACCAAGGTGAACTTTATACTATTGTCAAAGACACCAGGGAGGGCTATACACTATTGTCAATGGCATCAAGATGGACGTTACTGTATTGCCCATGGCACCAGGGTGGATTTTTGCTATTGTCAATGGCACTTTACCTTATTGTCAGTGGCAGCAAGCTAGATTTAACCCTACTGTCAGTGGCACCAGGGTGAACTATACCCTATCGTCAATGGCATCTGGATGGACTTTAGCCTATCATCAATGGCACCAGGATGGACTTTATACTATTATCTGTGACACCAGAGTGGACTTTATGCTTTTGTCAATAGCTCCAGGGTGGACTTTACTCTATCGTCAATGGCACCAGGGTGAACAATAATCTATTGTCAATGGCATCAGGATGGACCTAACTTTATTGTCAGTGGCACCAAGTTGGACTTTATACTATTGTCAAAGACACCAGGGAGGGCTATACACTATTGCCAATGTGTCACGCCTCCAAAGGGGTATTGACGGATAGCTAGTAAAACCGACGACAGAGGGAGGAGTCTGTGTCCGTTGAGCCTGGTCTTCTACCCAGAGCCCCCCTAATGGGAGATGGGCCGATGTCCCTTGAGGGGGCACCGGTGGTCTTTCCACTGCAGGCAGGACAGGTCTCCCCCTATCGCCAGCACCCCTTAGTGTGGTGGCAATATGGAAGTTACTACCCCAATGTAGAGGTACCACGGGTATCAGAATAGTCAAGCCGAAATCCAAGGTCAAGAGGGCAGGAGAGGTCAGCTTGGTCAGGAATAGCAAAAGGTCAGGGCAGGCAGAAATCAGAGGGTTAACCGGTAAACGTGTGAAGGTCGGGATTCCAGAAGTCGGGTAAACAAGCCAGGGGTCGGTACACAGGAAGTCTATCAATATACGGGTAAGGGAATCGCATCTAACGCTTGGTTAACAACTGAACTGCAATACAACAGCACCTACTTAGTGCTGAGCTGGGGCTTATATGGCCCAGCATTGATTAATCACCCCTCCCCTCTGCAGGAAGTGATTGCAGGGAGGAGGGGTGTATGCCTTTAAATCAGGCACACTCGTGCGCACAAGCGCTCCATGGCTGCGTGCAGAGCCTTCTCCAGACTCGGGGTACCCCGTGGCAGGGGTAAACCCTACAAAACCGGTACTTGCTTATCCTGGGGGAGACGCTGTGACGCCCGTGGACCCCATTAACCACACTTGGGACCCCGAGGGCGCCGCAGCCCCCCCCAGGGCTATTAGAAGGCTGACACAATGGCATCAGAATGGACGTTACTGTATTGTCAATGGCACCAGGGTGGATTTTTACTTTTTGTCAATGGCACTTTACCTTATTGTCAGTGGCAGCAAGCTGGATTTAACCATACTGTCAGTGGCACCAGGATGGACTTTATACTATTATCTGTGACACCAGAGTGGACTTTATGCTATTGTCAATAGCTCCAGGGTGAACAATAATCTATTGTCAATGGCATCAGGATGGACTATCACCCTATTGTCAAGTGAAATCGATTTCTGTCTTACAGAAAGCTTCCAAACTTCTTACCAAGAACGTCTCATGTTGGATCAGACAGAAGAAATGTTTCATACCACCCCCATGCCCAATAGAAGCTTGGCAAACCTGCTTGTGTCATAGCTGCTCCCATTCCAACTCCTATACTCCATTTTCTGAATGTTCATACTGACTGAGCTGAAGTTTACATTAAGAACTCACTCTGTGTGTAGGACAGTTCTCTACCCTGGGCCTCACATTGTGTCTCATACAAGGGAACATCACTGCATAGAAAAGAATCTCTTCATTAAACATGCTTATCTTCATAATAATGCAAAATGATTTATTTCAATCTGTAATGCAAATTATAGTTCCAGAACGTTGGCTCTGCCAATCTCTATACAAATATAGAAGACGGGAGAATTTGACTAAAGCTAAACACGTGTCCTCATTGTCCTCACCCAGGACATGGGGAGAAAAATGATCGTGTTTATGGTGAATGATGAAATGAAAGTGACCTGTGTTAAGCTAGCCATACACGTTCCGATTCCATGGCCGATCGATCACCCATCCGATCGATTCCGGCGATCTCAGCGGGAATCGGAGCTCCGATCAATCGGCCAATTAAGTGTTTACGATTGCTACATACCACCTTGTCCCACGGATTCCGGGACGATTCCATGTCCGATCGCTTACTTCACATATGGCAACTCCCCCTGATGTGTGCAGAATCGGATCAGAAAGACCAACATGTTGGTTCTCTGTCCGATCCGATTCTGGGCCCCCGAACGATCGGACGTGATCGGACGGACAAGGTGGGCTTCACGCGATTCCAGGACGATCGTTTCGCGTGCACGCGCTGGAATCGATCGTCCCGGAATCCGATGGGAAATGGACCCGTGTATGGCGCCCTTTAATATATATATACAGTTGTGTTCAAAATTATTCAACCCCCACTGAAATTGAGTGTTTTGCCCA